>JAYJLV010000011.1:10083519-10121484 GCA_036873485.1 Torymus texanus
TGTGTGTGTGTGTGTGTGTGTGTGTGTATATATATATATATACACACACACACACACACACGAGAAGGACGAAGATAGAGACAAGTGGCGGTGACTCGTGGTGTGTATGTGTTATCTATAATGTGGATACGACCGAACGCCGTATACATGTATATATAATAAGGAGTAAAAATGTGCATGTGTACGTGTATACATCTATTTTGAGTGTCGAGGGATAAGACACGCGAGTAACAGAAAGAGAGTTGAGTTTTCTATGTACGTGTAATAACGAAGAGGCTGTATAAAAAAAAAAGTATATATATATTTATTAATGATCCGAGATATTGAGAACTCGTCTTCTGACACGCGCGCGCGCGCGAGTTGCAGAACCGCGTTATGCGGATTGAGTCATTGACGGGTCAGTGCACGAGAGTTTTATATATATATATATATATATATATATATATATAAACGTCCCTTTTTTCACCTCCTTAAGCAACGTAATTGACGTGACGTGCGCGCGCGTGCAATGGTATTCATATAAGCTTGTGTCTGAATGCCATGTTTTTTTCTTCTCTCTCTCTCTCTCTCTCCTCCTTCCCTCCCGTTCTCCGCAATCGCATACATTATATATATAATTCCATATTTCCTCATCGATTGTACGAGTTTCTATATGTATACGAGGGCGAGGGTAATTTGTTTGACCGAACGATTTTTCGCTACGGTTATCCGATTATTCCGGCCGCTGCGGGGGTAAATATTTGAGCTGAAAGAAGAGGAGGAGGAGGAGGAGGAGGAGGAGAAAGAGAAACGGTTAGCCCTGGCCAAGGCAAAAAGTTTAATTAGAGTCAACAACAGAGTTGGCTTCTCTCCGGGCCAACTTTGACCCTGCGCCCTCACTCTCTCTTTCCATCCGGAGTTTCAATTGTCGTTGCGGATTATTTTACCGTGTTCATCATGCACAAAGTAGAGAGAGAGAGAGAGAAATAGGGACGCGATTCGTTTATTAGTTGTAATATACGTGCTTTTGACGTGCCTTTATGTAATGGTTCGAGTTTTGATTTTTTTTTCTTAGTCAAGGCAGAAGCTACATAATCAAAAGTGATGATAACATATGACTCGTCAATGGCTCGATTCGTCGCGATATGGTAGACAATTCGAATAGATGGTTATAATAACGCGAACAAAAAAAAAAAAAAAAAGAATATTTGTGATCTCTCGTGAGGCGAACCGTAGGAGATATATTATATATATAATACGACGCTGTAATATTTTTCCGCTGTGTCGGCAAACGCATATATATATATATTGTATTATCGATGAAATACTGTTCATATTATAAATACTATGATGTAACAAAAGGAAAAAAAAATTGGAGGAATAACGTGGAAAGATGTGAAGATGAGATATTTGGGTACCTGCATCAATGACAATTTACGTTTAATTTGAAACTCTGTCGACGGCCACAACATATACACACATACATACACATGCCGTTTAGGCATATTATAACCAATTCAGATATAACCGATTGTACAAAATTGCGCGAGCGAACGAGCAAGCAAACGAGCGATGACGATAATGCGCGCGGTTGAGTAGAACGCGCGATTGTATTCCTAGCGTGCAATAGCCAGACGCTAAACAGGTAGTAGTATTTAATTGCCAATTTACCGGTGTTCCAGCAGTATTGACTTTACGATTTTACTCCTTTGTGAAACATCTTGATTTTTTTTTATCGACTTATGTAAAGATCTAATATCATTATCCTTCCATCCTTTTTATTTCTCTCTTTTTTGTTACCAAATTTTTATTTTATAGAATGTTTTTTTTTTTTTGCTTTTAGCGCGTCTCTCTATACAATGTATAAGCGTGAAGAAGAAGAGAAAAAAATTAAGAAAGTATATATACTTTGTATCTTAATTCCTATTTCCATATTTTTGATACTTAATTCGAGATTTTTTCGCGAATTTTTTACAACTTATTTGATAATTATAATATGTATATTATGTACTTCAGACTTAAAAAAAAACTATATAAGTTCACGTTCTAATATATTCTTCGGAGCATAATAATTCAGATCTTTCTAAATAGTTGTATTACTCAATGGCTGTTACTAAAATTAACGGAGAATCAGAAAAATGTCAAATTTTTGTCGATATTCTTTTCTAAGGATCAAAGTGAGAACGATAGAGCGAGAGAGAGAGACCGAGTAAACGAGCGAGAGAGAAAGAACGGGAGAGTGGAAGATTACACAAGCTCTTAATCGATGATACATCCGTGTTTTATGTCAAAAATTGTAATATATAAATAAGCAAGTCCAATACATCTATCGAGTGTTAACAAATACTTTAGAGAACTGAAATAAAGATAAAAGAAAAAAAAATAATAAAGAGAACAAAAAATATAGTGTACGATATACCCGTGGATATATCTATTCCCGTAAAGCAGCAAATTTAAATGTAAAACTGTTTCAATGTGACGTAGCTGGTGCGTATTGACCCGCGCGCAAAAAAAAAAAAAATAATAATAATATCGATTGTTGCCGTCGATTTTGAAATAACTCCATTGAACCATACGCGCGCGCGAAACGTATAATATATATATAAATTTCCGTAATACTATACGTTTTTCTCTCCACTGTTTTTATTTTTCGAACCGACTCCGCAAAGCTTTATCTAGCGTTTAATTAATTTAAGTTGTACGATGTATTTATTGCCGATTTTATCTTTGGGAAAAGGCTGCGTTTAGGAATTTAAAGGCGAGAGAGAGAGAGAGAGAGAGAGAGACGACGACGATCGATCGTGCCGAGAGAAACCCGAAGAGGCGCAGGCAAAGCGTTTTAAATTGTAAACGATTATGTAGTCAATTTGTTGATGCGAGACATGTATAAAGAAGAATGAGAAAGAAGGTGTATATATATATATATATATATATATACACACACAAAATGTATTTATTATTATATTTTAATCGGTGCCGCTTAAAGCCCCACAAGCGCTGATCGTGTAAAAAGGAATACATATATATATATACGTATAGATAGAACGTTGTATACAATTTCCACATTGCACACGTACATATATATATAATAAACAGATGCCGTATGCGACTGCGCGCAAAGGGGCGCTCTCGTCATTGCTACAGGATTGTAGAAGACGAATCAATAGTCGCTTCGATTCTCCCGTGTATACAAACGTTTCGTTCGCGTATATTTTTGCAGACGGAATTGTGTTGTTTATTCCTTTTTCATGTTGTTTTTTTTTTGCTCCCATGCCCTGCGTGCAACAGCGCTTGACAGGACTTTAATTCATCCCTCTCGGATATATTTCAAAATCGAGTTTACGCAAAGAGAGAAGAGCCAGAGAAAAAGAGGAAGGACGGATGAAATATTATTCGAACGCAAATCCTAAAGATAAAAAACAAAACTGATAATAAAGAAAAAAAAACAAGAAATAAATAAATGACAAGTTGTTGTGAGATTGTTAAATAAAATAAAAAAAAAAAAAGAAAAAAAAAATACTGTCGTTCCATCGCTGTATTGACTGTATTACAAAGAGAAGGTGGGTATATAAGAGAATGTACCGAGATAAAAAAAAAAAACAAAATAAAAATATTATTACCGTAACGAAGCAGAGTTTTCACTTTCTTTCCCTCTCGTATATATATGCACAATTTTATTTTTCCCTGTCACGTGCCATAGCAGCGATAGCGCCACGTGCGCACACCTGGATTCTTTTTTTTTTTTTTTTGCCGCGGGCTGAAATTCGCAGTTGCACGCGCGCGCGCGAGAACAGCTCCGAGAGTCACGCTCGAATAGTTTTTCTCGGCGAGATGAAGTCTCGTTTGATTGGATTTATTAATTAGAAAGTTTTGTTTTTGCACGCGGCTAAGGAGGTAACGGAAAGTTAGTATATACGGGATTTGAGATTTAAAGAGAATTATAATTCATAGATAAGACATGAAATCCGTGATATCGCAAGATTTTACATAAGTTTAATGTATATATATATATAAAATTAATATTATTTGCTAAATGTTATTTTGGTCTTATAATAAATTTGATAAATTATTATTCGGGTGTAAAAGTTATTTTCAAAATTTAATCGTAACTTTAATTTTCTCGTAAAGGTAATAAAAGATAAAATAATCAACACACACACAGGTAAGTATTAGATAATTTTTTTGGTAACAAAATTATTTTATCATTTTTCAGTCAACAATTTTTTTTTTTTCCACATAATTTATAACTTTTTTTTATCATTGTAACAATTTTTTTCTTTTTATTAATTTCCATATATCAAGTTTATTCACTGATTACGATATAACAGGGTATATTTTCAAGGTAACATATTATAATATAAAAAATATAATTTCATTTCTTTACAGATACATACTTTTGCAATTTAATATGTACACTTTGATACTTACAAATGCATTTTCCGCGTAAAAATGCTTCTCTTAATAAAAAAAAAACATTTCTACAACTATACAATTCAATTCACAATCGCGCCAATTTAACACAACCAAAAATAAAAAACATAATATTTATCCTCAAAACAATAAATAACGTTTAAACAATTTATCAAATTCCGAATAAAAAAAATTTCACATCACCATAGCAATAGTCGATGGCAGAATATCTCTCTTACGCAATACAACGCAGACAAGGCCCGCAGACCAACGAACCAACCCCTCATTCATCCTTTTCATCCCGTCGAATCTCCTTGAAGATTCCTTCTGTCTTCCTGCTTTCTCTCTCTCTCTCTCTCTCTTTCATTACCCAGCTTTCACGGTAACTCTACACACTCATACACACACAGATAAACATATCACCTCTCATCGTTATACGATCAATGATGAGACGGGTAGTCAGCGTACCAGCTGAATGCTCCATTCGGCCCGGTGTGTGCTCCAAAGTCCACGTAGTCAAGGATATGAGCAGTAGCACGTTCAGGTCGTGGTTGTGGTACTTGCTCCAATTGCATCGTTGGCTCACCATTCGCGTGGTGCAAAGATGAAATGGCCACAGGTACGTAAGCGTCAGCAATTTGACGTGGAAGACGAGGCGAGGCTGAAAGAGAGGGTGGACCGATGGGGTTGAGCTCGATCACGTCCACACCGTCAATCGGGATAGCAATGTAGCGTGGACCTGCGTGGGCGAGGGTGAAGGCCGCTACGAGGGCGAAAAGACGCTGGAATGGAGAGAAAGAGAGATATGTGTGGGTATTACTTGGGTAAATTTTTCTTGTATATAGGTTTTTTTTTCGTATAGTGCTGGTGATGATTGAGTGGAAAAAGGTTGGTTTTTGCTGTTGTGTTTGAATGATTTGAGAAGCAGTTTCAGATTGAAGGTTTCTTCTTTTTAAATTACAATATTTTATCAGGTGTGACGTTGCAGATATAAGAAAAGAAAAGTTGTATTTTATGCTACACGTGCTTTCTTTAATCAAAAATATTCGTTAAGATCATTTTACTTTGAACTTGATAACAAAATTATATTTTGCGTTGCAAATAAATTTTTGATATAAAAAGGATATTACCGGAGTGACATAAGTATATGAAAGAAAGTTTTCCTTAAATTTGGTGGTTGTCAGTCTATTTTCTTATGAATTTGTTTTTTGGGTTTCAAAACTACTTAACGTGATTGAATTTAAAGTTTTATCAAAAAGGAAGACACGGGACCGACCGCAATGAGATTGCGGATACCTGGAAAAAAGTCTTCTCATATTTTAATTTACTCTTGATTATGCGAAGGTAAGTAATTAGTATAAAGTGGAAACTTAAAAGCCGCAACTTTTAATGAGCAACTGTCAGTTTCTTTTAGCTTTAATCTAAGAAATTTACTTTGGTGAAAATTATTTTTTAAGTAGTTTTTAGTAAGAAACTTAAAACACTTTTCCAAAGTCTGATAAATTTTCACTTTTGATTTGTTTTAAATTTTTATCAACAGTCTATTCATTTTTGCTTTGTTTACCTAAGGATTAAATTAATTAACATGAAATGTTCTTTTTAACTAAATTTTTTAATTTTGTTAATTATAACCATATTAAAATGTTAGCACTTATTAAAAGCGTACTTCAAATTTTATATCTCAAATTAAAATTTTTTCCCTCTTTAAATGAAAGTAAAAACTTCAAATTAAATAGCAAAAAAATAAAATACGAACATAAACACTTTCGGACTCTTTACATTCATCATTATTACACACGAACTAATCAACAACAAAGTATAACTTCTCGTAGAAAGCTCTGACAACAACCTTCCACAAACGAAAGTCAAACGTAATTACCAAAAAAGCGTCCATGGAAGTCCTGCTGCTCGTCATAGTTACTAAATCCCTTGGGCTGTCTCTTGCGGGCGCGTCAGTGATATTTCGACTGAACGACAATCGCCTGTCGTCGGGATTTTATACGGTTTCGCTTGGCCGCGGCGGCTTTCTCGAAACGCACCGCTACCGCCGCCGCAGCAAAGTACCACCAGCCTCTCTCTCTCTCTCTCTCTCTCCTCCCGCGCACAGTCAATTATTCTCTTGCGATGCCTAAACGTGTCCCCGCGAGAGGATCGAATTTTTTCGCCGCCTCAAAGGATACTTCCGATCACGATCTCGTCGCTCGCGAGGAAAAACGTGGCTGCATCTTTTTGCGAGCGAGCGCGTCTTCCGCATGCGAGAGAGAAAGAGACTCGATTGAAATTTCCTTAGTGGTAAAAAGATTGGTGGGTGGATAAATGAATGTGAACAAGTTGAGAGTTTCGTTTTCCATGAAGATATTTTTATTTAAAGTTTTGTTTGATCTGCTCAGTTGTTATTTTTTTTTTTTCGTTGTTACTTCTATAACTGCAGCAAACTGAGTATACAAATCTAAACTTGCTTAATGCGCGCAGGTTTTCTATTAAGATGAATTTTACGGTTTGGAGCGTTTCACCAAGTAGTAGAGGGAGAACGAGGAGATCTCGGATTGTTAATGTCACGCTCGTTAATTTTATAACAGAAAATCGAAGGATATTTATGGTAGAAAGAAAACAGCTGTTAAAGTCGTCCAGACACTTCGTAAGGCAGCGCGTGTACAAATATTTCTTTCGTTTTTTTTTTCACTTCTTTCTCAGATAGTTTTGCGGTGTAAGATCTCGTTGATAAAATTAAGTGATTAATCACCTCTCTTCTTTCATGATCAGCGAATCTTGTTTTTACAAAAATAGAGAACGGATCGCATTTTGCAATTAGTGTTTTTTTAAAAAATATACATTTGTGTCAAGTGTGAGCATTGCAGACGCTTGCTATATAATTATTTTTACAGACTTTTTCATCACATTTCACTTCATGACCTGCTAATACTTTTAAGTCAAGTTTAAGGCACGTAAATGTTACATTGTTTTGCATTGTTGAGCGCTAAAATAAAAATAAACCAACAAATAAAATGGAAGTAAAATAAAGAAGAACGTTATTAAAATTAAGAGAAAATTAAAAGAAAAATAATTAAATAAACGAAAATAAAACTTAAAATGCACCCTTTTTCGAGGAAACTTAATAGTCACTCGTTGTTGTAATAAAAGCTTGTTTGAAAAATAAATGTTATTTTCAGATCATATAGGAATACTTAGAATATTGTACTATTATAATATGGTATTGGCACAATCGGAGACTAATTCTTGTTAGATTGTTAGTTGTATAATCGTTCCTCACAGCTTTTACCTACGCTCTAACAGTCTACGCAGCGACCCAGCCGCTATGTATATCTAAATATTTAAGAAGCTTATAAAGTAATTTCAAAAATATACATGTTTTAGTCAATTCTCTTACAGTTTTTTTTCCCATTATCATTTTTAAACATGCGTTTAAAATGTATTTATCACTACGTGTTTTCGTAAGAAATTTTACAAACCTAATTCACAAAATTATTTAATTAAAAATGTTTCCTTTCTTTATCATTCAACTTATCTTTCGAAAATAAAACCAGGCGTATTTTTCTGTGACTAAACAAAACGTGGCAGTTTGAAAAAAAAAGAATCGATCAAGCAAACCTATGGACCACCTAAAACTTTCTGGTAACAATAATAGATCAACGGTAACGTTTAAATCCATCATTGTAATGAGCCTGCAAGCACTGTGCAAAGGAAGACAAAAAATCGCTCATAAATCGTCGATTTATGCGCACTTGCTTTCTCAATCGAATTTCCATTCGAATCATTTCCTGCTCTGACACAATAAAAGATCCTGCTGTTATTACAGTTCAAGTCGTTTCTTAAATATCCAACGTCTTAAGTATTTTCATGGCTCGCCGTGAGCGCCTATAAAAACCTTGAAAAACTAACCATTAGCTACAGGCTTTTATCGATTCTTCGAGTATATATATTATATATGTTCCTTCGTACGAATTTTATCAACAAAAACAAAAAAAAGAATCGTGCATATATTAATCTCCTCTTTAATTGTAGTCGAAGCTATGGTCGTCCTCGTCCTCGCTCTCATAACCAGCTGGCATGATGTTTCGTACCGGCTCGGATTTCTTGAACGGATTCGATGGTAGGCTCTTCCTACCGTTGCTACTGCTACTACTACCATCATTGTTGTTACGATTGTTGTACTTCCTATCGCGTACGTAGCTCTTACCGCTACCGTTGCTCATCGTTCGTTCGTTGTACATAAAGTTCACCGTAGGCGTCTTCATGGCTGGTTCAGTAGGCCCCGTTGGTGATGTAGTCAGGTCGATCACCTCGATGTTGTTTAACGCGCTTTTGTTGCCTGCTTTTTTCTGAAATACAGATTTTAATTCGAATGTACATATTCGGTTACAGTGGAAAAATAATTGTCGTGTCGTTTGATTTAGTTTTAGAAAATAGTGTGATTTATACACCGAATGATGCGAATCTTGAACACGTGCCAAGTCATCCGAACGATTCGCCCCGAGTAAAACCGATTAATCAGAGAAGTATCAATTAACGTGAATTCACTCGGCGAGTGCTGCTCGCAAATTTAATTACGTCCCGTACTAAATCCACCGGATCATTTGTCAGTATCATCTTCCATTACCTATATACATACAATATCGCCTGGCAAAAGTATACCGAAGCCATCGAACTCATTCTACCTGAACTCTTTCAAAAGGGATCCTACATTCGCAGCTCTAGAGAACCAAATGAAACGCTCGGTCCATTGCAAAAGCTATATAATGAAAAATGAATCGCACGTACACTGTGACTGTCAAAGCTGAAGCCTAATCGACCGTTACAAAAGCCAGTTATATATACTATAGGTCATCCGTCTATATACACACCCATTCACCAAAGGATTTTTCGGGCGTTATTCATCTATTTCTTCTTTTTACGCTCACGTATACACACACACACACACACACACACACACACACATACACACACACACACACACACGCGCGCGCGCGCATACACACCAACGTACGGATTAAGAGTGAAAAATTGAAAAGAGCTCGCGACGGCAATTTTTGGCGTGTCACTCTCGACTCTTGGCAGAGAGTATATAGCCCCAGTGATATAGCTACCGACTCTACTGCGCAGAAATTCCATCAGTCTAGATGCGACGCGTTTCTCTCTGACACTTCACATGCCATATATATACACACGTTCGGGCTACGACGTAGTGTTACTTTATGAATGAGAGGAAGAGAGATGAGGACGAAGTTGGAAAAAGTGGTTAGCCTCGTTTCGATTTCAGACGCGAGATACACGCGCGATGTAAGTTAATGATGACGGCTGCAATTAACGAAGTAAACGTTTTGTCTTATGTAGAGGTATATACGTAGAAATGTTAATTGTTACGTTAAAATTGTCGAGAGCTTAGAAGAATAACGATTAACGATTTCTACAGTCTCAAATTAAACGAACGTCGTATTGTTGCTACTGTCTCTGTTCAAATAGTACGCTGAAATAATTATATTCTACGAGTTATTTTCGTTTTAATTTTACAACTTATTGTTGTAACTTGGTCATGGATAAGCAACCGAGTATAGTATTTTCAGCCTAACACTTGAGAAATATACTAAAAAGACTCTATATAATTCGTGAAAAAAAAGTACCTTTTGCGGTTCTCAAAACAAAAACTCATAATACTCCCAAGCTCACGTAACCAACTCGGTGTATAACTCTGGCCCCTCCGCAAAAGCATTTCCATCAAACATTTATATAACAATCTCCTTCAACCCTGAATAGAAAACATTGTATATTTGCAAATCTCTCATATAATCATACCCGTGTCAGTACTATCAAACCTCTTTAATCACGATCCGCCACACTATCCAATCATCAATACAATTTCCTTGAAGAAAGCGTAGCAGTTGTTTACATCCAATAAACACTTACCTTCGGTTGTGGCGTTAACGTCAAGTCTATCTCCTCGATAGGCTTGTCAAATGTCAATGGTACCACGGTGCCGTTTTGACTGCCATTAGGGGTCCCAAGGTATTGCACTTCCGGACTGTTACGAGTGCGAGATGTGTCCAGGCTACGTCGGGATAGTGACAGTGTTGAGCTTGCTGCAGACCAGGGCTCATTTTCTGCGATGGCGAGTTCTAACCTGATCAGCTCTTTGCCGATGCTGATGTACTGCGGAGGGATGAGAAGAAGATAAATGGTTGTAGTTGTATAAGGGTGGGTTTCGTAGTTGTTGATGTGGTGGTAAATAAATATAGAAGTTTAATAACAGCTTGGTAAGATGAATAGATTGTCTCTCTCGTTTTTTTTGAGATTTTGGTACTCGAAGAAAAATAATTTAATTTTTTATTAAACGATATTGAATGTAATTTTATGAAATTCTTTTATTAGACAAATAAAATTTTTTGTCTACAAATAAAAGCAATAAATTCTAACTATAAGTAATAGCTATTTTAAATGTGTCTTTATCTCGAAACAGTTAGTTCTCAGTAGATAAAGCCATTCATAAACGTAGACTGTATATCTCGTCTAAACCAATAATCTCGTTCTCTTTGATTTTGATATCGCGCAGAATGTTATTTCCAACATTATAAAGTAATTTTTTCTAATTCTTTCGTGAAAAGCATATACAAAAAGTACGAGCAAATGTCGGACGAATTTTAAACGCTCGCAAAAGAACGACACCTATAGAAAGCAGCAGCAGCAGCAGCAGCCGAACAAGAAACACGAATATAATGGAAACTTTTTCATACCGAAAACTTTCCAAACTATATAACACAATGAACTTCTAACGACATAAGCAACTTTGTCACGTACAAAAGCGGGAGTCAAGAGAGTGGCCTTCATAAAAATGTAGATCCACTTTATGCGTTATATCTACTTTCCTTCAATGGAAAAACCGTTTGATCAAACTAGAACGAAAGGGGGTGAAAAAAAAAATAATTAACAAATAAAACGTACCTGATCATCATGCTGTATATACAACTCAACACAGGGTATGGGCGAGCCCTCACGTCTACTCGTTCCGCATCCCAAGACACGTTCCTTGTAGCCTCGGACTTTAGCGGAACGTGGTTTCCAATTGGCTACCGAACACATCTCACCAAACACTGCAATCGCACCCTCGCTCCATTCGCCGTCTCTGTAAGTATATAGCAACGAAGATATTTGGTTATATACGTTAATTTAGTAAAGTGATTTTTTTTGCTTATTCATTTTTGAGTTCTAAGTAAATTATATAGTGTGATAGATGTTAATACTGAAAGAATGCCCCTGATGCGGTAATTTTTGAGTGATGAAGTAGTTGTGCACTTTAGGAGAAGTAAAATATAGTGGTAAAGTGGTTATACTAATTTGGAATAATAGATACCTACTATTAAAATAAGGGATATGGATGATATTTATAATAAAATTCTAAATCATTTGTTCTGAAAAATGTATATCTACTACTGAATTAGTGGTCACTTATAAAGAATTTAGACAACATGCAGTGAAACCAACGCAGAAAAATATATTAAACCAATTTTAAGTTAAATATCTAAATGATTAATTTTGACAGATTAAGGTAATCACATCATTATAAAAATCAATACGATCTGGCCTCTCAAAAAATCATCTCCAGTCGTCCTACCATACGCGTGCAATTTAAGTGTCGCGTCATCCAACTATTATACACATTCCACTTCTCCCCCTTAGACCTCGCAGATCATAAACCAAGCAATTCTTTCGCCAGGACATTACCGAGAACGCGACGTACATACATATACATACATACATACATACGTACACATACACACACACTTCACTCTAGTCTAGTATCGTTATTTCTGTTTGCTTGTGGCTCTCCCTGCGAGATATTTGGCAAGGCGCGCGGGGCGTCGAGGGTGAACGACGTCGATAAATATTCCGGTAAACTGGCGCCAAGGTGCCAAGTGAGCTGCTACTACTACTGCTTTGCAAATGCGCGCACGGCGCCGAATATATACAAGTGTTGGAAGAAGGGTTTTTTGACCGAATGAGTCTGAGTGCGATATATGTTCGCCAGGCGCATAAATGCCGTTTGGAGTGTATATAGCTGCATGGTTTTACGACTGTTCGGGAATGAGGTCTGGAAATGAGGGACAATACTGGCTAACGATTGACGTCACGATGATTTTTGATGGATCCGTTAAATATATTTTGATGTGTTGTTGGTTTTAAATTAATTATATATATATAGGTTGGATAGCAGTAGTAGTATATAGTATTATAAGATTTTCATCGACGTGTACGATAAAATATTTTTCTTTCTATTTATTATATTGACAGAGCTTTCAAGAAAGCTGCTACTTCGATTAGATACCGATGTAAAGTATTTCAAGTGCTCTTTATACGATTAGCCATATATACATATATACGCTAAATAAGTATATTATAAGATAAAGTTAATTCCAGCCTAATAAATGGCACATTTTACACAATTCCGTAGCTATTTTGCACGCTCGAACGAAATTCCGCAGGAAATATTAGAACCGAAAAATAACTTCTAACGAAAGTCAGCTACGTCGAAAACCTACATTTCCACTGCGTGTACTACATATATTATATACTTATATATACCACGGGCTTAATTGCAGATAAGCAAAATTGACTTCGTCAAACTACGCGAACTTTAAATTAAGTGTATGAAACTCAAGCATTCGAAGCCATTTCAACCCTTCCAACCCTCCGTGTTCTTATATATATATCCTTCGAAAACTTCATACTTCTCCTTGGAACTTGAACTTCTTTTACCTGCTCGCGTCTTCTCTATTTTTATATGTAAAAAACCTATTGTCCAATCCGGCGCGTAGCGTTAAATTTTCCATAAAATTGAAAAGTTTATATGTTCCATGATGCAAGCGGCGACCTCTCGAAATCTTTCATTCTCTCTTTCTCTCTTTTACGCGAATCTCGCTTCCCCATGCGAGCGCGTATTTTCATAAACACAACGATAATTTACAAGACGAACGTCTTGGCCAACTTCCAGTACAATGTCCATCTCTATCTCTCTCTCTCTGTCTGTCTTTTTTCTTCTATTCTCCGGCAACGACAATCGTCTTACGCTGTTATCTACGTCTATATCAAAGAATCTCCCGCTAAATCTCTACTTATCTACGTGCTCGCAAACACCTCGTCTCCTTATCCGATAATAATCCTCTCCAGCCCAAAATCACGCATCGAACCTCCTCCTAACAATAGCTCTTTCTCTCTCTCTTTCTCTCTCATTGCGCTTCATAGACCTGCTATAGAGAGGCTATATAGGTTTGCCCCTACGCGTGTTTATACGATAGAACGACGACGACGACGACGATGCGTGTTCGGTCGGCGTTATATTCCGTTTATAAATGGCATAGCGGAAAGGGGGAGAGAGAAAGAGAGAGAGAGAGAGAGAGAGAGAGAGCAGTTTCTCTCTCACTCTTACGCTACTGTGACTGGCACGTGAGAGAGCAGCGGCTATCATCGAACGCGTCTCGTCGCGGTTTCTTCAGTATCGCCCGCGAGCGTGTAAGTGCAGTGTCGTCGTTGTCGCGTTGTCGTTGTTTTTTTGTTGCTGGAAGCTCGAAAGCTTGCGGCAGCATGTGATTCTCCGTCTTCAGAGTCTGTGTGTCGTACGTATATATGTATAATAGAAATGTTTATGGAGGTTGCGTTAGCGCGAGGTATTTCGGGGTTGATTTGTGGGTTGATGGTCTCGGTCGAATTACAGATTGTTACGACTTGCGCGTATATTGCCAGATTCGTTTTGGAAAAAAAGAATGTATACTGTGACTGTAGTTGGTATATGAACATTTTTATTCAAATGAAGTCATTATGAACTTAATGTATACTATATATATATATGTATGTAAATTCGAATAAAAGTAAACTTTTGCAAATAAATGTATTCATAAAAAGTGAATATTCATCTATTTCAAATAAGTTTCACTTCTTCGAATGTAAAGGATACGTGTTGTGTATCATATTACTGATTTATTAAATATTGTTAAAAACTATTAAATATTTATTTACAGATGTTCACGGATAGTTATATAATTTATTTATGTAAAAGAATTCTTGTAAAATCGTTATCAGTACAAAAAGTACATGTATTAATGTCGCGCGCTTATCTGAGATATATCAAATGCCTCCAATTAAATACTTTACTTCAATGGTTTTATTTTTAACTAAGAGAAAAAAATGTTATCGGGATTGCAATTGTGTCACAAATAATGAGATAATCCGTACAATCTGTACCTCATATTTTCATTTCTAATATGAATTCAAAGCTAAGATAGTTACGATTATTTCCTGAGTCTTTGCAGAAAGAGACGCGTGGGAGTTAAAATTAAAGTCGTGCACGCCGAACGTCGTAATATTGAATTCTCGTTTACTTCGGTATAGTTGTTGTTCGCGTTCAATTTGAATTTTCGCATATTTCATATTTCTTTTTAAAAAATGCTGTAATACAACGTCACTACAATTTCAATGGCTTTGTAAAAAATATAAATTTGAAATAACTTTTTATGTTATAAATTCTACACGATTGTATGCACAAATAACAATCAACTCTCATTCATCGTATGACATTCAAGCCTCTATACGTAAACTCGCTTTAAAACTTCAGTTTTACACAGTTGAGAGAACCATCATCTCTGCGCCGAAAACAATCAATACGGCGTTCACTCGCTTCGTGCGCTTCACAGCTGAACCTCTTCCTACTCCTCCTCCTCCTCCTAATCCAACTACTCTGCTAACTCGATAAAACCAACTCTCGCTTCTACGACAAGCTTCTCTCTCTTCCTCTCTCTCTCTCTCTCTCTCTCTCTCTCATTTCTGCAAACTCTGCTCATCGCCAAAACGCCTTTTTCACGCTCTACCGCTTCAACGCTCGTCTACTCGCGTAACGAGCCTACTCCCACGACTCGTCGTCGTCTCTCTCTCTCTCTCTCTCTCTTCATCTCGCCGATTAATCTTCCGACTACAGCCCATCGACAAAGCAAAAGCTTCCCTTCTCCTCAGCTCACCTTATAGTCGAGCGAAAATAGAATTTTACAATAGACCGAACCGCATAAGCCACAATTGCACCGCGTGCGCGCGCGCGCGTGCGCGACGACGACGCACTTTCACTATTCGGCGACGACGACGTTTTTCGGAAAACCGCAGTAGAACCGATAAGAAGTGAGTATAGCAGTAGCCACGATTGAAGGAAATTGTTGTGTTATGCCGCAAGTTACAAAATCCTACTCTTATACGTGCGGCCACGCAGAAAACTTTTCTCGGTATATACGGAGTTGTTTTTTTTCTTTTTTCTTCTTTTAGCGGATAGAAAAGGTTACGTGATTTTTCGTTGGGTTATGAGGTTTGTCATTTGCGTTTATATATATATATATATATATATATATATATGTTACGATGGAGTATAGCGTTTATATTGTGTTAGATTTTTCTTTTTCTTTTCGAGTGCGCGGGCGATTTGTTGTTACGTTGTGTCGATGTTCATTCACGTGTTGATAGGCTTTTGTGCGGATAAGCGATGCGGAAAAAGAAATTTTGTACGATGAAGTATATATAAAAGAAGGTTTTTCGGAGTGGGTTATAGAGAAACATGCGAAATGGATATTGATTTGTGTTGCGAGTGAAGTAGGTAGAGTAAACAGAGTACTAAAATGAAGCTGTAAATAGAATGGCAACAGTATAGCGCGCGATTATGTATTAGCCTTGCGGTCCAAATCACTTGTGCCTCATGAATGATTTTATTTTTAGTTTACAAAGTCTTTATAAAAGTATATAGATGTGTAGTAATCGGTCATTCTGTTTTGTAAGATATTATACTCAAGATCATCGTTGTTTCGAGATAAACAAAACAATAACAATGTAACATAAATTAAAACATACAAACATATATAAGTTGTTAAATCTTTGCCGATCGATTACAAACAACAATTAATTTTTTCTTCTTTACAATATAGATATATAAAATTTCCCTATATACGCGGAGTTTTTAAATAAACAAATCAACAAATAAATATTTAAAACACGCCATGCCCGAAAATCTAAACTTTACCCTCCAAACACAACAAACAATGCGAACCATCAACATAATCCCCGCTCCTTCCTATATACTCGGCCAATCCAAAAACGCATCGTCATTAAACACAGATTTCCGCGTATACACACGGAAGCGATCGAAACAGGCCGCCTCACATATATATGTGCGTCTGCGGGGAATCGGTCGCTGGCAATATGTGTATCGTGCCCCCGTATCAATTAGGCGCCGATTAGCCCCAACGATTCTGTTTGTCGATTCGATCGCTATATACATACATATATACATACATTGCTTCAACACTCGCGACGACCCAGTTCGACAGCGCGCGCTTATATATACACGCCTTACTCTCTTTCGTTCCCGAAAGCGTTTTGAGCTAGTTGACGAGGAAGAATACATGTATATATACATATATGTATGTATCCTTGCATTGTACGCGTGCAGGTCAATTGGGTGGTGTATAATGATTATAGGATGTTGTTGGGGTTTCGCGGAAGTGTATAGGATTGGTGCGGCTGAGGTATATAATAGAACGATTTGGTGTCTTGTTTACTTTGTAGGTAGGTTTCTTTATTAATGGTTTCATTTAAGACGTTTTTTTTTTAAATCTCGAATAAAGCTTATACAAAAGAATTTTGATTCTGTATATTGCAAATAATTAATTTGAAACAGACAGTTGTGGCTACTTATGTTAATTAATTTATAGAATTAACCGAAGACATCGTAAACTTGAAACTTCAATCGCATCATTTCCACAACCATAAATATAAAAAATTAAATAACAATGTATAATCAACCTCACTTGTGTCTAAAAATTATCGCGTCCTCTTCGCCCTACGCGACCTATGCGCTAAAACATCTCTCTAAAAGGCATCTACTTCACACGCCAGCTAGCCCCAAAAATAGAAAATTGCCCTTACGCCTCTTTAGAGCACTTCGCAGCAAAGTCGCCACATATACGTGGATACACGTACACACATATATATAGGCATGTACGAGTGAACGCGTGAAGAGGAAAAAAAAAAAAATTTCGAGTAAAGTAATCTGGCGCTTGGTAGCTCGAGCGAACACCACCACAGAGAGGCCGTCGACCTATTATGTTCTCTATCTCTCTCTCTCGCTCTTTCTCGTGTGAGTATAATACGCACAGGCACATGTGCAGCATCAGACCGGCTTTTAATATTACATTGAAGTACAGTTGGGAAGGTGGGGGAGAATATATATATATATATATATATATATATAAGGCGCATCGAGTGAGAGAGACAGAGAGAGAGCGAGAGCGTGCATTGAATATTTTAGGCGTAAAAGCGTTTTGGATTATTGAGGCGGCGCCGCGCTGCGATATATATATGCGGGAGAGTAAAAGAGAGAGAGGAGGCAGATGAGAATTATGAGTGACAGAGAAGTGAGTGAAGATGAGAGCAGCGAATTGAAATTCTTTGATGAATTGTACAGGGGATATTCTTTTTATGGTTGAGAAACGTGGAGGTATATATAAGGGATTATATTGAATAAATTGGTTGTTTATTTTGCTTGGGAAATTCATAGATCGTAAAGGAGCAGCGCGATGGTGTAATCTTTATTGATAATTTCTTCTTTATGTTATAGCTTAAAAAGTCACTCTAATTTAATAAAAAGTTAGAATTGCATCATCATATAACGCTATGCGATGGTATAATCTCTTTTTAGTGCGTAATAATAAAGATATATCCTTATTTAATAGTATAAAATGTAAACATACTTTTTCATAATGTTTATATAGCCATATACATTTCAACAGATTATACTATTATAAAATGAAGAATATCAAACACAGACGCAATTAATATATTTATATTCAATGTCAAAACTTTATACCATATTTCAGAATTTCAACGAATAACAACTGAAATCTTCGCGCAAACTCGGGGCTCAGCCGTAATCCAACTCTCTCCTCTCCTCCCAACAACGCATACCTGAAAAATCAAAGAGCTGCACATGACAAGGCAGAAACGCTAAAACCCTTGACGTCAGCATCGCACGCGCGCGCGCAACGCAACGCAAGCAACTCTCATCCTCTATACCTCTCTCTATCTCACTCTCTCCTCATCCCTCGGCGATATAATCACCCCCCTTCTCCCGCCCCGGACACTCGTAATCCCTAAGCTTTGCCGCGCGATGTCGCACTATACGCACGCGCGCGCGCATATATAATCACAGCCATAACAGCTCCGGCAAATCCCGGCCGACGTCGACGAGAGAGAGAGAGAGAGAGAGAGAGAGAGTGGAGGTATAGTAGAGGGAGAGTAATTAGCTTCCTTTCCAGGGCACGCGAGGCAACGTGGTATAGCGGCGATTGATTAGGCGAAGAGCAGAGCAGTATAGTAGCACCGCGTGAGCACACGATTCGGCTAGCCGCCAAGTTGTATATGCTGGGCGTTTTATCGTAAGAGGGAGAGAGAGAGAGGGAGAAGAGCTGCTGCCCGCGCTGTATAATGACTCGTCCGTACTAATTCGTGGCTATTATGGTTCTGGTTTGCCGTTGCATAACTGCCGGAAAGCGCCGTGGAAAGGGAGTTGCGGGAAGGCGAGGTTGAGGAGTTTTGGATGAGCGTTTTGTCGATGAACGAAGTTGTAGAGGTATATGGACTCTTTATGGGTACGGTGAATGATCGTTTTTTTATGTTAAATTGTAGTTGAGGAAAATTTGTATGAGGTTTTATACAGCGAATAAGAGTTGGTTGAAAATGGTAAAAGACTCTATATTTTATTTTGAAAAAAAAAAAAAAAAAACAAATCATAATGCCAACACGTTTAATCGAAATTAAATCTTAAAAATAATTTTTTGGTTTATTATGTATAAAGAATATAAAAAGTATAGGAATTATCAAAAATGTGCGAAATTTAAGCAAGAAACTGTATATATATGAAGTAATACAAAATTCGCCTCTTTTCAGAAATAATAATTTCGCTACCGTTTTTATTTTCCTCTTTTACGTGAAAAATTGAATTGCTCTCCGGTTATATTCTATACGCGTGAGCGTTACGTTACGGATAAATATTTCACGCTTAAAAAGAAAAGCTGAACGTAAAATGAATTTCTCAAACAAAATTATCCTTTACACATATTCAAGTTTCAACGTATATATATATATACAGCAAATATGCAAATAGACGAGTAATAATGTGCCAACTGTTCTAAAACTCTATAAAAATAAAAAAAAAAAGAAAGTAACGCCCCTCGAATGCAAAATACCCCGCTGGCACGTATACTTTATAACAGCGCCTGCAACAACAACGTAACGAGCTCGTAAACGCGCAATTAGATCTGGGCTGCTCGATACGCGCGCGAAACTCGCAAGTTGGGCAAATTGCTCGCGCGCGCTCGCGCATACGTATATATATATACACCTTAAAATCCGCGCACATGCTATATATCTTAATCATCGAACTTGCTCCCGTTTGTTTCTCTTCGCCACTACTAACATACATTTTATATATTCCAACATATAGACATGCTGCCGGCTGAATCCAAAATAAACGACGACAACGAGTGTATAGATATATATAACAGCAAGCGACGGTAATATAAGAAAATTAGAAACGATGGAGCTACTGGTACCAGCGGTATCGGATGTCATCTTTAAATACACTTGGCCAATCGCACGGTACAAGAAGACAATAGCTAAACGTCATAGCATCGATAGCCCGAACTTCGATCTCAACGTCAATGGCATACACAGCACGTGGAACCTGTCGATTAGATTCTGGAAGGGCCCAGAAGGTAAAAGTGTATATAGAGCATATATACGAAATTGCATAGTGCAGAGGCCAACTGTGTATATGTATATATATATATATATATACTGAAAGAGGCTCTTTTGATTGGCTTTTGAATGGGCGCAAAGGGGAAGGGATGTAGGTCGGTGAAGTATATGCGAAAACTGCTCGATGATGGTATATTTCCAAAGTTCTCCGGGTGGTTTTTTTCGCAAAAGGGGAAAGTAGCTGAGGGTTTTATTGGATGCCGTCGTATACGATTCAAGAGGCAATATTCGAAGAGAGGAAGAGTCGGTGATATCGCGGTGAAGAGGAAAGTATATATGAAATGAATTAAAATCGCGACGAATGTTTGAAGGAGGTTTAATTTGTAAGTTGTAAATGTAGTTGAAAGGGGTTTAGTTAATGACGGTGGAATTGTAAGGGAGAAAATGAAGCTTCAATGTTTTTTTCAAAGGATTTTTAATTAGGTATAATATAAATGGGGATTTTTTAATTAAAGTGTAGTTAATTTTGTATTTTAGTATAAATAAAGGTCAAGAAGAGTGATAAGTTGTATAAACATACTTTTCATGGTAATTTTTTTTTTTACTACTTCTCAAACAATTTTACGAAGTTTTATATTGTCATAACAAGCAGACTTTAAAAAATTGAAAAATGTTATAGACATGCGTTAAAAGTTACTCTTATACGTTCTTATAGAAAACTTGAAAAATAAAATCTTCTTTAGATATATTTATAAAAAAAACTACCATCAATTGTCTGACACACAGGAAAGAGGATAACGAATCCTGTAGTACTCTGCCTCAACATACTAAACTGTACAATCGAGGAAGTTGAGCAAGCAAAGATACGTTTTCAATTTGGAGTGTTCAATGCAGACGTCAACTACTGGGAGTTCTGCCACGTGAGCCGTACGATTCTTGAATTACGGTCTATGTCGGACATCATATCGTTGGGTTACCGCGATCTGTCCATCGTCGACCGGCACATCAATAAGAACGGCGAGCTCTCCGTCATGGTCAAGATACAGATCATTCAGTGTGAAAGCGAAAAGCATAGCTTGTCACAGGTAGGTATAACTTTGATGTACGAGTCTGTAAATTCTCTCTCTCTTTTTTTTTTAGAATTTACGAGGTTTTGTGTTTTTTCTTTTTTTTTGGCGTATAGATGAATAGGTGTAACCTATTTTGAGATTATGTAATTCGAGTAACGTACGATGTTTCAAGTTGCTGATAAGTTGATAAGAAATTTATCCTCTTGGAAATCATATACTCACATCTAGATAGTTATCTAGAGCTCGGATCTATATATATGTGAACGTCCGTTTTTCGAGCCGGCACTATAGCATTTAGATGAAATTAGATTGTTTTCTGATATGGCTTATACAGTGGTCGGTTATCAAGGGATTTCGATCTAAGTAGGAAAATATGTTTCGTGACGGTATTTAGCAGCGAGACGATATATATATATATATACACACTACGGCGATAACACTTATCTATTTTCATCTTTACGGCAATCAATCGAAAATAAATGGTATTTTTCACGAGTGAATAGCGAAACGTGCGAGTAAATTGCTCTGTATTAAAAATAAACATACAATAATCTACAAAAATCATCCTTTATCGTTAAAAAATTAAAATTATAAATTTTACGCTAATAATCTGTGAAACGATTGAATCTAATGAAATTGATTTTATATCATCACGCGCATGTTGCGATATTGAAAATCTGAGAAAAAAGAAACTAAAACCAATGTTACTTTTAATTACGAGGAAACTTCACAAAGAAAACCAATTAAGTCTCGCGCGTCTGACTATGTTTGACATGTATCTACTATCATAATATACAGAATGGTATAAAAATACTCATACAATGATTTAATCCCACACCTATAATGAACAAAACTCACATCTAGCGAAATCATTCATTTCAATTTTTCTGTTCAGGACATGGCAAAACTCTTAAAGCACCCACAGGCAGCTGACACAAAGCTGATCTGCGCAGGCGACCAGTCGGCCGATATCCCGGTGCATAGTTGTGTGATCGCCGCACGAAGCGACGTACTTGCGGGCATGATAGCCCCACTTGCTACTGTTGACGACGACAACGAGGGCAAGAACGAGCATGACAACAACAACCACGAGGTATACGAGATGAACGAGGGTAGCGAATCCCTTTCTCGCGATTGTCAGAATTGACGCACTACTGACGAGTGAAGCTTTGTTTCTTTTTTATTATTTCTTGTAATTAACGTTAAAAAAGTGTGTGGTGATATAATTGTGTGGTTTTTTTTATTTTTCGTTTAATTAATCGATTAATTTTACTATCGACTGTTAGCCGTGGGTGAGAGATTATACCGTATTATTATAAATGATAAACGATTTATGACTCGTTTTAATAGTAGTGGTTTATGATTTATCGTTTACGATAGTAAAATTTAATTAGCGCAGAGTCTGCTAAATCATTAACATTATTATCGGATTGTTTTGCGATCGTATAACTTTGTGAGATATTGCTGCGAATGCTCTGTTATTATATTGCACTAAAAATACAATTTACCTACATTTTGTTGTCACTTTACAATCAGTTATGTTGTTTAGAGGATAAAGAATAACGGTATGTGTTGCACGGTGATGTGTTTTTTTGTTAAATTGTGTTACATTTGCAAATAGCGAAATATGTAAAATGCTATTGTTGTTTCTGCGTAGATTAAATATAAATTAGAAATACTGGATCTAACAAGAGACGTTGTAGAAGAATTGTTACGGTACATATACACCGATCACATAGACAATTTGGATACTCTGGCGCCACAGCTTCTTGGGCTATCGTTGCGGTTCCATTTACAAGGTTTGATTTCGTTACTTTATAGCTAGTTTAATACGTTAATTATATTTTCAATTGAAATTTAATAAATAACATTTTTTTTGCAGGATTGAAAGAGCACTGTGAAAGAAATTTAACGGAAACGATAACACCGGAGAATGTAGCGACAAGATTGCTATTAGCAGATGAATACGATTGTGATATTCTTAAGAGAGCTAGTCTTGCCTACTGCGAAGAAAATGCAATGAGCATCACGAAAAATTTCGCATGGAAAATGATGGAGCAGGTCAATCCTGAATTGTTTAACGAAGTATGCGAAGCGGGAATGGGAAGCTCGAGATCCAGTTTCGATAGCGAATTAAGTAATTAATTGTAGATAAGCTTGATTTTTTTATGAGCACTGAACAATATGACTGATTGAATTGTATATATAAACTTGAGCATTTGTAAACAAAAAGCTATATTGTCTAAAACTGTACTTTTTAAAATTATCTATGAGTTAACGAAAATAATGTAATGAAAGATATTGTAAATATAGATTTAAAAATTACTCACAGAGGTTTGACACCAGCCAAAGAACATTCAATAGCCTGTAGTCTGAGGCTTAAGAAATCTGTGCGTAGTTCAAATATATTTTTGCCATCTATTTCTTCGTGATCTCCGAAATCAACAAAATAAACTTTGTAGATATTATCACCAAGGTCACTTATAATTTCTGCTCGATACCACTTGCCATCGACAGAAAATTTTGCAGTTACCATTTGCCCTACATCTATCTGTAAAATATTGACAAAATTTATTTTATAAAATAATTTTAATTGTAAATAAAAAAATTATAAGTAAAAATTATGTTTGTACAAACTTTGTTTAATGTATGAATTTCTCTGTTTTCCTCAGATTCATAGTATACTGTCATTTCTGTTGTTAGTTCATCTAAAGATGCATTTGCAGGACCAACAACTTGAATATAAAACTGGCTTGGGTTTTCCACAGCACATACAAATATTTCCATTATGCCATCATTTGCTATATTTAACAAATTCATTCTAATAATACTTGTCTTTTTATTATAATCCATTGTTTGAAAAATATATTATTTATCTTACCTTGTTTACCAAAAATTTCTTTTGGAGAATGAGCATCTTTAAAAGTAGTTTCTGGTGTTGTAGTGGATGGAGATTTCACCCTAGGAACTCTGTTAAGTGAGCTATTTTCAGTTTTAGCTCGTGCTTCATTGTCTTCTCTTACTTTGTCTTCAATTAGTAATAGAGCTTCAGTTATTTGCTCTGCTGTACCTTTTATTATCACTCTCTTTTTCGTATCTGAAATAAAGTGTTTCTTAATAATAACATAATAAAATAAAATAAAATAATAATAAAATAGAATCTTTTAACTATAATGAATTTTTTTCAATTTATATAAATACCTGGATTAGTTGTACGTAAGGAACTTTCTAAAATGATTTTTGCGTTTGAGGAATTTTGAATTTTATTCAATATTTCTTCTCCTTTTTCTGTAATTTTGGCAATTGTTTGTTGTGGAACCCATGTTTCATATGTTTCAACTATAGGCTGGTTGTTTAAAATAGATTTAATTTCCTCTTCAGCTAATTTAATATTTTCAGGCTTTCCAGTTATAATGCAAGTACGCTCAATCAAATCTACATCACTCTCTTCTTTAAAACTAATTTTTGTGTTAGTGGACTCTTGAATCTTTTGAATCACTGCACCGCTACGTCCTATAATTACAGGAACAAATTGTCGAGGAATACCAATTTCTGTAAATCCTGGTTCAACTTTCTTTTTTTTATTTCTTTCATCTTCCTCTTGCTGCATGATTAAAAAAAGTTTTAATTTAATAATAATATACAATATTTTTTAATTTAATCTTCACATATATTGCACATTCAAATTTACCTGTTTATTTAAAAAATATATTAAAACAAGTCCTGCTCCTGTTAGTGAAAAACTTATTAATAATGGGATGAGTAAACGATGAGGTGACACTTGCATTTTTGAACTGAAATAAAAAATATTTTAATGTCATTAAAATAAAACATAATTTTTTTTCAGTAAGAAATTCGACGCGTACTAGTTTAGTTTCAGAGTAAATTTAGTAATGACATAATGTTTGGCTTTGAAGTTACACATGATAACCTCAAATTTCTAGGACGTTTGCTTTATTTATTCTTAGCCGGAACATAAAATATAATCCAAAATAATCGAATTATTGAAAATAACAAATCTATGTACTTACTTAATTTTTAACAGCCTTCATACGGTCGCTTACTAAATGTAAATAAACACGAGCCTCAAGAATAATTCAGTCGAAATTTCTTCATACCGTTGTGCTTTGAAACGTCCATGGATGCCAACACACGACACGACTCGACTTGTATGATTCAAGAGGAATAGAGTGGGACAGTATACGATTGGAGCGTATGTATGAGTGACGTGAGCGTGCATAATACACGCGAATCGTCTGTACACATATATAGTAGGTGCGTATTAGAAATATACATGCAGTCATCCGTACTTTGCTTTATATAGGTGTCTGCAAAAGCACTTTCACATTTAGGTTTCAGCTTTGAGATTACGGAAAACCTTCGATTTTTTCTTTAGACTCTGCTAAATTTCATTATAGTGTTTTAGTTTTGTTTTGGCTCGGTATACATTTGATTTTGTTTGAAACAATTGAAAATTATTATTTAAAATAACTATTCTACCGGCATGATAAATTATTTTTAATTATAATGTGTAATTGAAGAATGAATTCGTATACAGGAAATTTTTTTCATCCTCCATAAAAAAATTCAATATAACAAAAAAACTTTTGTAACATTATCTTTTATATTTTATTCAAAAATATAAAAATAGCAATGCTTCGCTTTTCAAGAATTTTAAGAAATAAAATGTAGTTTTTTGACTGGTTTATTTATAAATCGATTTTGAACGAAAGTATTTTTATTTTTGGTATCCACTCGAGAAAATACTTTGAAAAAATATTTTAATTCACTGAATAAATCAATACTTGATTAATCATTTTCCCTCTACTACTTTTAGAATTATTAGCTGTTTTACTTTGTATTATGTTTATAACAAATTTATAGTATGCTACATAATTCTTGTAGAAATTATAATTTTATTATCTTAATCAAACCAAAAGATAAACAATTTTAATTTAGTCAAGTTAATTGTGATTGATTTACACATAAATTATTATGAATAGTACTTCTGCAACTATTCTTAACCACAAGTGCGTCGTCCTCATCGAAATACATATTTGATTTCAATAATATACTACGTGCATGTATTTTTAAATGTTATCTTTATATGGCTTACGTATGAAAACCATGAGTCATTAATTTATTACATTGAGTTATTTATAAATCAATTCCTTACCAAAATATGACATCTTATAACATGTATGAAAAAATAAACACGTTATTCAAACAATTTGCTATAGTTAGTTTCTCAGGCAGCCAAGCTCTCATATTGCACATATTAAAAAAGTGCTTATAAGAATTTTGTAACTCCCAATAAGAATTTTCTGAAATCCATTCGAAGTCGTTGTCTGACAAATGTCGTCCTGTATCTACTCCGATTTGAAAATAAAAACGCATGTAACAACTTCCATTATCTTTTTTAATTTTTAAAACTACGATAAAAAAGAATCATATTTTTTCACCCACAAACGATATTTTCCAAATCGTTTACAATCTTTTATTAATTCAACATTACTCCACTGCTCCAACTCCAAATGAAAAAAAATTCCATAATCCCTCGCTCGCATCCAACTTCGCATTACATAGTATATACTCTCGCATATATAAACATATCATATCATAGCGGCCTGAGACAGACACACTACACACACTCCTCCTTCGACTTTTGATATTTCCCTAATATAGTCTTGAGTTTCCAGCTTATATTGCGCACCGTCTCCTCTCTCCTATACACACCTCATGCGCATATACTCATGATACACATATATGTTTATATACACATATATATATATATATATAAACTCTTGCTACTCCGTTGCTGCACGTAACTGTATAACGCGCGGGCTTTTTTTGCCCTCCCCGCGCGCGCGCGCAGCACCATCTTTCCCTCTCTGCATACCTCCAACATTTCATACGATCCTAATACCACCGACGTTCCCGGATGATGACTCGCGAACCTTAATCTCGCCCGCGCTCATTGTTATATATAAGCATGGAACACCTATTCAATTCTTGCGGTGATATGAGTCGCTGATAGGCTTATCGTTGGCCACTGCAAGGGAGACGCGTTATATTCGCGCGTGCAGAATAGCGGCGTTTAGAAAGAGAGAGTTTGCTTTGCTACCACGTCGTTATGTGAGCCTGGTAGGTGTAAGTAAAAGAGGAAATATTTAACCGATATGAGCGAGGGAGCCGCAAGCCGATCAATTAGTCGCAACTAATGCGCGTATGTAACGTGACGTTGTTTACAAGTATAGGTGTCTGTGTGTGTCGCGTATATAGTATAATATAGTAAGCGACAGGATGATCTAATCTAATGTAGTAGATGCAGTATAGGTTAGAATATGCTCTCTGTGAGTTAGCGTGCTTGTGAATTTTTTAAAGGACACGCAGTGATGTGCGAAATTTTCGTGGGAATAATACGGTTGTACACTTGCGAGAGTACATAAGTAGTCATTGATTTTCATGCGTACGCGCGCGCGCGCGTGGGAAAGGAAGTAAACGAGGCGAGAGAATTGACACTAGCTGTCTGAATTGTATTAGAAAAAAAAAGAAGTAGCGTCCACATCACTCACAGAAATGTACCGCCGCTGTGAATCAATCAATGAAGCAGGAACGCTAGGAAGTCGCATGCGTGTCATAATCTCGTAAAGTGTGTAAAGCCGAACACGCGTATATATGTATATATGTATATATACATACATACGCGTACATGTAAGTTTCTTTTTTTTTCTCTTGATCTAATTTTATCTGTGAAATCCTTGAAGTTGCATTTTCCGAGAAAATTGTAAGCGAGGTAGCAGGTATATGTATAATTATACGCTGACATTGAAATTAATGTTTTCGAATACATTGATAATATATAATATTATCTTGTTAGAAGTTATTAAATATTATTCAATTTAATGTAACTTTTAATTATGTAAATTAAAAGTACATTAAATTTAATGATATTTTCTTGCAGTGTAATGTAGAATCATCCTAGCAGAGATAAGCTTGAATTTCATTAATCTTTTATAGTAACATTTGAAGTGCATGAAATTAAAAATTATAGCACATTTATATAATGAATATCTGATTTTATATTAAGATTGGTATGAATTAGACACAAATCGTTTGAAACCTGTATCATTTAAAAATTTAGCAGATCATTATAAAAACTATAATCACCGCAGAATTGATCATTTTTCTTTAAATTACGACCATCAATATACGTTTTTTTATGGTGATAAATGACCAATCACAATATTTACCCATAACCGTTGTTATTAACGACATTTACAGGTTCATTATACTTTATCCGAGCAAATCGGAATGCAAACACTTCACTATATATCAGACCGCAAAAATATCCCCGCGTACCATTTGATGGTCAATTGTAGATAATAATACACGCAAACCGCCGCCGTTCCTGAATTTGCCGGTTTGGTATACTGATAAGGCGTATATTCCTTATCATTACTTTTATATATGAGAAATATCACTCGTAGTTTACCGCGCATTAGTTGAATTATATAAACGCGCGGCCGACTATCGTACGCTGGTCAGTCTCAATATAGTACCAAGGAGGTAGACGTGACAGTCTATTGTAGTACGTGTATAGTGTCTATACTGTATAGAGGCATCAGTTGTTGGATAAATTGTATAGGTGTATATACAAACGAGACAAAGTATGAGCGGAAGACCACGAGTTTTGCTTGCGCAGAACGACTTGTCTCAGGAGGCCTTAAACTTGCTGAAAACAAAGTGCGTGTTTGGCTGTTTTATTGTTTTTATGCGTTGTCAGCTATTATTTGTGAAGTTATAGGTGAAATGGAGTAGATGAGTTTGGTTATCTAGAAGGTACAGGTATACAGAAACCTGTTTCATAGATCAGAGAGTCTGCGGGTACATCACGTGATGTCGCATGACGTGTAGCTTTCAACTTTAGATTTTTATATATAGGAGTGTAGAAAAAGTTTGAACTTTTATATTATTGAAAAATGTATGTATTTAAATGTTTAGTGCTTAGAGGATTCAAAATAATATTGATAATGGTCAAGGCAAGAAACAGTCCCTTTTATTTTTAAGCAAGAGTGTATTATTACATTATTACAGCATTTCGTGAAATACGACCTTTAACATGTCGGCTTCAAAAAATTATTTAAATATTTTCTTTAGTTCAGTTGGTTGATTACAAATATAATGATTTTTTTTATTTCAAAGTCAATAAAATAACTAAAAAGTAATTGTTTTTCAGATGCGACATCACAACGATAAAATCTAATACAGCTAATGTACCAGTAGCAGAGTTACTCAAAGTTCTTCCTGATCACGATGCGCTTTTGGGAAAAGTTCATATCGATGCAAAATTTCTTGATGCTGCAGGTGAGATTCATTTTGTAAAACAAACGCTATATTAACTACAATAAAATACAAAATTTTGTACATTTTAAGAAAATACGAAAATATTATAAGTAGAAAAAGATAAAATTGGTAAGACAATAATTTTACATAAGTACAAATTAAAGAGCAATAATTAGCCTCGTTCGGGAAATAATGCGTCATATAATATATTTTAATGTTTAAATTTACTTTAAATTGACTTAATTCTTTTTTATCTTAAGGAAAATAAAGATTGCCCATATTATATAAACTTCTTTTTACGGTTTCTATTAAAACTTTATGAATTCTTTATATTCATCCAAAAAAATTCTCGAAATCAATGATATATGGTGAAATAAAATCTTGACGATGAAGAAAAGAAAATAATGACTTGATTAATGTTTTAGGATCCAGACTGAAAATAATTTCGACGCCGTCAGCAGGCTACGACCACCTGGACGTCGCGGAAATTAAAAAGCGCGGTATCAAAGTTGGCCACGCGCCGAAAGTCTTGTCGGCCGCCGTAGCCGAGATAGCAGTTTTCCTGGTACTTGGAGCTGCGAGGCGAGCCCACGAAGGACGCTTACTCCTCGAAAAGTAAGATTGATCAGTGATGATATCTCGTGTCTTAAATTTACGAAGATATGCAGTATTTATGTTGAATAATTTGTGTGTATAGAGGGAAGATTCAAGGTGGATTCACGTGGTTGCTTGGCCACGATTTGCGCAACAAGACTGTCGGCATCGTGGGTCTGGGTAACATCGGTGAAGAAATCGTCAAGAGACTGAAGCCCTTTGAAATCAAGAAATTCGTATACACTGGCCATTCGAAGAAAAAGGCTGGTATGTGAAAAGATATAGAAATGTACTAAATGAATTTAGCGAAAATTAAGAATTTCCCTCTTTTTAATGTAGGTGATCAACTTGGTGCCGAATTCGTGTCGATGGATTCTCTTCTGAATCAGAGTGACTTCGTTATCAACTGTGTACCTTTGACGTCGGAAACGAACAAAATGTTCAACGAAGATTCATTTAATAAGATGAAGAAATCCGCCGTTTTTGTGAACATTGGTCGGGGGAAGACAGTAGACACAGATGCGCTGACCAAAGCTTTAAAGAACCATAAGATTTTTGCTGCTGGTCTAGACGTTACGGATCCAGAGCCACTGCCCGTAGATCACGAACTTCTCAAGCTCCCTAACGCTGGTGAGTATATACTAGGAGATTAAAAAATTCCATTATGTATTAACTTGTACTCGCAGTTTAATTTATAGTGTGTATATATTCTTCCATTCAATTATGATAAAAAGTTTACAAATATGATTACTTATTTTTATTTACAGTGATCATTCCGCACATGGGCAGTCAAACTATTGAAACTCGGATCGACATGGCTGTAGCCGCTGTTCAAAATATACTTAATGGTATTGAAGGCAAGCCTTTGCTTTATGAACTGTGATTATCTTTAGACATTTACAAAGATTACTGCAACATTCAGCTCAATACTTTGCCTCAAAAAGCGATGTATTAATATTTAATATTTACAGAGAGCCATCGTGATAGCACACTAAAATTATTTTGCTATAAGTATTGTAATATTTTTCTAAATTTCTTCCAATATGTATACATGTAAAATTTATAAAGAAAAAAACATTGTGTATACTCTTATTTGTTTTTAAAAATATCATACAAACAATTAATCTTTTTTTCCTTAATTTACAAAATCAACTTGTAGTCATAAAGACACACTTCATTTTCTAAAAAACATTTTACATCAGACAAAAAAAAATTGTCTGATAGTAAAATATTTGTTCTTCCATTTGGTTATATATTACTTGTTTGGTAATATGTAATAACATTCAAGTCTTTATTATCACAATGTCACCTTATGACACAGGTTGCATTAATTATCACCCATAGTGAACAACAGGTAACCATCAGGCATCCGCAACAGCATTTTTAAGTTGGCTAAGCACGGGATCAATCTTCTTTTCTAAATCAAGAATATGTCCTGTGTTGCAGTCGTGGCTAGCAATAAAGCTTACAACCAAAGGCAGCTTATTCATCTGCACAACCTATATTGTTAAAACATATTTAATTAATTTATGTAAGCAAGTGACGGTTTTCAAATAAATTCAAATTTCATAATTTGTTAATTAATGGAATAATCGCCAAATTAATTTTAATATTGTTGTTTTATAACTGAATTAAATGGTTGGTGACTCATAGTATGTAGCTTTGTAAGATGAAAAAAGGTTTGATAAGTTATATTGATTATTTTATTACCTGATAACTACTATACATGCAAATGATGGTCTTATTTTTTCCAAGACCAAGTTTACTGCCTTGATCAGTGGCCATTCCAAAGGTAGAAAGAAAACTTGCTCTCATTGCTATTTCTGGGGCCTTTTCATTAGCCACAAATACAGCTGGAACTCCATCCCTGTCAGTTATCAAAATACTATGCAATCCCTCTACTCGACTTAGTAATCCATGCAGGAACTTTTTTAACTCCTAGAAAAAAGTTTTTGTCTTACAAGAAACTACATTATACAAAGTATGATACTATTAATTTTATCATAAGATTTGTTATGACATTGTTAAGAAGTTTTGTAAACAGATAATGCTATAACCTTAAAAATATTAATGATAGAAATAACCTTCTCTTTTTATTTAAATTAAACTAACAAAGACGAATTTTACTTACAGCAGTCATTTTGAAGGTTTTAAGAATTAATAATTTAATAAATTTGTAGATAACGCTTTGGAGCTAGAATCTTTGACAGCCCAGTGGCAAAGTAGCAAAATATAACTGCGACACACAAATGCACTTCAAAGACTAAAAAACGAACACATGATCGTCATTGACTAAGTTTCTTGTAATATATCTTTGTCCTTGTCTTATACGTACGTACAACATATAGAATACATATATGTGGTGAATCAGCAGGGTAGATTAGGGATAGGTAATCAAGCAGAATTCTCCGTAAGTACGTGTCATTATTTTTGTGACCGTCAAAAAATGATAAGACCGCGATATTTTGATATTAAAATTTTTTAAGAAAAATATTTGCCAAAGACATATTTTCTTACTGAATACTAATTTACATACTAAAAAAAAAGAATTATTTTTGCATCTATAATCAGTTGTTTTTATTTTAATGTCTTGATTTAATTGACCATTTTGTCTTTATTTACGTACACAGGAAATTATTATACTTGAGAAAGGTAAAGTTATAAAATCAATGAGTAAACAACGAAAAATTGGAAAACTGATTTAGCAAGCACACACACTTGCTTGTTTATTACCAAATCTTGGTGAAGTATAATAAATATAATGTAATATTGTATAGTATATTAGGTATATCATAGGCTTGTATTCAATAATAACTGTACATTTATCATTCTAAAAAAAGCTATACACAGTAAACTTGTTCCTCAATCATCTCTAGATAACTGGATTTAAACAATTTCAAGCCTTTTAATCTTGAAATCTTATTAATATAAATAATAACTAAGGGTCATTCATGTGCATATCAACTCTTGCATTTCACATACCAATAAAACAAAGAAATAATTTAATGTTACATTAACATTACATAAATTTGTCTTTATCGTTCTTTTCAGGGGAAACCTGACTTAATGGAGTACCTAATGTTGGATCATTTGAACATCCTCCAAATGCAAACATTTTTGGAATATCTTGCCCATAATAAATTTTGGCATTCTGTGACAATGCTCTGTATTTTTCAAGTTCTAAGTACTCTTTTGATAGAAGCAATTTATTGGCTTCAGCTTGTTTAGCCATTTGATAAAAGTCTGCATCAGATCGACTCTTTTCTCTTGCTAAATGCATTTCATCTTCAATTGCTGCCATACGTTGAAGTGATTCCTTTTCCATAATTTTTTGATTGTATTGAATTTTAGCTACCTGGGCTTCTTTTTCAGCTTCAATAATAGCCTTTTTCCTATCAGTCTCAGCATCTTTTTCAACAACTTTCTGATGCTGTGTAGAAATCAACAACTTGGTTTTCTCTGCTTCCCTATTATTATATATTATGTTAATTGATCAGTAATATTATAAATATCAAATACATACAAAATGCATTAGCATACTTACATTAGTTCATAATTTTTTCTAATTGTTTCAGGAATTTTTGGTTTGGTTACTCTTACTGCTAAGATGCTTAAACCAGGAGCCATTTCATTTAGATCCCTTTGCAATGCAGTCTTGAGATTTTCATCAATTTGATCAAACAAATCAATATAAACCTCGTGCAGAGTATGAACAGAACAAAATTGATTCAACTCGTGATGCACTTTGTTGAATATCAAAGAACGGTCATAATCCGCAGTGTAATTTCTAACCATGTTGTATACTGTAATAAGTAAATAAATTTGAAATATAATTTTTCTTCAATTAAAATGTATTTGTAATATACAACTCTACGTACCACTATTAGCATCTAATATATTTACAACTTCGATTCGATCAAAATATATCATGACACCTCCACTAGTTCCGCAGGGAACATTTTTTACTTCATCAGTTTGTAAAGTTACTTGCATAGCTCGAAATGTCGTTAAAAGCGGTATCATCATGTGAAAGCCTGGGCTGCTAACTTGGGGCAGCAATGCTCCACCCTAAAAATACATTTTAATCTATTAAAATGAATTCACCACTACCAAAATACAATGCCAGCCAACGTGTCTCCTTTTTTTTCTCAACTCACGCGAAAATAAACGCCTACATGTCCCTCCTCGATGCGATGCAATGAAAAATTAAAGACCACTGCTAGGCATACCAAAAAGAACATGCCAATGATGTTTTGGTCGATCATCTTGATGGAATTCGGTGAAAACAAAAACGATCAGTTGCTGCAAAAGTCGAAAGGTACAGAGGTGACGGTTAAAAATAGAAAAAGAAAGGTTTCTTCCGGACACGGCGTAAGTATGTAGATACGCCGCACGTACAGGTGCGTATGTTTATATGAAATTTACATTGTTTACCTTTTCGGGGAATTCTCATCGATGAACGACGATCATTATTTGTTTGAACAAGAGGGCAGACACAGTACTACAATATGTGCCTACACTGTTTATAACTGTAACGCTCCAGGTCGAGGTTAAGTTCGAGCGGTACTGATGATACGATACTCGGGCACATATCCGCCACGGCGAATTTGATGCAGTCTGATTTCTTAAGAATTTTTCGCAATGATGGTCAAAGTCACGTTCACGGTCGCATCACGCTCTTACTTTTCAAACAATACATTTAAGTACATCGCACACGTATAGGACGTTGAAAGAAGATAAGGATAAAGGATAAAGGGGTTGTAATGAAATTGCGAATAGTCTGCAGAGACATAATCACGCGTGTACCTATCGCGCCGACGCCGATTGTTGCAGCAGGTGGTAGCCATGTCTGCGGTAATCCTGCAAATTTGCTACGCGCGAATTTTCGATTGATAATGGAGAACGGTGGAGAACTTGTAACTACGCATCGCAGGTATGTACAATCTTTTGTTTTATTGTACCTTTAATATTTTAATGCTCGATGTAAAATAACACTAATATCAAGTAATTAGAAAAGGTAATTCTTTGAAAGATATCGTGACAAGTATAATATATCCAGTAGTTTACTAAAAAAATATAAAAAATAAAGATACAAGTTAATTTTTTCACTTGGAATTCTTAGAATATTGGTTCTGTAGTGAGTATAAGGGAACAAACTTTTCAAATTGTGGTTTTTATTAAACATAAGATATATATTAACAAATATATTATTTTTATCTTAAAACTTAGATCTTCAGCAATAAGATTTCATAAATTATTGATATTTATGAAAAGAATGCCTTGTGTAAGTATTCTTCTTTAACAAATCTAAAATACATTTTGCAAATATATTATTTCTAATATAGCAATTCATTAAAAGAAAATAACATATAAATGCACCTAGACTACCAACTATATAATAAACACACAGCCTTACACACCTCTTCCTTTTCACTTAACAACCCTATTAGCTCTGTTACTCCTTCCTTTCCTCTTCATCATCATCTCTTCCTTCTCCAAATCATCCTGCGCAAGAGCTTTTGCATCATCGATGCTCTGCGCGAGTGTTTTCATCTCCTGCAATCCGCGCTTCGCCAACTGTCCCTCTGGAGTCATAGGCGGTTCTAGTAGTAACATCGTCAGCGCGCGTTTCAGATGTGCATGTGATTCTTCCAATCTCGCGTGTAATTCTGTCGCGGTTATTTCACGAGCGGCGTAATCGCGGTTAGCGAGCACTGCGATCGGCAAATGCATCTCGTACAAAGTTATTCCCTTCAGGCGTGATATGCCAGGTTCGACGATCTCTAGGATCTCGAGCATATACTTGCAGATATCAAGCATTTTCTGGAGGGTTTTACGCTGTGGATTGATCTTGGCTATGTCGCGGCGGTAAGAGGTGAGAGCTTTTTGTTTGAGGGAGATCATAATGAAATGGTTCTTGTGGAAAGTTTTCGAAAGCTTTGCGATTAAGTTCTCTGCTGCCTGTAAGATATATACGATTTATTTATATTTTAATTGAAAATAATAGATATTAATTTATATAAAGTATATGGAACCTTAGAATCTTCATCATTGAGCTCTTCGACCAAACTGTTGCTGAGGTCAACCGCAGTCTTTATGAGGCATCCTTTGTATATTCTCTTACACTTTTGGCACTGCCACTTTGTTTTCACTCCGTAAGGATTTTTATCATGCGGCTTTTGAATAGCCACGTAATCCTTCTTGCATCTCGGACATATTATACAACTGATATATGAGCCATCCTCGAGCGGATCATTACACGCACTGCATTCGCAACGAAAGTACTTTCCTATTTGCAAATATTCTTGTCTCTCTATTGTACCCTGTAATAAAATATTAACGCGAAAATTTATTTTAAAATATATAACTAACTAATTATGTTCTGAATGTATACTATGTTTAATAATTGAGGAAGTAACTTTTAATTGAACGGTTAAGTAGAGCATGCGGAAGTTATAATCACATGGCTGACTGGAGCCAGCGATGTTCTACTTATTATATATACATAATGTTTCACATATTCTCGGGTATAAGTCTTTTGATATATTATTATGTACTATTAAAACGGTAAGAATAATGCAATTTTTAGCTAACTAATAAGTCAATTCTCGACCTTCCTAATCTAGTTACATTTACAACAAGTAGAAAAGCACCAAACCCTGTCAGCCGAATAGCTACCAAACATCCCCATGCATCACTCTAAAAAGTATTATAGTTAAGAAAAAACCATATAATCGCCATTTAATTATACTCTGCAACATCAAATAACCGGTCAATCGTCATCTACACCATCCATCCATCCCAATAATCTCAAACACCTAGCACACACTTAAAAAAAGCTACACGGTTAACAACGTGATCCAACTACATCGCATGCATATAACAAGAGTCCAATGACGTAGGCACGCCGAGCTAATCCAAGCTCATCCCTCTCTCTTTATTTTCTTTCTTTTTTAACCGCACGACACTCGTTCATTCCGGCTGCCACATGCAAATCTACACACACACATACTCATACGTTTATACACTGTATATATAGCTATAATACTAACCAAGAGGGACGAGGTGTAATTGAACGTGATCGGTTGACCGGCTGCTATGCCTACACTTGCGTACACGTACATGCGAAAGTTCGCATCGACAGTGATGTGAGATGTACAACGGCATGTGTGGGCCATAATTGCTGCCAGTGGGAAAAGTCCGCGTAGTAGTGATGTACCCGGTGTTACATCTATCGGACCGCCCGGAGGCCGGACCTCGAATGCGTTTACGTCGATGATGCTACAGACCCATTGCACAGAGTCGTCCGTGTCGTTGGTGGATGTGTAGAAGCCCAGTTTCCGGAAGACCTGGAAATGGTTTCGTTGAGATGATTGTATGTTCTGTGGTTGTCATATGTATATAGATATGAATGGTGTGAAGTGGTAGAGGCTGTCAATGTGGGACATTCATATTCAATGCGGAAAACCAATAATTATTTTGCTTCCTCAAAGAGGAAGCATTGTAAAGGTGAAAAAATTTTTGAGACAAAAAAGACTTACAATGATGTTTTAAGGTGAAATGTGTTGAAAATTTTCAATTTTGAGAAAATTTTTTTTCCTGTCTGTATGTGTGTGTGTGTGTGTGTGTAAACTTTCTATATCTCGGGAACCAAACCATCGATCTTCGCCGTTCAAAGTTTATTTTGTCCGTTTCGTGAAAAAACTCGGCACCCTGACGTACTTAATATTCTATCGATTTTCTTTTTTTTATAACCAAAAAACGATTTTGAATT
>JAYJLV010000011.1:10125347-10163356 GCA_036873485.1 Torymus texanus
ACACACACACACACACACACACACACACACACACACACACACACACACACACGCATACACATACACACACACGTGCTTCTGTTGTTGTTGATGCGCATGCATATACATACAGTTTTTCTTTCCGTCTTTCATGGCCGCGCATCGTGGGGTACGGTATGAGGAGCAGCTGCAGCAACGCCGGCATGGTGCGGATGTACGACGCACATTATATACTAGAAGGAGCTGCGCAGATCCAAACTGACGAACCGACGAGAGTCTTAAATTTTCGTAAACGATTTTATTTTGGTTTTTAACTTTTGGTATTCGAGTCATGTGAATTATTGTCGATTTTTTCGAAATTTTAAATGAAATAATGTGATCTGTTGATAATTTATAATATTTTTTTCAAAAATTCAGAATAAGAGAAATGGTATTTGACTTTCGGCGTTTTTTTATAACTATTTGTGACAAATTGCGAAATTAAAGTATCTTTAAATGCGCTGATATGCAACTTATAAGAAGGTGATGTTGTCTTTCTAGACGTTTTGATGAATTTTAAGCGTGCGTCAAGAAACTTATATAACCAATTAAGATATACTTTTTTATATGCTTTTTAAATGCATTTTTAGGATACGATATGCGATATGCGGACTTAATTAATTCCAAGTTAATGTAAGCATATCCTTCAATATAATGTATAAGATAATTTTTTAATATTTTTTTGTGTGCTGATACATGAATTTATAACAAATGTTTGACATTTGATATGTACAAGAGTAGTTTAGATACTTTTTGAGACTTTGCAATACTTTGCCATTCTTGGCGATACTTTTCCATGTATTACGCACTATCGTTTTCCTATATGGGTAGGGTAGAATAAGTTTAAATACTTTTAGATGAATTTTTATACCATCATAAATTTTTTATCAATAAATACTTTTCTTACGTGATACATATTGTCTTTAAAATTGTAATTTTCCATGTCTTCTTCCTCATCCCATCATCCTGCCGAACACTCTAGTAATTAAATTGTAATAAATGAAAAAAATTATTTTTTCTATTTCTTGAAGAATATAATACTAGTAAAATAAAAACATTTTGATAAAAATAATGATGCAACAGTAATAATTAAGTGAACGAATTCTAATCTCTCAAAACCGGCTGATAAATATGAGAATATCGAGAAAACTTATTAAACTTTGCAGACCAATTAGCGTCACTTGAACTGTTAATCGTTAATTATCTTGAAACCGTCGTAAGATAACGAAACGATGACTAAATCATAGAACTCTACAACATAACTACAGCAACCAATGGATTCGAGCATCAATGCAGTGAAGAAGCTGTAGCCGCGAGCCCTTATATACCTGCGAGCCGCCGGAAATTGAGAAAATGGCTGGAGGCGGCTATGCCCGCAGGTTTCGACGAGAGGCGAGAAATCGGCGCGCTCGTCCATGTGCAGCATCGCGGCGTAACGCCACACGGCGAGACAGGGCCGATCGAACGACATCGGATGGGTGTCACAGAGCACACACACGCCTATAAGCCTCTACTGCGCGCATGTATATAAAGATCGATGGAAATAGTACGGCATTCGAGAGTGCGCACTATTTACATTGCCGTTTATTTATAAGCCCCGGGAGGCGCACACGCTGCGCTTGCACTCGCGCGCGCGCGTACACCTCTTCTATGTGCACCCGTCGCTCTTTCTCACATACGTATGCATATACACCACGCACACAGTCGTGCTCTCGCTTTCACCCGCTATATACGACGGCGACGATGACGCCGTCGTCTCTTTATCTCTCGTGACACGCCGCATGTTCTGCGGCGTGCTCGCCCTCCTATACGTCTATATGGACACAGCCGTCCCTTCGACGCTCTCCAGTTTTGCGAACATCACGGGAAATTCGGAGTAGAGGGGCCAGATGGGCATCGTGTTAATTAACGAATAGCCGAAAGGGCCGCAGCTGCCCGGCCATTTTGGAGAAATACCGACTTCAGGGCCCGTTTCATTATCCTAGCTCTTGTCTAGTCTACGGGACATTCGCCATCAGGTCCCCACTCGCTGGGCTCTGAGACGCGAAAATATTTTACGGGAGAGAATAGGGCGCGGCATGGTTATCGGTCAAGAAAGATTGAATGGTTTTGTGTGTTTAGGAGGAACGTTGCCGCCTGCGTGTCTTGGCTTTTTCTTTGTTTTCCTTTAAATTTTTCTGCCGCTTTGTATTGTAACACAGGTTATACGAGGCGTCGTTCTGAGAACAATAAAGAGGGGAAGGTTTTTTAAATCTTACATAAGATTGCAATTTAGTATTGATATGAGCAATTAGTCACTTAATATGACTTTTTTCTCTTCTAAAATAGAGCAATTTTTTCGGAGCAAACCTTTCACACATAATTTTTCTCGATCTCTTTACCTTACAATACATGAAACAAATATTGAAAAATCAAGAACAATCTTGTAGCATTGATGTTAATACATTGATGATAATACGTCAATGAATTTTCCAAAAGAAAAGAAATTAAAATTGAAGAAAAAAGTTTTTCGCAAATTTGCGAAATTTTCACAATGATTCTTAGCTTAAAATAAAATTCTTTGTTTTTTTTTCTACTTTAATTTTCTTCTTATGGGAAATTTATCAACAACTTTGGAGCTTAATATTGGCTAATCATTTTTCTGAGTTTGTCCTTCGAGAAAAATTGATGTACGGTTAAAAAAAGAGTCGTTTCTTCATCTTAAGGCTTCTCATGTATCATAACCACTCTAAATTATTTAAAGGCTTTCAAATAAAATCTAAAAAAATTATAAAAATATTGCAGTAATAAAAGATACTACAACTCTTTTCATATATATAACCAAAAATGGTTATAATTATTTTGAGTTAATATATAGTTCAAATATTATTTTTATAAACGTTAACATCATTTAAAACTTAATTTTTTTTTCTTTTGAATTTTCGCAGTCACAAAGCAGAATGGAGAGGAAGTCGGTAACGCGAGCAACTCGACAGAAGTTGTCGAGAAGGGCGAAGTCGAAGCCACTAAGGAAGGTGAAAAAGAAAAAAACAAAGACAAACAATTCAAAGATGAGAAAAAGTCCGAGGTTGAGAAAGACAAAGATGGAAACGAGCAAGAAGTTGTTTTCATTCAAGATATGGGCTTCACCGTCAAAATTGTCAGTCCCGGCGCCGAACCCTTCGACATTCAAGTTTCTAGCATGGAACTTGTTCAGGTTAATATCTTCATAAATAATAAATTAATTGACCGCAAAGTTCTCATTAAAAAAGTATTGAACTTACAATTGATATATTTACTTATCAGAAAATGAAAATCAAGGAAAGATGGTCCAATAATAAATTATTCTAAGTAGAAATTTTGCATAGCAGTAGTATATATTTTTACTGTAAAAACAATCGTATCTTGTTCTACTTGTCTGTTAAGCGGATTGTAAACCATTTGGAATGTAAAGAATGTTATGCTCTGATGTATGAATTATTCATGATATTCATTATGAATACAAACTTTTAGGATATTTTTTTTTATCCAATTTTCTTTGTTATACTTACAAGATAAGAATAACTCCTTTTTGGATATGTTTTTATATTTTCCCTATTATCTCAGATAAAGCAATTATATTATGATCTTTCTGTGAATTTATAATCCACATTTGTTAATTAAGTAATTATATTACTATTCAGTTAGACAAAATTCGTTTAGCTAAATTAAATGAATACTTATCGTACCGTAATAATTTTATTTATTTATTCTTAATATATGTATATTCAAAACAATTCGATATTCAAACTCACTCTGAGCCTTCATATCCCCGTTTAGGAGATCCATCAATTGCTGATGGACCGTGAGGACACGTGCCACCGCACGTGCTTCTCGCTGCAGCTCGACGGCAATACCCTTGACAACTTCGCCGAACTGAAAAACATCGAGGGCCTCAAGGAGGGCTCGGTGATCAAGGTAGTCGAAGAACCCTACACGATGCGGGAGGCGCGCATCCACGTCAGACATGTGCGCGACCTGCTCAAGTCTGTCGATCCCGGTGACGCGTACAACGGCGTCGAGTGCAGCAGCTTATCCTTCCTGAACGTCGTCACCAACGGCGACATCCTCGAGAAGAAGAAGGCGAGGGGCGACTCGGTGGACTGCACACCTCCCGACTACATCATACCTGGATGTAAGGACCGGCCGCTGCTACCGCTTCAGCCACAGGCTAAGGAACAAAAGTGCCCGCCCTGTTTAAAGGTACAAATCGCCATCTGATAAAAAATATATTTCGATAAATTAATTTAACTCCATGGTTACTTAATATTTTCGAGATTGAGCTCCGTCAAAGAAAATTCCATTCTCGACTTTTGTTATGTTATTGACGATTCTAGCATTAATTTTTATCTATCCTCCAAGGTGCTAACAACATCGGGATGGAATCCACCGCCCGGTTACCGAAAGTTACATGGTGATCTCATGTACCTGCACGTCGTCACCCTGGAGGACAAGCAGTACTATCTTACCGCCTGCGCTCGTGGTTTCTTCGTCAACCAGTCTACCAAGGAAACGTTCAACCCGAAACCAGCCGCGCCCAGCCATCTGTGCCACAGTCTCATCGAACTGCTAAATCAGCTGAGTCCGTCGTTCAAGCGAGGCTTCGCTGCGATGCAGCGCCGTCGTACCCAGCGTCACCCTTTCGAGAGGGTCGCCACTCCGTATCAGATCTACGCCTGGTGCGCCCCGATGCTGGACCACACTATCGATGCCATTCGCGCGGAGGACAGTCAGTATTCCATGTGTTTTCTAGTTTCCTTCATTGAATAAACGTTATTTTTATTCGTACGTCTTTACTAATCGATATATTGTATTTCGATAGCATTTTCTTCGAAACTTGGTTACGAAGAGCATATTCCTGGTCAAACTAGGGATTGGAATGAAGAGCTGCAAACTACGAGGGAATTACCGCGTAAAAATTTGCCAGAAAGGCTGTTGAGAGAACGGGCGATATTCAAGGTAATTTCAATAGCGTTTAAGAAAATTATCGTCTTAATGAACGTGAAAGATAAATTTACTCTTTTCACAAAGAAATTTTCCATCAATGTTTCTACCATTATATTGCATCGTTTATTTGTCAATTCTAGGTGCACAGTGACTTCGTTGCAGCGGCGACACGAGGCGCAGTGGCTGTGATCGACGGCAATGTCATGGCTATCAATCCAGGCGAGGAGCCCAAGATGCAAATGTTCATCTGGAACAATATATTCTTCTCCCTCGGTTTCGACGTTCGTGACCACTATAAGGAACTCGGAGGTGATGCTGCCGCCTTCGTTGCGCCTCGCAACGATCTTTTGGGTGTCAAAGTCTACGCAGCAGTTGATCTCCCTGGCCTTTACACCCTTGGAACTGTAGTTATAGATTACAGGCGAGTTCATTTTTTTTATATTTTATTTTATCTTTTCTATATTATTGTAAAATATTAACTGGAAATTCTTTTTATTTTAGAGGGTACCGAGTCACAGCGCAATCCATCATTCCTGGTATCTTAGAGCGCGAACAAGAACAATCTGTAGTTTACGGATCTATTGATTTCGGAAAAACTGTTCTTACTCATCCGAAGTATCTGGAATTCGTAAGTTCGACTATAAAAATCCTTTTTGAAATTAATGTTAAGAAAACATTTATTAATACAAAATATAATAAAATTTAGCTCACCAAAGCTGGTTTGCAATTGAAAATCGCACCGCACAAAGTCATTAACGAAGCTAATGAAGAAATCGACCTTTGCAGTAGCGTTGAATGTAAGGGTATTATTGGCAATGATTCTCGTCACTATGTCTTGGACCTGTTACGAACTTTTCCGCCTGATGTCAATTTCTTAAAACGTATGTTATTTTAATAATAATTCTATAAACAATAAGTGCTACAGGGATAGAATTTTTCCGTAAAAATTACCGTGAAATTCATGGTAATCGACGAACATGGGAGACTCCAATAATGTTTACCGTGAATCATGGTAATTTTTACTGTATCGTCACGGTAAAAATTACCGACAAGTAGATAAGTTTTACCGTGATTCACGGTAACAATTATTGGAATCTGACATGTTCCTCGATTACCATGAATTTCGCGGTAATTTTTACGGAAAAATTCTATCCGTGTACCGTACTTATATTTTCGCAAACTATTAATGCCAACAAAAACTAAGAAATAGGAGATCATGGTAATTATTTGAATGCAATCGTTTTCAGTTGAAGGCGTTGAATTAAGTAAAGAAGCTCGCGCACTTGGCTTCCCTATTGAACATAAGCACAAACTCGCTTGTCTACGTCAAGAATTAATCGATTCTTTCGTAGAAGCGAGATACGTTCAGTTTATCAAACATGCCGCAGTGCATTTACAACAATTAACATCCGCTAAACGCGCTCAAAAGGATAAAGAAATTACTGCAAAAGTGAGCGCGAAAAATTCATGTTATAAAAATTGTTACTGCTCTAATATATTTGATATCTAACTGAAATCTAATGTGTATTATAGGAAGAGAAAAAAGAGGAAGAAAAGAAAGAAGAGCAAAATAATGAAACTGTTGTCGACAGTAATAAAGAAGATTCTTCAAGCAGTGCAATGGAAGCTGATGAAGCCAAGAAAATAGTTGATAGCATAACAGACTCAATCACGTCTGGAGAGAAGAAAGAGTGTAAGAATTATTATTAAAGTAATTTGCTATATTGCAATTAATAAACTTATTATAAATAATCATTTTCATATTTTAGTGGAAGAAAGTACAAAAGAAATAGTTCACAGAGCAGCTGCAGCAGTCGGTAGCTTACGCGAAGCCGAATTTGACATTAGATTTAATCCAGATGTTTTCTCACCGGGAGTACATCATCCAGATCCTAATGGATCAGCCTTGAAAAAACAGAAACAACTAATTAAAGATGCTGCTGATTTCTTATTGACTGTACAGATTCCAACATTTGTAAGTTTATCATACACAAAGTATTATAAAAATTAACTAAAAATTAAAGCTGTTGCATAAATATTTTAATTTTGATAGTACAGTAACTGTATATTTGCATTTTTAATTACAGATTCGAGAATGCCTAGATCATACTCCAGCTGCAATGGATGGTTATAGTTTATCAGAATCACTGCACGGAAGAGGAATCAATATTAGATATCTTGGTAAACTAGCCACTATGCTGGCAGCAGTTCCTCAATTACAGTACCTTCATCGAATTGCAGTTTCTGAGCTGATTTTAAGAGCAACAAAACACATTTTCACTTCTTACATGCAGGTAATAATATTTTTCGAAATGTTGAACATTTTTCATTATCAATGTTATATCAGTTATGTTAAATCATGCTCCAACATTATTTCTTAATGCAAACGGATGTTTTATTAGGGAGCTGAACTGATGAGTCTATCCGCCGCCGTCAGTCATTTCTTGAATTGCTTCCTTTCATCTGCACAAACTATTCACCCACAACAGAATTTGGAGGAATTGCAAAGTAAAACAGCGAAACGCCGTAATAAGAGAAAAGGTCGAAATAACGGACCCCAGCAATCCGAGGTGGAATGGGCTTCTTTAACAACAAAGTCACTTTGGCAGCAAATTAAAGCTGAACTAAAAAGCTATTATGATTGGGAAACACCGATACCTGAGTCTTTTGACGCAACGATCGAGAACTTCCATTTACAAAAGATTTCTTTGTTGCGAGCGTTTTGTGCCAAAACAGGCATTCAGATTTTGTTGAGAGAATACAATTTTGAAAACAAGAATCGTGCCACGTTCTTTGAAGAAGATATTCTCAATATTTTCCCCGTTGTTAAACACATTAATCCTAGGGTAAGTTATAAACATCGAAACCCCTTTTTGCATTAAACCGTTTTATATTAATGTTAAAAAAATTATGAATTGATTTAATCAACAGGCTAGCGACGCCTATAATTTCTACACTACAGGCCAGAACAAGATACAGCAGGGATACTTAAAGGACGGTTACGAACTGATCAACGAAGCTCTTAATTTGTTGAACAATGTTTATGGTGCTATGCATCCCGAAATTGCACAATGTCTTCGTATGCTTGCAAGATTGAACTACATTATGGGTGATCACGCGGAAGCTCTTGCTCTTCAGCAAAAAGCTGTCCTTATGTCGGAGAGAGTCAATGGTATCGACCATCCATATACAATCACTGAATATGTAAGTGTAACATTCATTTTCCAAATTACGAAAGTAGTAAGCATTTTATTAACGCTCAATATTTGTTGTCTGTTTAGATTCATATGGCCTTATATGCGTTTGCTAACGGCCAAGTTTCTGCATCTTTAAGACTTTTATACAGAGCTAGATATCTTTCATTACTTGTTTGCGGCGAAGATCATCCTGAAGTAGCATTACTTGATGTAAGTAATATGTTATTATAAAATTAATAATTTAATTTATAAATGAATGAAACTATACATTTTTTTCTAAATTAGTATGTCTGCTTTAGTAAAAAAACAAGATAACAGCTTTGTTATTATTATTTTATTTTTTTAACTTGTAGAGTAATATCTCATTGATTCTCCATGCGGTCGGCGAGTACGAACTCTCGCTCCGCTTCCTAGAGCACGCTCTTGCTCTAAATCTGCGCTACCATGGACCACGCTCACTCAAAGTTGCTGTATCTTACCATCTCGTGGCTCGAACTCAATCCTGCATGGGTGATTTCCGAGCGGCTCTAAATAATGAGAAAGAAACCTATGCCATCTACAAGCAACAACTTGGCGAAGATCATGAAAAAACGAAGGAGAGTAGTGACTGTTTGCGACATCTCACACAGCAGGCAGTTGTTCTTCAGAAGAAAATGAACGAAATTTACACGGGCAAAGCCGGAGTCAGTCTACCTCCAATACAGATCCAACCGCCAAGCATGGGTTCCGTCCTCGATATGCTCAACGTCATTAACGGTATACTTTTTGTGCAAATTAGTCAACAGGATATCGAGAACTTTAAGGTTGAAATCGCAAAACGTCAGCCTTTGACGACGGTGACTGCGTTGGAGGATGATAAAGCAAAGAATGGCGAGGAAAAAAAGGAGACAACGGAGGCCGATAAGAGCTGAGCTCAAGGCCCCTGCACGAATTTGTGCCAGCGTCATTTTCATCATGGTTTTCAATAAGCGTACATCCTAGTCTTTGTAATAGGGAACTTGCATCAATTTTCATTTTCAATTTATCAATATTTTTTATTGATAGCTACAACATAATATAAAATTTGTATACAATGGTTTGGAGATGTTTTAAAAATATCTAAAAGTTCAATATAAAAGTATATTGCATTTACTTGAAACAATTATATTGAATTATCTAATCAATTTAACTTATCAAATACTTTTGCATGAAATTAAAAATTCGAGGTTCTATTTTTGATAAGTTGTTAGAATTAAATTAATATTCCTTTTAATAACTATTAATATGAAAATTACTAAATATTGCACGTTCCCTACTGTATGTTTGATGATAAAAAAAAAGCAACAAAGTGCTCGATTGTGAAAAAAGAGAAGCATAAACTAATCCGTTTACGTAGCGGATATTTTGGAAATTTTGTATGTGTCGATTTTCGGTGCAGTACATACACATGTTAATTTTGTTATCGATGACGAATGCTGAGAATCTGCAAGTGCCACGCTGCGAAAAGTAGTGTTAATATATGAATTTCGGAAAGGTACGAATATAAATAGTGTCATCGGGTTAAGAAATTTTCACATAGAAGAATTGAATTCTCAAAATATAGGTTTAATTTAATGGGATAAAAAGATTTTTTAATATTGGTATACTTCTTTTCTAGAAATGAGAAAGATTGTAGCATTCATTTCATCATCTTTATTTAATATTCTGACTAAATTTAAAAAGCGATTGTTAAAACCATAATACCTTTTTTAAAATCATTATAACTTTGTCGAGCGTTATTCTTTCATCGCTGTTTAAAATCAAGTGAAAATAAGAATAATATAAATGATAATTTATTCTAAAATATATTTCACCAAACAAAATTTCTTAGCCAGGATATAAGGTAAAAACATTAAGGTTGCAAAAATACAAACTGATTATATAAAAAATTACTATAATATCAGTTTAAAAGTATTTTTACAAACTTTTACAGCGATTTTTATACGTTACCTACTGCATATTTTTATCGTACCTTCGTGAAATTGCACTCTTATTCGCAGACAAATATACGATAATGTCGTACAAGTAGGTTTTTTCCTTATGGCCGAACAAATGAAACTCGTGTGATTCTTACGTATAGTTGTTATATCTCATTGTAAATGACTGCGGTCAGAGTTGTTACACAAGCTTTTATTCATTTTTCATTCATAATTTTTTTTCTTTCTTTTTTTGTTAATTTTTTTACTATTGCATTGGGGAGATTACATACATTTATGTATGATATACTAAGACGGGATCATAAACGATTCGGGTTGCTCAGTTTACAACGTAATTCATAATAAAGACTGCGAATACTTATGAGTAAGGGAACCTTATTCGTTTAATGACCAAAATAACAATTCCCTGGTACAATAAAAAGTACATTAGAAGTAAAGGTAGTTTTCAAAAATCAAATTAGTACAAGCCTATGTAGCATCATGATCTTGTAATTTTATCTTTACGTTCCTCAATTTGAGGAGTTTTAGTTTTATAATTTTACTTTTATTAAATTGAAAACATTAATGAAAAGAAAAATGTAATCTTTTTCTATCATCACAAATAATTGATTCATTCTACGAATAACAGAGATTTTCATCTAAAAGAGATAACGAATTAAACGCAGTGCTTCAAGGTAATTTTTCACTTGTGAGCAAACTGTAGTTTCATCACACAATTATACAATGCAATAACTTACTGATATAAAAGACACCAAAAGTGCTTCCTTCATCTGCCAGTTGAATTTATCGTATGCGTGGTCAAAATAATTGTGAACTTTGTGTTCCTTAACTATGGAACTAGAGTAATTGTTTCAGTTGTTAATGCTAATCACTATTCTTTTGCAATTTTGTAGGGAACATTTGATTCTGTATAGATTTTTTCTATTTTTTTGAGCGTAATTCTAGATTTGAATAAAATAATCCAATAAAGTGATATAGTTAACTTGCTAAACTACAAAGTTTTTTTTAATGAAAACCAAATAACGAAATGAAAAGTTATTTCTGATTTCTGTTACTGTAGTGTTCAATTTAGAAATAAGCAGCGTATCGTAGATAGCTATAGCGTTAATAAGATTATTGTTACCAAAACATTAATCCTTTTTTAAAGCACGCTTTGTTAGAACAAAAAGTTTGACGAATTTCAAATTAAAAATTGGAACTGATTATAATAACTATAATCAGAATCAATATCAGGCTTTATCCTAATGTAAAAAATATAAGTCGTTTGGCCTGAATTTAAATAGAACTGAAATTCATCTATCGATCAGAAACTGTTGAATTCAAAGCGAACGTAGCGCAATTATTTGTTAAAGCTACGTTGAAATTGTTGAAAGTAGTTTAAATTTTGTCAATTACTTATAACGCTTCATTGCGCATCGTTAATTTTTATAATCATTACAATAAAAATTGTTCGATAGCGAATGCAGCAGTGCTGATCGATAAGAAATGTCAAAGCAACGTCGGTTAAAAATGTATCATCAGTCATCACTATTTTCTTTATATCTTTACATTGAGCATTGCATTGCACTTGTTAGTGAAATTGTACCATACAAAGATATTAGCTGATAAGGATTAATTATAAATAAAGTTAAATACCTGATTTACATATATCATCTGTTATGTAATTTGGTAAAAAGTCACCACATTAAATAAAATCATTTTGTATACAAAATTAAATTACATTAATTGGAGTTATAACTCTTTATACTAACAGACTAGAGAAGTTTTATCAATACTGTTTTTCTTCTTTTTTCTCTTTTTTTTGTTTGGTTTACTTGGATGCTGTTTATGAAAGTATTCGCGAATATTTAATTTGTTTACTAAATATTGACGAAGAGTTTCTAAACTTAATTTACCACCAGATCCACTATCATACAACATGCAAATTCTAAGCATTTTTTTATTATTAGTATCTTCTTCACTGTCATCTTCACTACTACTTTTGTCATCATCCTCATCTTTTTCTCCAACAAGAAGGGTACAAACTAACAATGGCTCAGCAGTTTTTTCATCACTTGATTCAGTTTTATAATCTTGTTCAACTGTTTCTAATTCATTAATTTCTGATGTATTAGGTTCACTGGCTGATTTTATATTTTCTGTTCGTTGTTTTTTTAAAGCTTCTTGACGCATAGCCATACGTCTTTTTCTTCTTGCATGAGTCCATGTCTCCTCGTATCCTACTAATTGACAAGCCCAACAAGGTTGATCTTCATCATCTAATTGTATTTCTTTCTTCTCCATCTAATAATAAATAGAATTTTTCAGATATTAAACAATATTAAAAAACTATAAATATCAATATAATTATCATAATTGTTTTATAAATATTAAATTAATACTGACTTTTAATTCATTAATCCAATTTTTTAATGCTGCGACAACTTTGTCTAAACAATCAAAATTTTCTTTGGCTGGAAAAGTTATTTCCATAGACTTATTCTTTTTCATTTTTAACACTTCTGTTCTTGTTCTAATAACTGGCGCAGTAGATAGATCAATTTGATTCTTTGGCGCAAATGTCCAAGCTATACCCCATCTAATTTATATAGAATTATATGCAATTCATATGTTAAATTATTTTTAAACATACACATTTATTATAAAATAATAGATATCATACCTTTTAGTAAATCCTTGACAAAATTCTGTCCAAGTTGAATTTAATATTTCATTTTTTACTAATTCTGCTCTTAGAAAAGCTAAGCTACTTTTTTGTCCAAACATTGTGGTATAAATTTTTACTCTATCTTTATATTCAAGACTTTCATGAATTAAACGTAGAATAAATTCTCTCTCACCACCACTAACTTCAAGTTCTTTTTCATTACCAGTTGGAGCATTTCTAGGAGGCTCTTGCTTTAATTTTTTTCCAAGATCTCTGTCTGTTTTAAAAAATGGAGGATTGCACATTACAAATGAATAATTTTCATTTTCTTGAAACACCTCTTTGAGAATGGATTCTTTATTCACTAAAATTACTGTAAAATAAATTGAATATCTTGAATTACTACTAATATTTAAATTAAGTTAAATACGCTTATTTTAATTTTATTATAATTTATAATTTACCTTTAATATTATTTTCCATATGATTATTTTCAATAGTTTTTATGGCAGAATTAACACTGTCAGGATCAATGTCTGTACAAGCCATTTTATTTTTATACATTTTTGAAAAAAGTAATGGATAAATACAAATGGCACCTGCTCCTTTAAAAATATAACAAATATAAATTATTATTTATTGTAACATTCATGCTTGTTATATATGTATATATAATACCTATGTCTAATCCATGTGTAGATTCTAAATCATTGATACCACTATGTTTCAAAAGATCCTCTATCCATAAGATATAATTCAAACGTAGAGGAAGTGCTGGTACTAATTTATTTGAAGGAATTTTAACTTCTAAATTGAAATCATGTTTAAGTAATGTTTTTGTCAGAATCCTAAGGCTTTCTGCATCTTTAAAATTAATTTTCACCTTTCCTCTAATATCCTGCAATAATTATTTAAGTAAAAAACTCTTTTTGTGAACTCTATTATTAATATAATATTTAAACTTACAGTTACTGCAATTTTACGAAATTCTGGATATAAAATAGCTAATTTTTTAAAATTTGGTTCTTCTTTATATTTGTTCCTTTCATGCATAAATTTTCTTAAAGACATTGTGGAAAGATTAATTTTGTAAAGTTTAAGAAATCAAGAGTTCTTTTAATAAAACATAACCTTAAATTCTGTAGATTGCTTTATATATAATATACGAAATAACTTCATTAATAAATAATTCTGTTACATAAGACAAAATTGTACACGTCACATTAGTCAGTATAAAGAAAATTGTTATAAAATTTTTATGTTATGATAAATACAAAACATAAACAAGCAGAATTCTGATGTTTTTTTATGAAATCTAAACACTCAATCAATATTTATTTATGTACCAAATATCGAGTAAGATAAAAGTAATTGAATTACAACGTTTATAGAATTTGACTTGTAACAATACAAATCATTTACTACACATTTTGTTTTATCTATTTTTTACTAAGACTTGATTAGAATTAAATCTGGAATGTTGATACAAAATATAAATCGAAGTCATTTTAGAGTTAAAACTTGTTTAACAACTGAACAAATAGGTAGAATCATAAACAAATTTATTGTTTACTACTTATTTTTATCAGAATAAACTTGTATGAATAAACAATAGTACAACATTAAAGTGTGCATCTGTGTATTATCTACACTGTCGCCATCTAATTCTTTGTCGCAAAAGAAGATTTCTATGATATCATTCTTAAGGCCCTTCCCAGATAAGCGCGTATACGATTATACCAATGCGTGCGTCTGCGCTTATGTGGGAAGGACCTAACTCGTATCGAAAAAAAAACTACACTTTATATGAAGTGATAATTTATTAAAGCATCAATACTTATCTATTTGTTTAACGATTAATTAAGTTTATTACACGATTATATTTATATTACATTAAAATAACATAATACTTTTTTAAATAGATTATGAGCAATCCAATCACGTCTTATACAAAATGACGTGTTCGATGATTTCACAACCATATCAAAATGAGCAATTTTAGTCCGTTATTAACTGCACACTTTAAATACGTATAATAACTTAATAAAAAATCTAATTTTTTCAAAGAAAATCAGCTAAATAGTTTATTCAATTTAGAAAATATTTTTTACAGCTATTAAATTCAAATAAATTTGGAACACCCAAAAACTGGGCCATTCGAATCCACCGCCACACAGCAACACAAAATATCATATATATTTATAGGAGGGGTCCCTCCCATCAAAGAAAACAAAAACACCGCACTACCGCTGTCGCCGCCCGCGTGTGATAGGTACTGCACTCCGAGTGACAGGTTCGGTTTTTTATAAACCCAGTTTAAAAAAGTCGCGGGCTTCCCCACTTGCAAAATATCAGACCGTCTCATATAGTGTCGTATAGCTGACGGACGAACGATGTGAAAAAGCAGGAGCGGAGCAGTAGCAGCAGCAGCCGAGAGTCGAGAGAAGGAACACCTGTTGCTCGCGCCGCGCTTGGACGCACGAGACTCCGCCGAGGGAGGACACAAACACGCACGATGTCTCATCTCCTGAAGAACCTGACTAACAGCATCTGGCATGCGTTTCACGCGCTGCAGCACGACGTCCCAGGAATCGTCGCCAAGTCAAAGCTCAAAGTACGACGATGAGTGTGGCGGCAGCGGCAGCCGCCGTAAAAATTACGAATCGCCAAAAAAGTCGGCCGTCCTTCGGATTTTCGGGCGGCTGTGACTCATCCTTCGCGCGCAAGGAAGACGAGCGAGACTTGTAATTTACTCGCTTTTGCTTCGACCTTATTTTTTGCGATTCGTAGTTGTTGCTGTAACATAATGTAGTTTTTTGCCTTGTCTTGGTAGTGAGATAATTGCATTTTTCTAAGTGCAATGGTAGCTGGAAGGTGAATGTGAAAGTTCGCTGAGCATTGTGCTGAGATACAGTTTGTACATTGCTATGTTCATACTACGATCATTCTTGCTGCTTTGTTTTGTACAATTGATTAATTGTTTCTTTGCTTGTCAATGCTGAATCTAGATTTAAGATTTAAATGTCAGATACTGGATTTATTGTTACATTTTTTCTATACAACTTACTAATTATTTGCATCATGTTATAAAAAAATTCATTGATGAATTTTAACTCCAAAATGTATGAATAACTTGCTATTATTGTGTTTATCAGGTTTTAACTGCAAATATTGGAACACTCATGGATTTGTACAGCGTTGAAAAAGGATTAGAGCATTATCGAAGCACACAAACTCTTACTTTTGAACAATACATGTTTTATTTACAAAAAGAAGTAAGCAATGACTCATAATTTATAAATATTTCTAGTATCTTATTGATTATTACATATTTGTATTCTCACATTCTGTATATGAACTTAGTGCCTATTTATTAATTAAATAAAATAAATTTACTAATTTTTCTAGGTTTTCTCATCATTAACAGATGCAACACCTATTCAAACATGTAGAGTTTTAGAGGAAGGTATAGATGAAATTTGCTGGCTGGTCTGTCGAAAAATTTACTTAGACCGGCCACATCCAATTTTCAAAGATAATAGTGTTTACCAGTTATTCAGAATATTTTGTCTTCTGGCTGAAATGGAAACTGATATTATGGATTCATCTTATCTTGTATGTTTCATTATATTTTTCTTCACATTATGATCTTTGTACTTTGTATTTTGTGACTAATAGTTTTTATTTTTTATATTTAAAGGTAACTATGCACAGTGATGAAGTAGCTCAGGTTGCTTCACAATTAGTAGCGTCTCTTGGTCTTTGTTGGGATGCAGCAGATTTTTCTGCATTGTCAGCAGCAATTGGAACTTTTCGGTATTTCAAGAGTTACTATATATAATTTTAATTTTAATCCTATTTTACAATTTTATAAACTAGACTTATATTGAAATCAACAAGTAAATTTTTTACCTCAGTAAAGAATGATTTTTTTTTCGCTTTTTAATAATATTTTATACTTGAAATTTGATAACAAAATAATTTAGCTTGTAATGTTGTTAAACATTTAGTCTTTGGTTATATTGTAAGTAGAATACTTTTATCAGTATAGTATTGATTGATTTAATCAGCATTATGATGTCAAATAAAATTAAAGATAAAAATATACCTTTTTTTAATAAATCATAAAAATTAAAAATAATTCATAATAAAAACAACTGAAATATATGTTTTAGGTTTCCAACATTCTTAGCAGTTTTGGAATCAAAATACAGTGGAGGAGGTTCTTTAGATATTGATGGTATAACAGAAGCAATTGATGATTTATATCAGATATATGTTGAAGATGTTATTAAAAAGGTATACAAAATTTAGTGCAATATCACTATAATAAAAGTTTTTAATATTTTTTTTTTTTATTTTCCATTTTAATTCATTCTTACAGGGATATTTAATGAAAAAAGGTTTTCTTCTACCAACTCTCAGATACTTTTGGTTTGTTTTACGTCCAGGAGAATTAACATATTATAAAGATTCCCAACAAAAAGATGCATCAGGTGTAATAGCTTTAGATACAAATTGTTGGGTTGATGCAGCTAGTAATGGTGGTAAACCAGACAGGCGATTTGTCCTTAGTACTCCAGAGCACAAGTGTATTGAACTAGTAGCTGAAGATCATAGAGGTAGACTGCAATGGCTGTCAGCTTTACAAACTGCCATTCAACATTCAGGTGACAAAATAGGTTATCAAAGAAATTTGGTTAGTCAAAGAAGATCAGTACGCCAGGTTTGTCTAAAGAGCAATTAAGTCTGTGATAATATTTATTATTTTTTTTCTCAAATGTAACACAAACTGTAACATACATTTTAGGCTACCAAACAGGAAAAAGAAGAAACAAGATTAGAATTGCAAGTTGAACGTCAAGCCAGAATAGCTGCTGAAATTCAAGCTAGAAAATTGGAAGCTTTGTCAAAAGAAGAATGTGCTAAAGTTCAAGAACTTGAAGAAGTTAAACAAAAATTAGAAATTCTTTTACACGAAGAAAAGCAAGCTCTTAGAGATGAAGAAATAGGTAAATATAAAAATGTATAATATGAAATAGAATAACACATTGTTGAATTCAAATCTTAATTCTTCATTCATACAATATTTCAGTTAGGAATTTGCAAGCTCGTGTTTTACGCGAAGAATGGGAAAAACGTGAACAAATGGAAAGGTTACAACAAGAACAACAAGAACTTTTAGAATTAGAAAAACTCAAACGAATGGAATTTGAAGTTAAACAACAAAATAATGAACGTCAATTAAAAGGTTTATATGACACATATTTCGTATATGATTTTGTTTTCTGTTTTGCTAATGGAGTAATTATAACAAAATATTATATTGACATGTTTAGAAGCTGAAATGCGACTCCAGCAATTAGAATCCGAAAGAGAAACACTTGATGCTGAACTGCAAGCAGCCAGAGAAAAAGTGAAGAGAACAGAGGACGCACAAATTCTTTTGGAATCGCAATTAGTCACAACTAGACCGCCACGAAGTGGAGAAAGAATACGACGTACTCAAAGTTTTATACCAACAACGAAAGAAAGACCATTAGTAATCGACGACAGGTTATCTTTGCACAAAAATTGTTAAAATTATCTATACTAATGTATAGTTCGTTTAAAGAAAAAATGACAGTTTCGTATTATCGGAAAGAAAAGTCTGAAGTTAGTCCTACTCAAAAGTTAAATAATTAATTGTAAAAATTAAATCTCAAATAATTCTTTTAAGAAGACTAACTATGTGCCAATTAAAAATAAGTTGAACAAATTTAAGGTGGCTATAATACAGGGTAAAGTTTTGGAAATTGAGTTCCTGGATCATATCTTGCCCTATTGTTAGATTAAATCGATCATTGATAAGTATTTGTTATTATTGGCAGTATTTTGATTTTATTGTCATTTTTAAACTTGCACAGTGACCAAAATATTAAAAGAAAGAACAAATTGTTTTTCTAGATAAAATATTTCATTTTATTATTGTTATAAGCTTAATTTCACATTGTTGTAGAAACATAAAATGTGTAAAAGTTATACATATGTAATTAAATTTAAAATACATATATTTTTTAATAAACTCATTAAATGCATATAAACATAAGTCACTATGAAATATAGTATAATAATCTTTATATGCGTTTTTATTTAAAAAAAATAAGAATTCTATTTTAGATAAAAAATGAATAAGATATTAATGAAAATTTTTTAATAATGACTATTAATGTTTTCATTAATGACGGGCGTTCCTTTGTTTACTGTTAATAAACACTTTACCGAGTGTTAAGTGCTCTGTAACCAATGACAATGCATTGACTGAGAATTAAAATAATGTTATTTTGCAATATCCTATTAATAAATAACTTGAAACTATGCATCGTTTATTATTTTCATAATCCTATTGTTCAATCCCAAAATACTTATTAAGCTGCGCGGTTGTATGTACCTACACACGAAGCGTCTAATGCCACATACCGCCATGTCATGGTGACAAAACTATTGATCAAACGTGCATTCCACGATACTTTGTCGGATGAATCTCAGATCAAAAATCAAGACATTTTTTAAAATATTGCCTTAAGTATCCTATTTAATAATGCCTCCAAAGAAAAAGAAAGGAAAGGCTTCTAAGCTTGCTCGTATGAGCGATGAGGAGCGTGCAAGATACCTGCAACATCGCGCTGATATGGAATTGGAAGCGAAGCGCCGAAAACAACAATTGATAGCGGCTTTCACAAAGGTGGTCATCTTAACATAAAGTTTGTCGATATGCTATTGATAAAAATGATATACGCAGCTATTTTACTTTGTTGATATTTTATATTACAACACTTTTGTTAATTATTATTGTTATTTTATTATTTTTTTAAAAATATTTGTGAGGAAATTTGTTTCAAGTATCGTTATTTAAAGTTATTTTTTACATTTGAAATTAACTTTTAATTATTTTTAGAATAAATTACAACGCGAAGAAGCTTTTGCGAGAATAAATACCGCAAAACTTAACGAACAATGGCGAAAAACTTTGCGTCAAATGAAATGCATAGAACTGAAAGAGGATGCCCAGTACCTGTGGCACGGTTTCGAAGATGTTTTAAAAATGAAAGATAATTTTATCAAAAAGTTATTTGACGAGTTAGTCGAATCAGACCTCGACCACAAAAGATTTCAAGAAGCTCACATGATGGCTTTAGATGATATCATAGGTTAATGGTTCAAAAGCTTCTGACGCACACAACATATATACTTACACTCTTGAAAATATTATGTACTGATGATAACATATGCGATATGTACACCTCGAGCAATTCGTAGTGTAACTCATAGAATAATTGCAAATTTGAAAATAAAATAATTTAACTTTTATTTAACTAAAAACGTACATAATATATTTACAGTACAAATATTTATCAATGTTAATTATAATTATTATTGAATAAAAATATAATTTGTATAATGTGGTTGTACTTCATTTTCATAGAAAAAGGAAGAGAAAGAATAAATTTTTTAAACAACAACTACGAAGAAGCTGTGAGCAGGATTGAAACTGTAGATTTGGAGAATTTGAGAAATCAGAAAATAAAAATGAAAGAATCTTTACTGCATCTGAAAACAATAATCTTTGCTAGAAATGAATGTTTGGAAGAAGAATTAATAGAAATAAAAACGAGAAATGCCGTTAACATTCATAACATCGTATATTCTGTAAATATCATTAAAAATAATATTTTTGAGCGCAAATCAGTTTTGATTCAAGCAAAGATAAATCTTTTATATACTTTTAGAAAGAAGAATCAATTCAACAGCTTAAACGCAATATCTACCCGAAAATGGAAAATTTGTGGCAACAATTAAACGACGTCATTACAGATTACGAAAATTCAACTGAAAGTAAAAGAAAACAATACGAATATTTAAAAGAACAGGACGATGCCCACCAATTAGAAGCAGCACAATTTCCGCATATATTTGCACATTTAAAAGAGAACGTTGAAACGATAAGAAAAAATCTTATTACATTAATTCAGGAACGAGAGGAGACTATTGAAGATTTGAAAATGCAAGCCGAATTGCTAACAAAACGAGTATGTAAATTAAGGCAAGAAGCGAAATTGGCTCAAACCATAGACGCCGTACAATTAAAACGATTGAGTGTTTTGAGCAGTGAAACTATAAAAGTAAATTATTTTTTATCACTAAGGTTATTAATCGATTAATTTTTAATAAAGTTAGAAATATCCTAACTACTAATCCATGTTCTCTTTTTTGTAGGGTTTGGAAAGAATTCTCGATAAAGGTACAGAAATTCACACATTAGCGAAATTGTGTTCGGACATGGAGCCAGGCGGGTTAAGCATGAAAAAATATTCTATTAAAAACTTGGAAACACCAAAAGACACAGAAACCTCCAACGAACCACTTGGTTTTCTTTCAAAATTAGAAGGGTTTCGTTTTAATTTATATTGTATTAAAGAAGAGAATAGCTTTATGAGACAAGAACGCAATAATCTTATTGAAGAAAACAATAGGCTAAAACATTCTCTGAGATCTTACTTAATCACTGTTTCAAGAATGCCAACCATCCGACCAAAAACACGAGCATAAATAATCAAATTAATATTAAATTTATATAGGAATATGAAAAGATATATGTATTAAAACTGGTCAGTTCGAGGAGAAATTTTTATATATACGTATATCAATTAGGCACTATGAGGAGGCGATGGCACTGCCAGAAGATTTTTGGCAGTTTGAGGAGATCGGTCAGTATAGGAATTGGGCACTTCGAGGAGCAGCTATAGTTCTGTCTACTCAGAGATGGCCTTGTTATTTCCGTAGTCAAGGATATAACTCTGGGATGAAGAAACCCTAGCTCCTCAAAGTGCCCAATTCTGACGGGTGTTATATATATATATATATATATATATAATCTTTAATAAGATCACTAATTATAATAAATTCAAATTAATTAAATCACTTTAAAATAATCTAAACTAACGTGGAGAACACATAATAATACCCTCTGGGAAACAGATTTTAAATGGGCTTTGGGAGTAGTATATTTATAAAAATGAAGTCCCGTATTCCTAATTCGATCTCACAGGGTCTTTTTCTTAAACTAATCCAAAAAATTTTTTTATGATTATATCAATATTTTTCAACGATTAAATCTGTAATTACAGCTTTTTTGTCTATTTTTATGATAGTTTTTCCACATTTTTAGCATGACTGCTACTAGGACGAACCTTGTATTTTTGCCAAAACGAATACTGTTACACCTCAAAAACAAATAATTATATATAAAAATGGTTTTTCACCTAAAATAAATCCATTTTAAGCGTTTTCAAGTTTCTGAATTATCACTGGGAATAACTCGCTTTTTTCGCGTTCCTTCATAAAAAAAGATATCATTTTTCATGAAATAGAGCATATTTGAGATTAGGTAATCCATATCTCGTGAAAAGGGGACTACTAAAAAATCGTTGTTCGATATCTATAACATACTCGTGATCCATGGCAGAATTTCAATATGTTAACGACTATCCACATAGCGTCTCATGTGCCATGTCTCTTGTCTCATGTCTCAAGCGGAAGAAAAATCGTTGTCCGATACCTAGCATACTCGTGACTCATTGCAATAGATTAACATATTGAAATTCTGCCATGGATCAAGAGATGTTAGATATCGAACAATGATTTTTTTACCGCTTGAGACATGAGACAAGAGACATGGCACATGAGACGCTATGTGGACAGTCGCTAACTATATAGGATAGGTTCATACCTCCGGATTAACAATTCGACTCAAACTTTAGGATATGTTTTATGGATATATAGGAATATGAAGAAAGCTGCCGTATTAGAGCCTAACGCTAAAAAATACTTAAGTTTTGGACACGTATTAGTTTTATTTAAGTAAAATCAAGTGGTTTTCTCAAAAACTTTGAACGAAACCGAATTTTGTTTTGTTCAAAGTTTTTGAAAAAACCACTTGATATTTCGACTTCAAACTTTTACTGAGTGATAGAACGTTCAAAACCGCAGGGAAGTTGTTCTCTTGATTTTTTGTGATTTTACATATTTTATTTTGAATAAGCTTAAAACTGTGTCAGTCGCTCGGTCGGTAATGGTAGGACTATGGCATCATCCCCAGATACTTGATTATAGAGATAGAACTGAACGAGTGTTTTTCAGCGTTATTTCTGCATTTAAAAACATATCCCTGAATTTGAGTCAAATTAGTAATTCAAAGACCTGTCACCTGAACCATGTGTAAGAAGAAGAGTTCCTTCGCGCAGCGCGGCGAAGGAGATTACTAAGATGTGAATGTGATGATGTTAGGTGTTGGGTCGGTAAAGGTAGAGGTGGCCGCCGTTTCGTCATCGGGTTACCATCTGGACTCATCAGTAAGGCAGTGATGGTAACCCGTGCCTTAGACGCGGTAGATGTCTGAGTTGATTTGGACTTTGTATATATAGTCAGGATGCGTGTTCCGGTTGCTTGCGGGAATGAAGGGTCTGGGCTCGCCCTAGTGGCTGTGGTGCGAAGCGCGGAAACGCCACACATGTTCTAATAACGATTTTTAGATTAACAGAAATCGACTTTTTCCAGAATGTATTGTCCTATATATCCTTGTTACAAAACTTTATAATTGAGTACAATACGTAGTACAAAATAAAAAATGCCTATTTTTCTCTTTTTGCAAATGGGTAGAATAAAAAAAAAATATTTTACAAAAAATAATGTACATACATAATGTAAAGATGTATAATGCTCTTTTATCACATATTGTATTATGTATTCCGAAAACCTAAAATAAATTTATAAAACTAGTGCAATAGTATACAATAAATTATAATTGCTTTTATTTTAAAAAGAATGCGTAAGTATTATGTATTTTATTTATAATTCATTTTATTCGTAAAAATCTACTACTGTGATGTTACACATCGATTTTATTCATACACAATTATTGTAGGTTATGTAGAAGGAACGTAATTTTTTAATAGAAATTTTTTATCTTTTTTAATTTACAAAGATAATATATTATTTTCTCAAGTTATTTTATTTCCTTTAGTGAGATTTTTTAGTATTTTTTTACATGTATTTCATACTTGTTTCTATTTGAGGCGCTAGAAACTGTATCGTTCTGGCAATATTGATACTGAATGTAGATAATATAAATTTAGAGATATATTATTCATAAGAACAATCGATTAAAAAGAAAATAATAGTTTATCTGATTATTTTTATTACGACTAGCATCTTTAAAAAATTTCAATATCATATTGAATTTTTTTTTTAAACAATTCCGAGAAATATTTTTAAAGTTTACTATGAATCTACTTCATCATTAAATAAAACTTGTAATTTATTATACGGGAGTTCATACTTTTTCACTAAAACGCCATTAGGTATTTATTTTCAATTCATTCAATTCAATCGAGACTTTATGTACTACGACGAAACTTCCGATATTTTTTTCTGCTTCCATTTAAAAATCGCGCGCTTTAATTAATATTTTTGACGTCATGACTCATTGCATTTTTGTGGCGCTCAGCGCGCTTGACCAATGCACTCGTCACGTGAGCAGACGGCAGAAGAAAAGAGATGCCAAAGAGGGGAGATGTTTTTAATCCATTATGTGGTGAACGCCAGAAAGAGTGTTGTTGAGGACATGGCTTGATGTCGATACCTCGATAAGGAAAAAAAAAAAAAAAAAGAGTGTTTACTGTCAGACGTTGCTCTGACATGTTCGAAGTTCTACAAAAATATTTTACTGATTTCGTGAATTTCATTGTGCGTCAAGATGGGTAAAGGATTCAACAATTACATGTGCAAGAAATTCTTCCATCCGGCCTCCAGGGACAATTTGAAGCGAGTAAGTTGTCGGGTATTGCCCATACGTTGGCCACGCTACTCTCTCCTATCTCTCCTAAGAAAGTTATGGATTTTCCAAAAATGTTGCTAACGTTTGCATTGTTCTTTTTAGGTATGGATGGCCGAACAGCAGGCCGAGGCCTACAAGAAAAAGCAAGAAGAATTGCGTATGCAGTATGAAAAAGAACAGGATCTTCACAATAACAAGTACGTAATACGGAATTAGAGGTTATGATCGTTGCTCAATGAAGTATTTAGTCTTTGACTTCTTTGTTTAATCTAATAAAAATGTGTAGATTTATGCCAATAAGTTTTACATTTTAATCTCCTAATTTTTTGTAACTACATATAGTCTGTGCATTTTTATGCAATATTTTAAACAGTATATACTTAGTGCAAAATTTGTGATAAGAGAATTTTAGTTATTTCAATCCCTTGAAAACTATAGTTATAAAATTCATTACTTTTTTTCAGAGCACTCCTGAGCAAGGAAAGTAAGGACAAACTTAGTGTCAATTTTATGTATGAACCTCCTCCAGGGGCTAAAAAAGAAAGAGAAAAAGAAGATGACGAACCAGAATTTAAATTTGAGTGGCAGCGTAAATATAATGCACCTAGAGAAAGTTACTGTAAAGGTGACAGTGAAATTAGGGATCAACCTTTTGGCATTCAAGTACGCAATGTAAGGTGTATAAAGTGTCACAAATGGGGTCACATAAATACAGGTAAAATGAAAAACATTTTCCCTTTTAAATCTGTTGTTTGATTTATTTAAAATAATTGAACATCTATTTATTTTTTGTATTTTAGACAAGGAATGTCCTTTGTACAGTCAAGCTATGAGTGTTGTATTGGCAAGTAATAATTCTACAGACACACCTTCACCAGCTCCAGATGCATTTACTTTAGTACAGCAAATGAGAGATGACGGACTAGCATTAAAAAAGTAATTGGCGATTTAACTACTATTATTAATGTAAAAATACCTTTATAATTTTATGAATGTAATAACAAAAAATGATTATTTTTCTATTAGATCAGCACTTAATGCTCAGCAACATTTAAGTGTACCACAGCATCAAGAACTAATGGTATCAGAAGACGAAGAACAGTCTGAAATTGCATTTTTAAAAGCACTAACCAAAAAAGAGAAAAAGAAACTTCTCAGGTATAAAATTAAATTATTGTTATAATTAATGTAAAATAAGCTCTAACTAAAAGACTCATTAGCAGCTCTTTGACTGTATTGTATATATTTAATGTAGTCTATTTTAAATTTCTATTGCTTTCATATATTACAAATTTTAAAAATAAAATTTTATTTTATGTATTATAGGAAATTAGAAAAATTAGAAAAGAAAAAGAAGACCAAGTTAAAGAAAAGAAAATCAAAGAAAAGGAAAACCAGCTCTAAAAGCAGTACTGAGAGTAGTAGCAGCAGCAGTAGTGAAAGTGAAAATGACTCCAGTAGCTCTTCAGAAGAAGAAAGAAAAAAGAGAAAACATGAAAAAATAAAACAAGATTACAAATATAGTAATAGTTCTAAAGATGAAAATAAATTGAAAAGTAAAATCAGAGATGAAAAAGAAAATCACAAATATCAGTCTCATTCGAGTACCATTGAGTCACAAAGAAAAATTAGAGATGAAAAAGAAAATCACAAACATAAGTCTCATTCAAGCACAAGTGAATCAAGAAGTAGAAAAAGAAGATCAACCGAATCAAGTGATGAAGAAAGGTATAGAAGGAAAGATGAAAAGCGACGAAGGAGATAAGTTAATTTATAATTTATTTAAGACTCGATCTGATTATTATTTAATATTTTCATATCAATTTGTTAATTCATACAAAATAGAAACTAAAATATTGAATGTAAATAAAAAGATAGGTCTAAGTAATATATATTCTAACAAATATAGAAAATATGCTAGTGTATTTTGTATATTTTCAATGTTTGAAATGCATTATTTTATCTAAAAAAGGTATCATAAATAGGAATAGAATACCTATAACAAAATAATTCATATATAGTTTAAATTTTATTTGTAAAAAAAATCAATCATGTAACTCAAACACTTGTTTAAGTACTGTACTATTATGAATTATATTAAATGTATAATTTAAACTATTAACGATTGGTGAATCCTATACTTTCAACATTATTTGACAGCTAAGTGTTTTATAATGGATGTGAGTATTTGTTTGAACAGGTTTCCTTGGAAAAATAAATAGCAAAATTACAATTAATGTCAATTAGTTTATTGACATACAGTACTACTGTAATAATCAATAATATTGTAAATTCAGAAAGTTCTTTAATACTTTAAGTTCCAGGATTTTACTTTAGAAATAAGAAATGTAAAATACTAAGTTTTCTAAAGAGTTTCAAAGTTTATTGATACTCATGGTACTTTAACGGCTAGGTATTTATAATATGTTTAATATACAGTACTAATTGTAACTAACATACATTAAATAACTATTAAATATAATAAAAAAAAGAACGAAATGCATTTATCAAAAATAAATACTCCCTGTTCACTAATACGAATATTTATTTTTATTGTTGTTAGGTATCTATAGACGTTGAGATTTAAGGTTTCAAAACGTTCTTTAAAAGTGCCCAAACGGTTTTTCGTCGGGCTAAAATACCATCTAATTTTAAAATAAGTGTTATCTATGAGTGCGATGATAGTGTTTAATGAAAATTATTATTTGTTTTACCTTTTTCAACCAAAAACGGTAAAATATTTTGATTTTTCTACTCTCCTTTAGCGTTAACCAAAGATAACGACGTTGACGTAGGGTAGATATACAAATGATCCCTATTTGTGCTTGCTGTCAGTCTAAAGATTAAGTAATTTTTGACGTTTTTTCAAATATTTGAACGCCTTCATGAAATTATAATTTTAAAACCCAAAATTTATAAAAATAAATTGATTTGTTTTAACATTTACAAATTGTTTGTTATTACTATGTAACTATTTTAGATTTAAAATATCTAAATATTTTTTTAGTTCGTTTGTCTGGTTACTTACCTAACATTTATTAATAATTTTTTTTTAATTATATCCTTTTTATACTTACATAATAAAATGAAACTATATCGTGGAAATTTTTACTGTAAATTTGTTCTCATATTCTATGTATTAAAATGTTATGTATCAACGAGCGCGGTAAAGCTCCGCAGCCAAGTTACACATACATTGAAAAAACTTAATATTATTTCAGAAAATCGGTACAGAAGGATAGTGCTCAAAATACATATGAGCTTACGAATAGTTTATTAAGACCAAATATTATAGCGCATATTAAATATTAAACATTTTTCGCAATCTTCATTGACATTAAAATTAATTTACTAATAACGTCTAATCTATAGCTAATTTATCGTAAAAGAACCTTTAGGAAAGAACAGGAATATCTAAAAAAAATAATTAATTATTATTAAATGAAAATGAATTACCACCGTCATTTCATCCTTAGATTTTTATTTACTTAAACTATTTTATTGATACGAATAAAATAAATTTTTATTAATTAATTACTAATAATGGCAACTAATTCTTGATAACGTATTTAATTCCATTTTCTAGCGCAAAACGCGACGAAAAAATTTAGGGGGATGCCATAGTCCTACCTTACCGATTCCTCTATTTCGTCCTGTAAAAAAGTAAATACAATGAATTATCCAAAACGAAGAGTGCACTCCTCTAAGTTTTTTTATGCGCAACCGATATGCCGTAACCATAGGTCAAAATAATTAGTTGTTTTTTTTAGTAAAGTTTGAACAAAATAATGACATCATTCTCAAAATTTGTAAGGTAGGACTATGGCATCCCCTTGCGAAGAAAGTAAAAGTGTACCTAGACATTTTCAAGAAAATTACAAAAATAGTTTACTTAAAACTTCAATAATGCAGCTTATAAAATGAAATTAAAGAATACAATTTTTAATATGATTTTTTTTCTAACTACAAAATATCAATCACTTCAGAAGTTATACGTTAGCTTAAAATTCAAATTGAAAATCAAGAGAATATTACACGATTCGTATAACAGTGTATACTTTGGTTTACCTATTTACAGTTTATTAGATCCAGTGAGTGACCTATAGCTTTTTCAGTACTCTCATTTTATTTCTAACTTGCTCAGTTTAAGATTTCAATGGATTTTATATGTATTAGAATCAAGCCGTTCAACATCACGCGATGATTCCGAAAACACATTCAAATTATTTCCTACATGTTTGAAAGAATGAAAAATCTATCACCAAACTTCGCAAATCGCACTAATCTGCAGCCTAAGCTTTGAACGTGTTTTAGACCTTTCCGACGTTTAAATTTAAAAAGTCAAAACTTTTGAAGGGGTCATTTTTAAATTTATGGATTATGTCGTACAAAGAGTAGGAAAAATCAGGTCCGAGAGGTTTACCTTGAAAAAATCTTTTAACCACTTTTGGAAACGCTCAAATGGATTTTTTGCGTAGATTTCGTCATATGTATGCAGTGGTCACCGTCATCAAAAGATGGACCTCACCCATCACTGTTCAACTGCGGAGGTGCAGTTCAGTACACTACCCTTTCAAAGCGCTGATCGAATTCGGAGCAGTTACTTCTCCCAATTTATATGTGATTTATGTATATGTATCTTTAAATTAATATATCTTTTTGAACATATTAATATATTTTGGTTCTAAAGAAAGCAAATAAAATTTGGTTTTCTGCAGCTCCATTTTCCTTTTGAAAACTTTAGATAAAGATGACTTCGTAACTCCATTTTTTTTGAGGTTATAGACCTTAAGATTTTTATTTTCATTATATTTTGGGATCTAAAAAAGTATATTGCAAAGCTTAAACTGAATATTATGGTAACTAACTGGTACTTTGAAGGCTTAGAAAAACTGCTTTCATAACCCGACGTTTAAAAGGTATAGTTCTCCAACTGCCAGTAGGAATATAAAAATAATTTCAAAAATAAAATTCCATATCAATCACGATTATAACGGTAAAGCCTCTTAATGAAAAAAAAATTAAGCATTCGAATGACAATAAAAAATGCAAACCTGCATACAGTACACCACTGTATAGATATAACGGTAGATCATCCATTATAAAATTTTTCTTTGAAATGAAAACGCGAACTAACGATTCAAAAAAAGAAAATGATTTTTGAACAAAATTTTATAACGAGTCAAATGTATTCAAAATTAAACAAATAATTGATTACTTTACAAATTAGATAATTTTCTTGCGATTTTTAAAAATTGTTTCCCGAAATAGGCTATCTTTGTTATACATCAGAAATAGTAATATAGGATGTTTAATCAAGGAAAGACAATAAAAATTAACGTGGTATTTTTAAATTTCGATTTAATAAACTTCACTTTTTCCTTGACTAATATTTATTATTAACAAAATATGTAAATTCTTATTTTACATATAGACCATATTGAATTAATGAAAATGAAGTATAATTCTCTCTATTTTGTAAACCAAAAAAATTGTACACAAGGGAGGGGAAAAAAATGATTTTATCAATCGTATTTTATGAAGTATATATTTTATATATAAAGACACATTCATAAGTTCAATAATTATCGAAAAAATTTTAATAAAATTATTATAAAAAATGCTTAGTTATTGAAATGACACAGCTATGTAACATTTCAAATCTTGACTAAGAAATTGCTTTAGCAAATACGTAATTAAACATATTTTCACTTATACCAAAATTACATATCTGTTTACTCTTACTATTACATAATTTATGTAAACTGTAATTAAGTATTTATAAAACGCATATTTATAATTTTGAACGCATAAACATAAATATATTAATGACGAAGAACTCCGTCCCTACAATTTAAACAAAATTTTTTAATTTATGTACCGCGAATATTGGTACGTACATTATTCGTAATTTTTATTAGACGCAAAAGTAAAAACATTGTTTAATAAATTTGAAAAATTAATTTTAGAGATCTTTGAACAATAATTAATTGATGTATATCATTTTACTCTCATTGTTTTCTATTATAGTTACTTCATAACAATATAAGTTCAGTAACTAGTATTTTCAATCTTATGTGTACAGTATGCGTGTATCTATGTAAAATTCATTCGGCCAACTATTATGGCGGTGAACACTTGGGCAGTTTAAATTCTGAGCTATCACTCACACATGGATTCCATGCTTTCTTGGCTCTTTTATTTCATATAATATATTAGAATCAGTTTGGTTCATGTATGATAACTATTTTCTACTTAATGAATTTGAAAATTGCGTTTAAATTCTGAATTATGTCTTTAAGAAGAAAATTACGCATTCATATAGTTATTTTCTATACTTTTCGATGAAATATTTTATAAAATTAAAATCGCGCTATGAAGCATTTTACATGACGTGAAAAGTATTTTAAAATAAGTTTTTATGTAAATAATACATAATTTTATTGAATAAATAAAACATCTGCACACTGTTTGACGAATATTTACTACACAATATGTGTATAAAAGTTTTGTCTATATAAATATCCCAAAAATATAATATTGAATTAAAATTATTTTCACTTTTTGTAAACTGTGTCGCGTGTAAACATCTTTATGCAAATTTTTAAAAATATCTCTTCAAGAGAAATTAAAATCAAATAAAATAAATTTGTTAATTGCTAGCAAACTAATCTTGTCACAATGCTTCATAAATATTTTCCTACTAAAAATTCACTTTGAATTAACAATCCAACTGATTCTACTGAAGTAGGTAACTGTGGTATCTCATTAAATGTATGTAGTGTTTGTCTGTTAAACACACAATTTTCATTTCTTACTAATAAGTAAGAAACGTGCTGTAAAGAACACTATGATTTTAAATTTTTTAAAATGCATAATACATTCAATTGAATTACTCTCTAGCATGACTAACAAAATTAATCAAATTCAAACTCAATATATATATTGTTTTTTCACTTAGATGTAACTTTTCTAAAGTTTAAGAATTTTTTCTATATCTTCCCAAGATATTTCTTATTTGATTTATCTATTTCACGTTTATGTACAATTAGTTTTAAAAAATATTTATAAGCAGTTTTTTGATCTCAAATATTACACTGGCATTTATTTAATTAATCTTTCTGCCTGTTAAATTTAAGACAAAAATTACTTTTTTCTTGATCTTGGGAAGATGAAAATTTCATTAAATTTTACCGGATTGCACGATTATTTTCGCGGAGATTTTGTTTAATATATACATACATACACAAAAGCACACACAATTCCGCTTGTTATCAAACCATTAACAATGCAGTTTGTGTAAAATGCTTGCTATAGGCATTGCTCTTACTCGAGTGATTTTGCCTATTAATCAAGCAAGACATTCTCCCAAGCTGCATGATTAGCATTTATTGTTGCTATTGTTTTGCAGTTTAAGAAAAAGGTAAATTAACTAATGGCAATCACCAAATTTCATGAATTCGCAAGTGTAACACAGCACATTTTATAACCTATGTATTTTTTGTGAACAAAATTTCCCTTTTTTGCAATTTTAATGGCGATTATTGAAACTTGGTGGTTGCTTAGAAACTGTTACTATTGTATTTTATGTACTATACATGACCAGGTAATTGGCCGACTTCCATCATTTCGGTATCATCAGTACTGTGTTGCCCTGGAACTGTGAGCCTATAAAAATTTATATTAGTTAAAGTTTCTATTCTGTCAGATAAAAGATGAATTTATATAAATTATACCTATGGTGATGAAAGTGAGACAATGGTCGTAACTGAGCGTCGGGTGTCCGTGGCGAGAATCCATGACGTCTGCTATGACTGCCGCTAAGCAAACTTCTCTGTTCACTTCTTGTAGTTACTACACGTGGTTGGTTATACATTTCTTCTAAAACACTAGGTGCTACATACGTGAATCCCTGTTAAGAAAAATTTATAATAACAATGTATAATTGAAAAGAGGTAATTTTTAAAAAAAAATATATTAACTATTAGATAAATTCAATCTTTTTTATTCTAAACAATAGTCATTTTACTATAAAATCATTCAAAATTGAATGTATTAAATTCCAGAGAAAATGATCAAATACATTTTTTTTAAACTTACTTGAAAGATCATGTTGGCAGACTCACTCAGCATACTTTCAACTGGTGAATCAACAGGCACTGATGCGGTGAAATGTTCATCGAATTGCGATGTATCGTCAGCACTTTTCTAAAGAGATTAATAAAATTTATTTAGTATTTTTCTCAATCCACATATTAAATTATATATATATATATATATATATAAAAATTTTATTACCAATGAGGGTTTAAATGGTGGTACTAATTTTCGTGAAATAACATCCTGCCAGATAATATGACTAAAAAAACTGTGTTTTCTAATTTGATCTGCATCATCTGAACCAGATCCTAATCTTTGTGCTACTTGTCTCTGTAAATTTTTATTTTATTAGCTACTATATATTAGGTATAAGTATTTATTAAAATATTTTTTGTAATCTTGTGTTTGTGTTGATAAAATTCAATTATGTAAACTATTACCTTTAGTAATTTTCGGATTAAATCTCTTGCATCAGTTGTGAGGTATTGGGGTAAATTCAGTTTTCCTCTTAAAATCTTTTCAATGGTTTTTCTTCGATCAGACCCGGTAAAGGGAGGCTAATAATGAACAAAGAAATTAATTATGAAAAATAAACGATAAAGTATACATGACATGTTATTTTATATTAAAATACATACCACTCCAGTAAGCATATCAAACATTAAAGCCCCAAGACTCCACCAGTCAACAGCCTTTCCATGTCCACTTCGTGTTAAAATTTCAGGTGCCCTTAAATGGTACAAATTATTTTAAAGATTAACTTTTGTAATACCCTCAAACAAGACCAAAAAATGCGATCACACCCATCTATAATTTGTGCGATCATGGTATAAAAGATAAATTTTTGTCATCATAACAGCAAAATAAATCTATAAAATCGAACTTTGCACCTATGATGGGAAAACAAACTTTAGTAAACTTACATATATTCAATAGTGCCACAAAATGTATGTGTTACTGTGCCATCCTGTATATGTTCTTTACAAAGACCAAAATCAGTTAATTTTACATGACCTTCGCTGTCTAATAATATATTTTCTGGTTTTAAATCTCTAAAAATATTAATAAAAATGGTTAACAACATTTTTTTAATTTTAAATCTTTGAATAAGTTGTCAAAGACTTACCTATAGATTATTCCTTGATTGTGCAAGTGTTGTAATGCAAGTATAATTTCTGATAAATAAAAACTGAAGAAACATTTGATTATTTTTTTTGTAATGATAATCAATTTAAATATATTTACTAATAATTTATTTACCATGCTGTGTCTTCTAAGAAAATGCCTTCTCTGTCCAAATAAGTAAAAAGTTCTCCTCCACAGAGATACTCAAGAATAAGATATAATTTACCACCAGTTTGGAAAGCATACATCAAATTAACTATAAATGGATGCTAAAAACAAAAAAAACAATTTAATATTTCAATGTTGAAAAATAATTTGTTTTTTTTTTCAAATTGAAAGATTTTTTTATATTACTCACTTTTACAGCTTCTAAAATATTTCTTTCTGCTTTGGTATGAGCTGTATCTTTTTGGTTTCTAATAATTGATGCTTTCCGTAGCACCTAAAACAGATATTTACTTATTGCATACATGTTTACAACTTTATAAAAATTTCTCAGAACAATTTTCTCTAATTATACATTTATTTCTTTAATGATTATGCAAAACTAAAGTTGAAAAATTTATTTGTTTAAATAAAATACATATTTTATGAATACCAATAATTATGATAGATTGTGCAATTTTATGACATTTTGCATATCAAATTTTTATACCTTCATGGCAAATATGCTGCCTTTGTCCTTGCCAGTGATTTTTCGGACTTGGAAAACTTTTCCATAGCCCCCCTCTCCCAGAATCTTGCACAGTTCAAAATCTTGTGGCCCTGTCTTCTCCTGTCCAGGATTGACATTTTGCTCAGATAGCTGGACACGTTCAAGATTTTCAGACCTAAAAGGAAGCAAAGAAAAAATAAATTTGTTTTCAAACAAAGATGCAACAAAGCAGTGGCAAGCTGAAAATATGCTCATTGGCAAGGTGTCTTGAAAAAAATTTTACTCTACTTTCACAATATAACTAAAAGAGCCTACATGTTGAGCAGTAGTGTAATTGGGTGACCTACTTGTTATTAATACCAATAAACAGTGATTAAGAGTGCTTGATTTTACTAATTCGCTCTATGGGTTCGAGTCTTAACGAGTCGGGACGGAAAAAATGTGTGTGACGGCGTTCGCACGTCGGCGCAGGTGCACGGCCCGAGCCATGCTTCAAAACAATGAAGCAGAGTCGAGTATGCGAGCGCGCGAAAAAGAACAGAAACACGGAGAGAGTGCGAGAACACCATAGAAATACGTACTCTAGCATTGCGTCGACGTTGGGAGTCGGGTCGTAGTCCACCTAAAACAAAGCAGAAGATGTTAGGCTCCAAGGTACAACCATGAGCACAACGCTACAGGCTACACGCAAACGTAACCTTGAATAGCGCGTGGTGCGCACACGCTGCGGGAGAGCGCAAGCCACCACGTTCTCTCTCCTTTCCTCGTGTAATATGCGTGCAGACATTCGTATCAGTCTCGGCATATGCACTCACCACGTTGCTGTCGATGACATCCTCGTCGGACTCGTCCTGATTCGCTGTCTCTCCATCGTGCAGCTCGATATCGAAGATCCCAGCCATGCTGCTGCTGCTCTTAGGTACTTACTGCTGTTGCTACTACTGCTGCTGACTCGTGTTCTCTCGCAGCTCGCGCGCGCGCGCGGAGCGAATCTCACATTTACCGCGTACGGCTCAGCGCGCTAGAGAGAGGATATATAATTCGCGTGTCACGTGCAAGCGCGAGCGTAATTACAAGCGCTTATAATGCAATATTATCGTTTCCTGGACTTTTCTGTCGCGCGGCCTGTCCGTCAGATGCACTAAGTATGTATAGAGGCGAGGAAGAAAACGCTGCCCAATACGCTGCGGACGCTCTCGAGTCCGAGACTAGACTAGACTACTTACTACTCGGCTCTGCGTTGTGGCGGCGGCGGCAGTAGCGCGCGTCTCCTTCTGCTCATGCGCGTGCGTCTCCTTCTGCTCATGTGCGTGCGTGTTCTGTTGCGAATCGCACACTGTGCAGCAAGCAGCGAAGAAAGTAAAGAGAGAGAGAGAGAGAGAGCAGAGTGATTAGCCCTTGTGTTTTGCTCGCACATTTCGCGCGGTCTCTCGCTGTTATATACCTGTACGGGTATAATATAACTCGCAGGGGACTGCCGGATAGCTGCAATGGCAAAGGGGCATGAGCTCTAGCCAAGATATGACTGATATGAGGTATAAGCTATGATGGTGGCGCGCACGGCAATGGTGCGCGCGTTTGGTCGCAAGCTATTATACGCTGTAATCGTAATATCGAGTGAGCAGCTGTAATATCTGCTGCGCGCACACAAATTGGGGGGAAAGAGATGAAGACCGCAGCGATGGAAAGCGGAAAACGTGGAGTGGAAATCGACGAGCTATCGATGGTATTATTAGGGGGAATCACGCGTGCGCGCTTTTTTACCGCACTTTACGACTTTTTTCAAATCAGAACATTTTAAAAACTGTTCTTTAGAGTATATAAAGATATGATCTAACGTTTTGTATACGAATAATTATTAAAAATTTTATTTCAACGAATTTAGACTTTTAACAATTTAACTACTCCGAATTGATACTTATTCATCTGATGCGCTTTTAAAAATTGATAATGCAAACTCTGTATTACGAAATAGTTGCAGTATCTAAAACCTAATATAATACAATAATATTATATATTATCGTCGGACGCTATTTTGGAAAAGAGGATGCTTGCAAATGAATGGAAAGAGTACATAGTGGATAACGTACAAAATGATAGTTTTAGTGGTTCAAGGACCAATATTGAAAATTAAGTATAGTTAAAAACAATAATTTTTAAAATACCTTTATTTTTAGTCTTTTTGTTGATATAAATCCTCAAACTGTGATAGTCACCAGATTATATATACATATATATAATCTGCGGGAACGCATGAGCATTCTCCCTCCGAAGTCCCGAAATCCAAAACATTGTTTATCCTATTCAACAACAGATGGCTTTTCCAATTCCCGCTAATGAAAATTTCCACGGCAATTATATTCAGATCTACGAATGCCAGTATGATTTGTAGAACTGACCGCGTCTACCCGCGCTATGGTTGAACTCCCACGTGAGTGACGATGTGGCTGTCGGATCAGAACGGAGCTTAGCACTGCCTTTAAATCTAGTCTTGTTATTTATTGAATCTCTTTTTGCTTCGATCCCTCAGTTCATCGTCGACTTGCGAGTTTGTTCAATGTCGGCGCGGTCAATTATTAAATACAAAAATAATTATCTCTAGGGTTAAACGAATATCGTGCACTCCGCGATAAAAGTAAACCGCGTATGCTCACCAAGTTCTAAAACATTCGCCCTTTAGAACTAACTTGTTTCCATTTGAAACTAATTAAATCTGCTCAAAACCTCGGTATGATGTAGTATTAAGTGCAAACTATAAAATAAGCTATATAAATATTGAGAATGAAAGATATGCAATTAAAAAAACCTTAAAAAAAATAAATTTAAGTATTACTACTTGTTCACTCAATCAATGAATAAAATGATCATATCTATCATCGAAACATATTAACTTCATCTAAATAATACTTATACATACTTAACAATCATAATCTCGTAGATTTTTTACTGTTATATCTATAAAATCTGTTGAAAATTTCAAAGTTTATGATTAAATAATCTTTCATAGCCGTATAAATATCCATATTTAATCGATAATTCAATATTATTTTTAGTAGTACATTCACTACAATAAGTTATAATAATTGTTTTGAACTATCAAAGGTTACATTTTTGCTAATGTTTATTAGACACACATAATTTGAACGAGATAATAAAGATTATAACCTTTTTGAGTTTCACCACATATATTTGTTTGTATAAAATAAAATCAAACTTTTATCTTAAATTTTATCTAATCTAAAGATCAGTATTAAAGGATTTGAAGATAACTGTAAAAAAGTCAAAAAGTTTTCACCATACCCTGGCCGAAAGTACCACTTTCACTCGCGGCTCCGAAACGCGAATGTGGTATTTTCGGCCCGGGTATGGTGAAATAGTATATTACACAACAAGGAAGGTAAAGAGTTGGCCAGTCCAGAGCACGTGTAAATTGCCACCCGAGCCGAAGGCGAGGGTGGCAAACATGTGCTCT
>JAYJLV010000011.1:10163456-10187891 GCA_036873485.1 Torymus texanus
TGTAATATAAAAAGTATTTTGCATACATATACAAAAAAGAAATGATGAAAAAGGGTTGAAACGAGATCGCAGGTTAGGAAGTCCTGTTCCCGTGTATATGTAGCACGGTCGTCCTCAGGCTTGTTTACTCTAACTTGCCTTCGGAGCGCGACCGCGCTCCTTTACTATATTCACTATATTTTTAAATTTGATTACGAATTTTAAGGCAACAAATAATGTTCGTGACTCGGCCGTAAAATTTGATGGCCTTGTATGATTACGTCCTTGTAACAAAAATACTATATCTTAACAAATTGTGTGAAAATAATTTTTTTTTATATACGTTAAAACGTAGAGTATAGTTAAGCTCAAATCTTCATGTTCAGTTTATGTAATCAAAAATTTCTATACAAAATTAAATCTTAATATCAAATTAACAAAAGAACACGAACCTTTACTAAAAAACACCAAGTTTTATATTTATTTGAATATTTATACTTACATACATACAATAAAAGTGGGCTACATTCAAGATTACATCAAATAAAAATAAAATAAAATGTTTTGAGTTTTTTTTCACTTTATTTATTTGTTGACAGATTTTCAATTAAATTTATGTTTTTTTCTAGTTTTTACGACAAACGTTTTAGAATGAGAACATCCATTTGGCGTAAATATATCATGAGCTTAAAAAAATGTAAATTAATTTCTTACTATTATAAATGTCGTATCAAATGGTTAAAATATAATGTAAGACTAGCGATGAGTGAAGATGCCACCACCGATCTCGACGTATTTATAGGGACGCGAGCGAGTCCTACCTCGCACGGGGTGGAAAAAGATTTTCTCACGCGGCACTATGCCTTCGGTCTCCAGATAAATATCAAAGCAAGACCTTAATCTTTGAAGTTGAGCTGATAAGGTTGGTGGCTTGTCCCACATTACATTAACTTCGCGCTCTACATCGCGAAGAATATCTACTTGGGCGGGAATATTTGTATGGAAGTTTATTCGAAAGACCGATGTAACCTTTGGATAATCGGGCTTTATTGCTATAAATGCTACTAATTCACCTGAAAAAATATTGAAAATTTCAATTATTTTTACATCTGGATTGTAAGCACGATCTTTATTTACATTTTTACTTACTATTTCCTCGTCGTAATACTGTTTCGTAAAATATATCAGAAGAACTAACAAAGTCTAATTTGCAAGATTCTGGATAATTAAATGTGTTACAGTAATTTTTCCACGACGAAATGGTGAATTTATGCAAAGCTGTCGATAATTTTTGTGGAATTGGATCAGATGTGTCCGTATAGACTGGTAAGCTGCCAGATTCTAAGTGGCGTATTTCCGCACATAAGTCTAATCTTGCCTTCACCCGTCTTTTAATTTCTCTTATTACACTTTCTACGCTATCTTGGCTGTTATCTTGAACAACAGTCTGAAAAATAATAATTATGTAAATACAATTAATACAACATCAAAGAAAATTACTCGTGTACATAAAAAATTATAGTAATTTCATAAAAGATATACTTTTTGTTCACGTGAGTCAATAGGAACGAAATGTAAGCCTGCCATTCTTTGAGCCCATTTGTACGGTATACCTAGTCCCAGTGATGAAAATGACCCAAGTTTATGCCTTGCCAATTGATAATTATTTGCAGGATTTGGACTTTCAATTCCTACATCTCCAGGGTACAATTCACGAAGTACAGATTCCGAAACCAGCATATCACTGTATGTTAGATTTTCAAACACAAAATAGTTGTTAAGTTTTTTTTTTATAATAACTTTACTAACTAATTATTAATAAAATAACTTACCCAACACTTATACCACCCAAATTTACAGTCAAAAGATCTGACTCTACACTTATGACTTTTAGTATACTTAGATAATAGAACTGCAGCTTAAGTTTAGTATCATCTAAAACACAAGAAGCAAATATATAAATACTTTTGTAATAAATATTTTTTTTACATAAAATAAAATTGAATCTAACTTTTAAATGAAACAATGATTTTAACACTAAGAGGATGTTTATGAAGTAATCGAAGTTTCTTTTCTTCCTGTCTTGCTTCTTTTGATATTCTATGATGTCTTTTTTTATGTACAGGAGGTTCTTCAGGGACATTTTCAGACTGTCCTTCATTATCTGAATCAGATTCTTGTCCTCCATCTTGATTAGAAGTACGTTTTGCTTCTTCTTCATCACCTTCTACAGATACTACTAAAGTAGAATCTGAAAAGAAACCATAAAATTTTATATTTTATAGGTATAAAGATTTGTTAATATTAACATAAATTGAGAATTACCACATGCATCTCGGTATGCACAAGCTTTTGCATAAAGAATATATAATGGTGAAGATAGGAGAGAAGCTTTTTCATGTTCCAATTTGATTTTATCTAATGGAAGACCAAGACTTTCTTGTAATGGTTTACTTGCCTGAAAGAATTAATAATTTATAAGAGCTTTTTTCATATAAAAGTTGTACTTATAAAAATTAAATAATAGTAGATTAGACACCTTGGCCAGTAAAATAAGAAATGTCTCAGATCACATGTAATTGTCGGCTGAGGCGAAGCCGAGGTTGATAAACATGTGATCTGAGGCTTTCTTTTTTACTAGCCATGTCTGCTCAACGGTGCCAGAAAGCGGCAACTTCGTTTCAAGCAGCGTCCGGGAAGTTGCCGCTTTCCGGCAGGAGGACAGAAAACTATTTTTCAAGAGAATATATTACCTCTAATATAGAACGTAATTGAGGTGCCAGATTATCTAAACGTGATTGTTTTGATTCTATACTTGTAGCCACAGATTTTTTACTTTCTGAAAGACTATCACACTGGACTGCTAATTGTTTTCTTTGAGTCAATTCCCATTCTAGCCTAGCTAATCTTCTCTGGTGAGCATCATTTTTCGTTACTTCCTAAAATAGTTTATTACAAGGTTTAGTATTAATTCATAATAATTATATAATCAATTTAAATGTAGATTTACCGGTCTGGATATACTTTCTGGAGCTTCTTTATAAAATTCTTCTTCAGAAACCAATGGTATACTTTCATCTTTAGATCTACAAATAAGTATGTATGAGATTTAGAATAAAAAAATTATATTCATTTATAAATAAATAATGAGTTTTTATTACTTGAATTGTAAGCATTTCATTACTTCTTTCTTCAAATGAATTACTTCATACAGTAAATTTTGGAGTTGCAAATGACGATTATCTACATTACTTTTAGCAGTCATTAAAGAATCACGAGAAAATTTTGTTCTAAATTTTTCCATTCGATTAAGCTTCTTTAATTCCATAAATGCTAATGCAGTATCAACTTGTAGCTCTCTGATTTGATCTTTTGCCTGAAATAAATAAGATGATCTAGTATTTATAAAATAATTATTTCATAATTAAATAACTTAAAAACTTACATTAGCATCATTATTAGCTTTAAGCTTTGCTATCTGTGCCATATTTTTACGTATTTCTATACATGTATTGAAGAAACTTTCACCGTCATCTTCAGATGATCTTTGTATAGCCTCCTCCTCTTCAAATGTTATTATTGTCTATATGTGTTAGAACAATTATTTAGTATTTAATAATGTGTTTTCTCTAAATGCTAAAGAAATAAGTACTAAATAATTTTTTTGATTCTTTGGAATAGTAACAAACCTTATACATATCCATCTCTTTGGTCAAACTTTCTTGGTCCGCCACTGTGGTAGAGTTTGATTTTAATTTGGTACTACCAGAATCCTCGTCTATACCCATCTACACGAAATTATTTAATCAACAGCAAATCTATAAAAAATAAAAAGATGAATAATTCAAAATGCACTGATAATTACAGGTTATGTTTACACGTTTGTTTCAATTTCACTCAAACAATAAGACTAGAACAATAAATGAATCGGTTTTTATCAATAAATTAACTTTAAATATATTGGATAATAATTAATAAACATTTAATAATAACCTTAAGCAATTTCACAGTCAAAACGTCAAAGAAATGCGGACACTCGTACACAGCGTACACTCACCGGATAACAGACGCGCGAAAAGTATAATTGACAAAAATTATGAGACAAGTACCTACATTTTAACCTCTTAAATATAAAATCAAATTCTTGTAGTTTTGTGAAAAAAATTAAAAAAAATGTATTTTTGAAATATTTGAGAAAAAAAAATAACAATGTTGACCCCGACGTGATTTGAACACGCAACCTTCTGATCTGGAGTCAGACGCGCTACCGTTGCGCCACGGAGTCTTGTTGCTTCTCGTACGGAATAAACGTTATTTAAAGCGGTGGGTAGATCATGTGTCTATACGAAGTATAGCTCAATATGAAAGTTTTAAAAGATATATATATATATACACACACACCCACACACACAATTTTTATCGTTTTTTAACATTTATTACTTGGAAAATAGTCAAATATTCATTATTACTATACACAAGCATATATTATTAATTCAATAGTTTTGTTTGTATATTTATCTTTATGCCGAAAAAATATATATAGCTTTTATAACAAATCGAACTATACACACACACACATCTAAAAAAAGGCAATAGTGTGAATAGAAAATGTCATGGGGTGCAAGTGGCTGCATTAAATTATGGGGATCGGTGCGAACATTACGGTCATAAAAAACCAACTTCATCATGGACGTGATTATATTATTATGGCTATAGGTACTTATATTAATTCTGATAATATATAACCTTCCCTCTTGGAAATTTTAACCATAAATTAGCTGTTTTTTAATTAATTGTACGGCTAAAAATGTGAATATTATTTCTATTTCGTAATTATATGTACTAAGTAGAAATAAATTATAATATTTTCATATTTTTATGCAGTATGTAGTATTTTCTTAACGATTTTTCTATGATTATATTTTAAATGATTTTTAATTATTTTTAATTCAATTCAAACAATAACAAATTTTAAAATTGTACATGTCACCTGTAAATTAAAGAAAATAATAAAATAATAAATCACACATACCTAATTTTTTTATTTAAGAATCAAAATGAATAAATACATAATTAATTATTTATGCATAAATAAATATAAAAAAAACCAGTATTTACTAAAGTAAATAATATTAGATTTATTATGAATAATAGAGGAACACTTAGGTAATCAAGTACTTATAATTTGTCTAAATAAAAGAACAAAACAAACTTGAAATTACGTCAAACGGATGTACCTTGTAAATCGTAGAATACCTAATTAGATATATTATATTTTTATTATAACACGTAAAAACTGACTTCAACAATTATTTCAGTAGAAGTAAACAATTGGCATAGATCCCTACTATGCCAGCGCTGTTATATTATTAATTTTTTTCTGACTGTAATTTCCTAAAAGATAGGGGAATTTATTGTCCGTTACCGTGTAAAACAATGTGTGATGGCGAAAATTAAATTTATTCGCTTTATTACGTTATTAAAAGTACAGATTTAAAATGTAAAGTGCTATAGGTAATAAACAAGATAATTATTTTGAGTCCGGAATTCCAAATACAATTAAATTTAATAAATAAAAAGACATGAATTTTTAAAGTTTTATTATTTACATAATTACGAAAAGCAATAAGTCACCCCCTTATTTAAAAAGTGTCTAGAATTGAAGAAAATTAATATAATGACGATGCCGGTATAGTAGAGATTTATTCTAATTTTTTTTAAGATTGCGTATTTTTAAACTGTCTAATAAGTTTCGCATTTAGAAATATTATGAATAAAACAATTACTACAAATTTATAAAGAAAACCATGAAAAATTCATTAAAAAATATAAAAAATGTATTTTTTAGAAAAATTTTTAATGCAGTAGGCTTACTATATTTGTATCAATATTTATTTAATTGAAATTTATTATCAAATTATATAATACGTGATCACAACGTGTCCTTGCACTCGATTGTTGATACTTTCTGATAAATGGTAATTTTTCGGTTTAAATATTTCTATGCATTGCTTTTGCGGAAAAGCATTTTAAATTTATCACGAAAAACTTTTAGAATGTATTTTCTTAAATAATATTTCATGTGCTTGTCCATAAATAATTTTGCAATGTTATTGAATGTCACTGTAACTATAAAATCTCTAAATCTCTTTTCCGGAGCAATTCAATGTTAGCAGCAATGACTTTAGACCCGGGAAAACAGACAAATTATTTCCGCTAAGCGAAGTATTCTTTTACAGAAAATAATAATTAAAAAATCATTATAAACATAAACCTGCCATGGATAATAGCTATAATTAAATTGTTCACATAAAAATAACGTTTATTACTTTTACGAAGGATATTCAACATTTAAAAGTTCATTTTTATTTCAATCAAATCAGCGTTTTAAAATGGTATAAAGTATAGCTCGATATGTGTGTAAAAAGAAACGTATGTCAACGCACACTACATAGACCTACAAAATAAGTAAAAAAAGTCGCTTATGTAATATGATGATATTTAGTGTTTAAAATGATATGATTAATTGATTACTACAAAATTGTAAAATAATTATAAATATATGGATACCTCTAAGAATATTTAGGATGTTTATAGCACTTACGCGTTACGCCTGTAGTCATATTTTTTATTCTTATTATATGGATGAAGTGATATCAAATAATCGTTTTTTCGATACAATATGCGTAAAATGCGATTTTACACATTCTATAATTTTTTAAAATCGCTTTTACGCCCCCTGTATAGAAAAATATCGTTCGATACACGTGCGAAAGATGATTCTACACTTTCGCACTTGTATCGAAATATACTATATCATGTGTCTCCAATAAAATTTAGTATACTTTTTCATACTGAACTTGTATTGGTGACAACAATTTAAATATTTAATAGATTTTAATAATCTTTCTCTGTAATTCATTTTTATCGTCTTTTACAATACGATTTTACAATGTCATGTGCATACTTTATCTGTGCAACGGAGATGTATACTTAACCGATTTGATGACAAACATTTTGCAAATCAGTTATTTTCCGTTATCATCATTTAGAGGAATTGGTAATTGCTTCCTCCTAGAGGAAGCTTTGTGATAGTAATTTTTTGAGTTGTTATAAAAACATGTTATAATTGTTTTCCGAGGTGTTAGGAATCAAAATACATGGTTTTTGAAAAAAGTCTGTATGGATGTATGTGTGTGTGTGTGTGTGTGTGTGTGTATACGCCTGGATCTCAGCTTCTACTCGATCGATGTTAACCGGACAGGTGTCATTTTTTTGTTTTCTTTGTATGATGGCGAGTCAAAAATCCGTTTTTTGATTGACCAATGCGGTTTTGTTTTATTTCGAATTTTCGATTTTGTTAAAATTTATTTTTGCTTTTTTTAATGATAGGATCGAGATATTTTAATCGCAAGGATAGCATTTAAAAGAGTATTATAACACATAATAAAGTATATTTTCTAAAAAAAAAAAAAAAAAATATTCTAGCTATCACGGTTCTCAATTAATTAAAGGAATCAGCAAATTAAGTTTGAGGAAGTCACAAGTCAATGAATTGGCAGCGGTTTTTTTTTAAATAGTAAATAATACCTATATTATTTGTTTAAAAATATATTAGTTTTTCGCTGATTTTAAATTATCTTTCATTCACTGTTATTATAACTATGTTTTTATTGATACAAAAAATATGTTTACAATAAAAAATGAAAATTAAACCATGATTTCGTTTTTAAAATTGATTGGCTATAAAGAATTCATGGGTATGGTCACTACCGTTATTTCTCAATATCTTGAGATTCGCGTTTTTTTTCCAAGTAACACATTCTTATCCCCACGCTGAAATTAAAAGAAAAATCATTGAATTAAAAACCGAAAAACATAACGGAACATGTGTGACATACAATAAATAAATAGTATTTTGTAAATAACAATTCTGAATAAAGCATCCTTGCTGTAGTTCGTCATTTCATTCGTCAATGCATGATTTCAAGAGTTATATTACCTCTATTAGCTATAAAGTTGGATTGTGTACGAAGATTAGAAACAGTTACATCTGTAGGTAGCTATACGCAAGCTCAACAAATCGTAAATATGGGGAAGAGTTTATCAAAGAAAAAAATATAACAGTAATCATTATTAAAGAATGATGTTAAATCTGTAAAACTCCAATCGCATAGCAGTGTATGCTCCGTTTTAATTTTTCATTCCATCAAATCGAAAACTTTTCATAAAATCAATCATATTTTTTGAATTTGGCAAAAACAATATAACTATCAAAAGCGTCAATGAATGAATTCGCACATACACACACACACACACAATACGTAACTAGTAAAATATTCCTCTAAAATATTAAAAGAAAAGCCTCGAAAAGTTAACACATATCCGCACCACGCATAACAATCATTCATTACACGGCCAAAGCGTACACACAACAACGGTGGTAATTCAAATTACTATAGCGAACCACGTGCGCTCGCTATATAGCGTAAGAGAATATATACTTATATACCAGCGTCGTGTGCCAAGGAGAAGGAGTTTGCCCGCGCACGTTTGCGAATGGTGTGGGAAGACCGCGGGGAGGGCTTCTATAAATGTTAACAGTCGTGTCGCGGCGCGCGGATAAATCTTTCGTGTATTAGCGTCCGTGCGATGATGACTGCTACCACGACGACGAGTGCAACCGTCGTCGACGCCTACGACAATGTCCAGACCAAAGAAAAACCACCACCATCGGAAGACCAGGAACAGCAGCCTGCTATCAGTCCAGGTACACAGGCTCAAGTGCAGTGTTGTTTTCTTGTGGAATATTTTAGACTGGTTTCTGCGCTACAGAGTGCGGGGATTGATTGTCTGCGTGATCACGTCTATATTATATATTATAGTAGCCTGTTTCATATGTAAATGTTTGATCTGAGAGATAAGACGCGCGACTATTTTTTTTTTGCTAGTCATTTTTCGTACAGGTGGTTTAATCTGGTTACAGTGATGTGGTTCTCTCTCTCTCTCTCTCTCTCTCTCTCAAGCAATGTTGTCATAGAGCAGTGATTATGAGTACAGCTGTGGAAATTGGGTTATGGATTGTTCCATAGGTTTATTGTTGTTGTAAGTAAGAGCAAGTATACGGAAAAACATATACTTTATTTTAATGTTACGGTTTGTTTTTTAAATAGAGTGATGAAATTTAAACGATTTGTTTCTAGATTTTTTTTTAATGTGTTTACTATATAGCGGTTGATGATTTAGAGTGCTACTTGGTTCGTCTAATTAAAAAGTTTTGTTCTGATTGGAATGTTTTTTTTTAACTTATACAGCTCGATAACGTATGATTTATTCATGTAGTAGCTGTAAATTGTTGCATAAAGATACTTGCAAGTGGTTTTGCGCATAACTAAATAGTTCTTGATGGTATTAATTGCGTGCAACTTGCTTGATTAAGGTCGGTGCTAGCTGTAGTTTGTGGTGGAAAATTTAGCGAGGATAAACTGCTTATTAATAATCTCATTATTATAAAATATAGCTATTTTCCATCTTTACTTGACTTACGATGAATAATAATAACATAGTACTAAACACTTGAACATATAATATTTTCGTATTTATAGATACAACTTAGATGTAAATTCTTTAAATTTAAATTAAACGTTTAAGTCATTATGCTGTTTTGCAACTTACGTAAAACATTAAAAGATTAAATATAAAGAAAACATACAATTTTGCTTTTAGAATAATTGAAAATGATGAATTGAAGTAAAGAATATATACAGAACGTGACATTGAACCGTTTTTTAACTTTCGTACATAACTTGCTGCATTTGTTACACTATTATATCTATCCTCGAGTAAATAATTTAATTATAAATGCATAAAAATTATTACAACTACTCATCATAAATTATATACTACAAAAATTTCATTTATTCGAAAGAAACAACCCGTACCTACATTTTTTAAATTAAATATTCACGAACTATTTGTCTCGTTCATTTAATCCATGCTTTATAGCTTCACGAAGACGAAACATCTAATGTTTTTTACCGATCCCAATGTTGATAGAACTCGAGCGATGAATTTCTACATTTTCCGTTTTGAATATATATGTTGGATTCTGTAATTATACTTATGAACACGGAAAAAAAACAATAAGATACGATTAAGTACCAACCAATTAGTAAAAATGTCTCGTCTGTAAAACATTATAGTAAAACAAATCAATAAAATAGTTATTATGTTGTAACTATTTTATTGGTTTATCTTACTAATTCTGCTTTTTTACTAATTTGTTCGTAACCGTAACATATATCATTTTTCGTAAATAAAATATGTATTAAATAGCCAACAGAGATAAAATAATACTTGTAATAATAAGAAACGGATATATTTTTAAACGACTAAATTTTGAGACGGAAGGTTTTTTTTTAATATTTTGAATCATTTTTCAAATGTAATGTATTGTCAATCCAAAAAGAGTGACATTCCAAAATACCAAATATTCATTCTTTCATATAATTCTTAGAGTATTTTTGATAGTTTCTCTAACTCTTGAAGATAATTATATATTTTCGGCATTACACAACAAATTTGATAAAAATTACCAGATAACAAATTGTTATATCTCTAAGTTTTTTAAAACTAGGTTTACGTTGTCTGTCTACTTTGAACTATTTGATAAATTTATCGTTATGACAGTCTAATTAATTTCGTATTTAAATTTTCTGAGAAAATAAGCACACGAAAATTTAGCAGATTTATAAAAAAACCCTTTTTTCGGAGCCACACCTATCATTGTATTTTAAAATGCCATTCTATAATTCTGAATATAATTGATAGTATGAAAAAAATGGCTTTAGATATAAATATGAATAATGTTTCCGCGTATAATTTATTATCTAAAACGTGCTTCTCTCATAAAGAATTGCGACTATATATATACGAAGCATTTTTATTTCTCGCGCTGTTCAATCCTGAACAAAGCAGAATTTTGTCATAACCGCGCCGAATCTGAACAAAGGAATTTTGTCAAAACGAGTTTTCCCCCATTACATAAATTTATAATTAACCGCGATACCGTTACACAGAACGGGAAATGAATCTGTCAGTGAAAAGAGCATCTAATTTCTAAGAAAAACTATTCATCTATATTCAATGAACATAAAAATCGCCTACCCATTCATCGTAAAAAAACTCCAAACATCTAAAACGACAGGAATGAATTTTGAAGTCCGCTGCGCCAATTGAATTTTTCACGCTGTCATCGCGATTTCCTTTCTCGAGGATGAGTACAATATTCACACACTCGCGCGTATATATGGTGATTTTACAAAGCCGTAAAGTGGCCCGTTTCACCTGGATGCTCGCCGTAATTGTGGCGCTCGTGTGACGTACAAACCTTGCCTGTATAATACATATATAAATATACGTAAACGTACATAATACACAACCACGTGACTATACCGCTTGGAAAAACGCTCGCGTACAAGTTCAATGGCGAATTAAAACGGAATCGCAGGAATTCTCTCTTATGTAAAGGTTGCGCAATGTTTTCTTTTTTTTTACTCTTTATACCGCCAAGTCCAAGTAAACGCGGATAAGAATTTTTCAGATCACATTTTTTTGTCCTGCTCTTCTAGGTTTTATATATTAACTGATTTTTTCCGCACTTCTGCGGGCAATAGTGATAACCGCGATGCGCTTTGGATAAACATGCGCGTTTACGATGTCGAGTGACGTTAGTAATGACATTTGACGAAGATGGTATTTTTTAATGGAGTTGTATGAGGTTGTTTTGCTTTTAGAGGAGTAACTGTACAATTAATTGGAGATTTTTATTGCAAAAATTATGCTGGAAATTGACGAGTATGTACATGCATAAAAGTTGCGTGGCCTCGCTACTTTGGAAAGGCACTCGAGGATAAAGAAAAAATGCGTCGAATATTTAATTGCGCTTATTCCTTTGATGGCTTTATTATGGTGGTTTAAAAAATTGTATGTAGGTATTGTTTGCTGTTTAGTATAATCGTAATACCAAGCTTGTTTTGAAAGGAGTAGTTTGTTGAACTTTTACTTTCAAAGCGAACTAGATATATCCTGATCATGTATATAATAAAATTGCACTCTTGTAATGCATTATATATAGACACATGTAACACGATTACTTTGGTATGTTACCACACCTTTATGAAAGATATCATGATAGCGTTAACTATTGGCAATTTTTCCAATATAATTTAATCGATCTATATAACTATTCGTTGTTTATCTTTCACTGTTTTCAAGTATAAACCGTTTTTAAAATTATTAATTAAATAGTTATCGTGATTACAAATCCCGTGAATTAATTAGAACGTATACGTCGGAAAAACCAATAGCAAAGAAAACGTAATAAACCCGCGAATTGCGAGCTAATTTGAAATTCAATTAGGTATGAGCGCGCACGCGTTATCGGCGTTTGTTTTGTTTCCACAATCGCCTACGGTGCCAAAGGCGAATATTAACTTCTCCGTACATTGCTATTACTAGTTTTACAATATCAGTACGCGAAAGACGAGGCTCAGATGGACGGCGAGAGAATTTTTCTTTTGAATGTAAATTATCAACGTCGTCGATGTTTTATCATAGGTGGTATTGGCACGAGACACCTGCAGGTCTTCCTCATGTTTCTGGGGATGATGATTGCGTATGGGCTGAGAGTCGCCCTGTCGGTAGCGATTGTCGCTATGACGAAACCGAAGACTGCTAATCCAAACTTCAAAGTGAGTACTTTCTTTTAAGAATTTCACTGTTTGTTAATGAAATGTGATTTTCATGGATAGTAATTTAGAAAATTTTTAAAATAGAATATATTTTTAAAATAATATTATTAGTATAAGACTTGATAAAATAATCATAATTTACTGATATTACAATTATAGTTTACTGAAAAGTGGAGGCTATTAAAAATGGCCCCATTCACAATACCATAACAGCGATATGCTAGTATCATTGAGATAGTGAAACTGTAGCTATTCTCATGTGAGTTATGAAATTTCAAATTATGGGGGTTATTATTATCAGTGCATCTATTAAAAATTACGTCCTCGTAAAAATTAATAACTTACTTTCAAAAAGGAAACAAAATAACCAGTTTCAATGAAAAACATTCCTGGACTTTTTGTACCAGCGTTTTGCCTTAAGCTTTTGAGCTGTAAATGATTTACAGCCGAGTAAACATATTTCGAAAGAGATTTTAAAAGAATACTTTTTTCTAAAATGTAAAAGTGCTCGATTTCATGAGATGTTAAGTAATAAAGTAAAATTTAATTTATTAATAATTATTTATTAATTTAATTTATTTTTTATTTTTTATCAAAATTCGAAGACACAAAGATACTACGAATTTCATTATCCATTCAAATGATCCCAAAGAGATCATTTTTATTTTCGTTTAGTTTTGCAGTAATGAATTAATAATATTTCTGACAAATATCCAAATAACGATAAACTTTTTAAAAAATATTAGAAAATCAGTTGCAAAGAATATTATCAAAATGATAATCATACGTCACATTAGTTTATAGTTGATGACAATCACGATGTAGTTAACTGATAAGATACGATTATTCCTATATTATTCAATAATTTTACGAAGAAAACACCAGTTACTGGGAAAAAAAACACTTAAACTCATTTCAAACAAATATAACACTTCAACAATCTTACATACAACAAACTAAACTCCACACCCCAAAAAAACAATTCTCCCATAGGCCCACGACTGGAACGCGGACCAACAATCGCTGATCCTGAGCTCGTTCTTCTGGGGCTACATCGTGACCCAGGTACCAAGCGGTTACCTCGCCCGCGTCTGGAGCGCCCAAAAGCTGTTGTCAGCTGGGCTCTTGATATGTGGAATCTTGAGCATAGCGATACCATTGTTAGTGGATAAAGGCGGCTGGGAAGTGGTGTGTGCCTGTCGTGTCGGCATGGGCCTGAGCCAGGGCTGCGTGATGCCCGGCATGCAGACACTGCTCTCCAGGTGGGTGCCGCCATCCGAGAGAGCACGTTTAGGTGAGGATATTATATCGCGGTGTTCGAAGTTTGTTGTGGTGATTTCGATGTTAAAATTGACATGTTATATACATTTCACTGCAATGATTTATAACCATTTTTCGTATAAGACGAATAATTGTAACTTAAAACCATTTCAACCTAAAATAATAATTCATTGCAAATACTGGAACACGTGCGAAAGATTATATTTAAACAAGCCTTCCTCTTGTTTTTCCCACAGGCACGTTCGCGTACGCAGGTGGCCAACTAGGCACAGTGGTGACCTACCCAATTTCTGGACAGTTAGCCGCTTCGGCCCTCGGCTGGCCCTCGATTTTCTACTTCTTCGGTGCCCTAGGTATCGGATGGTCTGTCCTCTTCTTCTTCCTCGGCTCGGATATGCCGGCGACGCACGCGCGCATCAGTTCGGCTGAAAAATGCTACATCGAGGAAAGCCTCGGCAAGGCGCCCGGCGATGAAAATAAAGATGTAAGTATACGTAATATACAAGAGATTTAGTTGTTGTTATTGTTTTTTGTATGGTGCGATATAGATGAACTTGTTTTCGCGACTGAACACGGCCGGATGGAAAAGTATAGTTCAAGCGTCTGTCTGCTACGTAAGATTAAGATAACGGGCTGATGATCGATAATGATGATGCGCATTGGATGGAAATTTGCACTCTTTGGTGTTGTGGTATTGGGAGGAAATTTTGCTAGAGTATATGTTTTTTCCAGTATTTTTTTAGCTTAGCTGACAAAGCTTATAAGTATCGCGAGTTTAAAATTTATACATCACAAGGATGTATGAAAGAACCAAGGTCTTTTTTCTGATCTGATGATTAAATAATTACTGTCGCGTTTGGTTTACGGGTAATGCTGCATTATTCAATATTTTGTAGTGCAGATTCTTTTACAGTGATTTACTTTTAAATGAGATAAATGGAACGATTGCAAACTTATTTTCCATTAATATTTATAATTATACATAACTACAAGCGATTTAAATTTTTTCAGATCGTCACAATAACACCTGAAAAAAAGTTTTTATTGCAAAGACGAAGTTATTTTTTTTTAATGGGAAGTTTTGATAAATTTATTTTCCGTTTATACGATAATTTATACACGAAGAAAATAATATAGTATAAAATGGCGTTGGATAACTCGATGTAGACAGATTTTGCAATCAAGTACTTAGGAAAGTTTTGAAACAGATTATAAAAGGAAGTAAGCAAAGGGGGAGATTTTTTGTCTGTCAAAGCTTTATAGTCTTGATTGTGGCAGAATCATATTCGTCCTATTTTAGGTGTCCGTCTTCGTAGATACGATAATTTTTTTTGTGGTATTTCAAACTTGGGGGCTCGATCGTTATGTATTGCACATTCATATCGATTTTCGTAGTTATTTTAGTCATATCATACAATTATCACTGCTTTTGTCGTAACTATATTTAATTGCGAAAGTGTGATGTTATTATTTATGTTGGTGATTTTTTTTTTTTAAATATTTGTAATCATGTCTGTCGTTTCTAGTAAAGTAAAATTTTTTTTAGTACATTTAAAAAAAATCGTAAGATTAAAAATAGTTGTATATACAAAGTTTTATAATATTAGTTGGTTTAATTGGGCGCTATATATTGCAATAATTATTTTACTTACTTCCTTTAAGAATAAATAAGATAGTACAATAGAAAATTACTTGTCATAACTGTTTTGCTACTATGTTTATAATAGTATACTCTTTATTAACTATACGTTGATGACGGTAATTAAAATTAACTATACATTGATGAAGGTAATTAAAACATTGGCTCTGTGTACTAAAGAGTTTTTGTTACAACAAACATCAATGAATAGATTTTCATTTAATTTTTACCATTTAAACTCTTACATAAAGATAGAATCATTATTGTTGAAGATTATAAAATACAAAAGACAAAAAATGAAAGATGTTTGAAGAAAGTTTTAGTAACATATAAAATTGATTTATTTTTTGTATAGTGTTTTTATATTACAATAAATTTTATTTTACCAAAGTGAACAATTTAAGATTGAACTAATTTGGACATGAATCATATTCTAAATATTAAATTTGTATAAATCATGACATGTTTTTTTATGAAACATAGAATTAAAATCAATTCATTGGAATACAATAGGAAAAATGTATATTGCACTATTCTCTGAATTAATTTAAAATCATATAACTGATATTAATAGTTAGATACTTATAAAATATTTACAAACGGAAAAACACTTTCTGTGCTCTTCCATGTGGAATTTGTCCTTCTTGTCTCAGTCTTCGAACAGCTTCCCTCAAGTGCTTTGGTTGTACGGGTCCAGTTTCTTCATTTGCTTCCATAACATCTAAGGCTTCTTCAACAATTTCACCAATAAATACTTTAGCTATACCTGACATTGCAATCACAACATTTTGTGACACTGAACATCCAGTAATAGTTTGCATTATTCGTTTAATAGCTGCTTTAGGAAATGCAGCTCTTCTATACATCTCATAACGATCCAATTGATCTTCAGTGAAATTGGAGACTAATACTTGCATTTTTTCTCGCTCTTCTTCTTCTAATTCTTTTCTATTTTTATCCTTACTTTCCCGTCGCTCTTTAACAGAAGCAGCAGAACTAGTTGCTGGTCGATGTGGCATCATAATTTCATTATCAAACAACTCCTCTTTACTTTTTCCTAATTTGAATGAATCTTTATGGTCATTGTCACTTTTGTATTCAGTCTTTTGTCCTGATGATGAACCAGCTTCTTTTGAAAGAGAATCAATAACATTTTCCATGTTTGTTTTGTACCTAAAATAATTTATTCTCTATAAATAATGAAAAACAATTAAAAAATTGATGCTCGTATAGGTTAAAGTATTGTTAAGAAGTAATACAAGTGTTTTTACTTATAAAACGATTTCAACTATACTCACGTTGCAAATTTGATTGAAGTAGCCGCTATTTGCAGAATTGGAATAAAGTAATAATTGGCATTTAAGTTCAGATTTGGAAACTTAAAATTATTTTCGAATCTTCCGTATGCAATAAGTAAACACACAACACTGACAGAATACCCATCAAACAACAGTTGGATCTTGGTCGCAGGTGTTGCGCATGCGCACTCGGCAGTTGGCACAGTGCCACACTGCCACTGGCTTGTTTTTTTATAGCTACTCGGTTGGTAAGACAATTTTCCGTGGCGCTCTTTTCAAATACAATATATAAAGCGTTGTTGAAATTTTTATAATAGTCACATTATAATATTTTATTTAAAATGAAAAATATTAATCAATAAATTATTGAACGTTTTATTAAAACATTATAGGACAATTAAAAATTCCCTTATTAACCATGAATATTTTTTCTTGTATTACAGAAACTTCAAACTCCATGGAAAGAAATATTTACATCTTTGCCAATGTGGGCGTTGATCATCGTGCATTGCACTCAAAATTGGGGATTCTGGATGCTCATGACTGAAATGCCTACCTACATGAGTGAAATCGTCGGATTCAGTATAAAAGAGGTCAGTCGAATTTTGCAATTGTAGTAATTGTATTGCTATTTTTATGTTTTTAGACGAATTGTTTTAAGTCTATCTTATGATATAACTACATTTAAATTTTAAATACAATACACACGCGTGCGCCTGTGTATTTCCTAAATGACTTATGTTACATAAGCGAGAAGCTCGTTTTGACGTATTCTTATTACACATAATTTATATTATGTGACAAGTAAGAACAAAAGGATTCTAACTGCAAAACAAAATTTACTACTGGGAAACTGGCGGATTTTCATGACTTAATTAACGATCATAACATTCTTAATAATTTTATTTGCATTAAATAAATATTTTCATTTTTTAAATCTTATTTTAAGGATATGTTTTAAATTTATTTATATTTATATTTTATTTACTTAATAAAATATCCGAATCAGAAAATTTATAAAAGAACATTAATTTAAATTCATATAAAATAAGTGTGTAAGTGATATTTTTTTTCTGTTTAGACGCATTAAAATTTGTTTAAAAATCACGCTGATATTAATATTTACCAATAACTATATGTATATGAAATATTTTTCGGACAAAATTTAGTAGAGAATATCTCATTAATTAAAATTCATTGAAATGATTTTTGCGTAAATAGATTACTTTATTTTTAGTACAGCATAATTGACATAAACTTTTATGTCTATCCTAAGACTTTGATCTCGCGCGAGTTACGGGCGCAACCAAACTTGGATACAACGTTACCTTGTTCTAGTTTGAAACAATTCATTAAAGCTCAATACGTAACATGTATACCCATTTATGACATATACGAAAACTAAATATTTTATAAAACTAATAATGTACAAGAACGCGTTACCTTACAAATTCAGTATTTTCAATTATCATAAATAAAAGTTTTTGCAAAACTTACAATTTTCTTCTTTACAGAACGGCACGATCTCAGCGCTACCCTACCTCGTCATGTGGCTGCTCAGCTTCCCGGCGAGTTGGCTCTCGGACTTTGCGTTACGTCGAGGTGCACCTCGTGGCGCCATACGCAAGGTCAGCAACACAGTGGCGCACTGGGGCCCAGCCGTGGCCCTCCTCGCTCTCTGTTTTGTAGACGTCCAGGATAAGACTGTACCCGTCACCCTTCTTGTCGTCGCCGTCGGCCTCAACGCCGGCTCGCTCTGTGGCTTCCAGATCAATCACATTGACTTGAGTCCGAATTTTGCAGGGACCATGATGTCGATTACAAATTGCATAGCGTCAATCGTGGCGATTCTCGCACCCATTATATGTGGACGGATTGTTTCGGATCAGGTGAGATTTTTTGTTGATGATAATAATGGAGTCTGTGGATTAGGTTTTCCGTTGCATTGATTTTTTAAACGTTTTTGGAGAACACATAAAAAGCATAAATCGTTAACGTTATTTAAATTTTATGTTGAATTGATATATGTTTAATCTGTAAAAGAATAATAACGATCTATAATTTTTATTTTACAGAAAGATGTAGAGCAGTGGCATATCGTATTCTACATTTCAGCGTTAGTGTACTTTTTGGGCAACCTTATTTTCATAATTTTGGGTAGCGGTGAAGTTCAATGGTGGAATGAGCCGTCGTCGGAGACGGATAAACGTGGCAGGAGATCATACGAATTTACGACGATATCGACTGTATACAATCCAAAGGATATGACATTAACACATTTGAAATCAATCGATAATCCTTAATTAACGAGAAAACCAGATATTCTTGAAATTTATAGTGAGTGTACTCACCTTCAGAATATGAAACTTTCTAATGAAATAGCTTATTTAATCAAATCAGCTTAGACAAGCATTTCTGAAGATAGACTAATTTATACATTATGTTGTGAATCTGGATTGTGTATCTAAGATTTATGTAAATATTGTACATATATATTAAAAAATTTGTTATTAATGCAATTCTAAATAGGTTCTTTATAAATGATTGTTTATTATGTATTAATTATATATTAAGTTTTTTATTGTATAATATAGTTAATTTTTTTTCTATTTGTACATTAACTTAGAATTATATTTTGAAAATGATTGTATTGACATTTTCATTTCAATAACTATGTATGAAAATGATATGTTCGATTTTGTTATATATTTATATACCCATTATTTTTTCTTGTATTATATTTTATAAATGTTATTTGTCAACATCAATCGTTTTATAATCATTCAATCTATACTTAGATGACATAATTCCTTTCCAAGAAGAATGGTCTTTACAATGCTCTTACTACTAAATTTTATCGGTGGAACACGTGAAAATAATTAATATAAAAAAAATAGCGAATTATATCTTCAACAAATTCAGTTGCCCAAAATTTCAAGGCTAAAAATCGTCAACACTTTTGTTTATTTCTGGAGCGAAAATTAACCAAAATTAACGAAATTTCGTTCCAAGAATAAATAGGGGTATCGTCGCTTGATTGCCTTGAAACTTTCTAGAATGAAGTATTACTGGATTATGCAGAGCAACTGAATTTATTGAAGACAAATCGTTTTCCATTTTTTAATATCAATTATTTTTACATGTTCAAACAATAAAACAAGATTAGTGGTAAAGTAGAACTATTATACCCTTTTAACAATTTATTCAAATTCGCTTGTCCTGTGTCAATCGCTCTGCAAAATTTTGAGTTGCAATGTCAACATTTTGAAAAATTCTTAGGACATTTCGTCAAAAGAAAATTAAATTTATGTATTACGCGAGAATAGAAATCACGAATAATCATAATTGCAAATCTTTTTTCAAAATAAAAATGTTAATTTATTCCTTACTCCTCAAGTCGGTGAGTGTCTTGGATACTCAAAAGTGAACGTCTGAATCGAAAACAAGTGATTAAATCCTTTAAATAAATTACAATTTCATAAAATTTATAAATGATAAAGAAAATGAATATTAATCAATTATCAGATTGTAAGTACTACTGTTCGGTGATTAATCGATAATACTATAATCTAAATTGTATCTTTTCGAACATATTTTTAATCACATTTTTATAGATAAGATTAAGAGAGTTAAATGATTAGGGTGTGGAATATCAACTTCTACTATGCAACTTACCTTACCGACTGGGCAGCAGTAATTCGCTATAACTCGATTATTATTACAATTAGCGACATATCAAAATATTGAGATCGAAAAGTATTGAGTCAGCATTTCAACATCTTCAAAAATTCTTGTAACTAAATTTCAGACCGTCATCTGCGAAATAATATTAGTACAGTCAACTTTAAAAGCTTAAATAACGGGCGCCCGAGTTAGCACCTTCTTCCTCTCAGCCGACGATATCCTGCCGTAGACCATCTAATTCATGACAACGAATTGAACAATATTCTCCCACGATAGATAAATCCATGGAAAAATAGCAAGGCACCCTTGATCCTGAGCCCCTTCATCCGGGACTACATGATCTCGATGATAAGTGACTAGAATAAAGTGAAATTTAAAAAAGAATCGTAAAATAATGGACGCCATTCTTTTTTTTATAGATACACAATACTCTGCAAGCACGGCAATTAAAAAACATGATCTCCCGTGTTGCTATAGTGCTACATTATAGGAGCTGTTGTGGCAATAGGTCTTCCTTCCCGATCTTATTTCTGCTTCGAACCTAGGCTGGCCTGGCGTATTTAACATTTTTGGTTTGCTGACTATCATAAGTGAGTTTTATTTTCTTCTTGTAATAATAGATTGTTCATATTACACCCAACGATCATCTCAGAAAAGAAAAGCACGTTGTGCAAAACTTATGGCGTGTAGAACATGACGCGAAAAATGTAAGAATCTATGTAAGCAATTCCATTGGATCTTCACTCTTGAACGGTTCAAAACAATAATAAAAAATGGAGACGCATTTCTGCAATTAATTTTTTCTCTCGTTATATAGTTATTGTACATTATTTGGAAAAATTATACTCATAATATTTTTTAAGCGATTCTAATAGCATTTTTACAAGATATATACTCTTTGAGAAATTATATCAGCATCCCAAATGTACTTAAGTTCTTAGCTCAAATTAAAGCTCTTTTTCGCGCTTTTAAGAGCTTAATTACTAATTAGTCATCACTGACAATTTTTCATCCGTTTTTCGTGGTCCTTGATTTTCGCACACATTGGATCAAAGTGAAGGATTTGGACTCTTTCGTTACAGATACCGTCTTACATGAAATACGAGTTAAGGTGGTTCCCTTGAGATGAGAGTTAATTCAAGATATACTTGAAATTATACAGATAGGTAAATAAAGGCATAATGAATGTCATATCCAAATTTCAGAGCATTTTATCGTTTAGCTTCTGAGTAATTGGTGTGCAAAGTTAGGCGAATTACACGGAAGATATATCTATATATATCGAATCTGTCGCGTTTCATATCTGTTTACAACAATATCTAAGCAACGAGATTCAATGCCGACTTCGAATTTTGTGTACACAGAGAATAGATAATAAGGAACATTTTCGTGCAAATCTGAAATCCGTTCACCGTTTTATTACTTGAATCAAGCGTCTTAAAAATATCGCTTTAACAAAAAAAACATGCATGGGGTAGATGTGGCAACGTTGCAGGCAGACAATATGGCCACGCATACAAGACAGGCAATCAGCTGTTATTTGAAATGAAGAAAATCAAAATAAAAGTTAAAAATAACTGCCACGTTTCTTACACTCGAAATCGCATTCTCTCTGTCTCTCTTGCTCAAAGCTAGCTGCCTCTCTCTTACCGAGGGAACCACCTTAAAGGATACCATTGAATGCGCAAAAAAAATCATCAATAGTTAAACAAGAAGTATGAAATAATTGTAATACTACTGGGAGCAAACAAAAAAAAAGAAGATTTTTACTTTGTATTCAAGCATTTTTGTGATGCTTCTTTTCGAATCACATTTCGTTTTTATCACATAATTATACAGTAATTTAAATTTTTGCATTTACTGTTGATAACATTGATATTTAAACTACTGGTAACACTATTAGTTACATATGAATTTTGCATGTTTATATTTTGTTATTGAGTTATACACCAATTAATTCTTTCAAATCAATTTCTCGTAGAAGATATTAATTATAGAACTTGAAAATTTATGCGCAGTGACATAATTATAGAAATAATTTATCACTCTTTATCTAATTACATGAAGACAATATTTTTAAAGTAAATATGAATTTTATATTTTGTTTTAACAGTAAGTTTGCTAATGTAAAATGTAATCTTTACTACTACAAATGCAAATAAAATCGATAATTTATTTTTAAATTTAAGTATTACGAAAAACTTAACTTATACTTAATTTTTAAAAAATTCAAAATTTTTTCTTGTTAATTTTGTTTAATAAATATGAAACTTTTTTATTAATGAGAAAATCGCCTAATTAGATATAATTTGAATTTTGCTTATATAAATAACGCATACAAATTGGAGGCAAATCACTTTCAATATACTAACGTAAATATTAAAAAAAAACATCAATGTATACATGTATTCATTCCAGACAATGTCTTACACAGGCAGACTTATTGGATTGCTGCGATAAGCTAATGATAACTTTGATCACAAAAAGCGCGAATTTAAAACACATTAAATTCTTTTACTAATAATTGTCAAAGGAGCGTATATAAAATTAGATATACTTATCTGCGATCGTTCAGAGATCTTAGACTAAATTGCAAGAGGGGAGGAATCTATATATTCGCTCACTAGCAAAATGGCATTACTGTTGGAAAACAGGTAGGTAGGCAATAAAAGGTCAATATGAGTACGGAAAATTTTTCAGAAGCACCAGGTAAAGTAAACTCTTTCTGATAAAATATTGTTGCATTAATTATTTGAAAATCAAATTCGATTTTACAATAGTAAAATATATGTAATTTTCAGCAAAATTTGGCACAAGACATGTGCAGGCACTATTAATGGGAATTAGCCTTGTAATTGGCTATGGGATGCGGATGTCCATATCAGTTGCCATTGTGGCTATGACTGACGTGAAAGCTGTCAATCCAAAATTCAAAGTATGCATTTTATAAAATGTATATTATTTCAAGGTTAAGTTATTACAGAATTAGCAGTTTAAAAATAAATGAGTATTATTTATCACCTCGACAAATCTAATGAGAAATCATTTAAATTGATCCTACTCTCAATATAAATCGTTATATATATTTTTAATTCAATCAATTATTGACAATTATTAGCTTTATTTAGTTATTAGTATAATCCAACTATGCAAAGACCAAATATTTGTTCAATTTATTGTAAGGAATGAAACAAACCTCTCGAACTGCAGGTGTATCCGTGGAAAAATAGCGAGACATCGCTGATCCTGAGCGCCTTCATCTGGGGCTACACGATCTCGATGATACCCAGTGGCTACCTCATTGCTCGCTTCAGTGCTCGAAAAATCTTCGCCATAGGCCTTGGCCTCAGCGGATTGGTGAACTTAATGACTCCCATTCTTGCGGAGCACGGTGGATGGATGGCTGTGTGCGCCAGTCGCGTTGTTTTGGGACTGTTACAGGCCTGCTTCCTCTCCTCGATGCAGGCGCTGATATCCAGGTGGGCGCCGCCACAAGAGAGGTCGAGAATCGGCAAGTACAGTGATATTGTGTAGTGAGAGTGAAATTGTTGTGATAGGTTTGTTAGAAAAAGGAAAAAATTCTGGAGGATTTCTCAAACAAGAATGTCACGTGGACAACATTTTTGGACTAAAATGTTTTTATAAGAAAGACATTGTTTAAGACTTTTTGATGCAGAGACCAATACGCTTTGAGAAAATTGTTCTGGCACGGATGTACATATGCGTATATCTGTGTGTGTGTGTGTGTGTGTGTGTGTGTGTGTGTGTGTGTGTGTGTGTGTGTGTGTGTGTGTGTGTGTGT
>JAYJLV010000011.1:10196089-10219368 GCA_036873485.1 Torymus texanus
TAAAAATTATTGGAGTCTCACATGTTCGTCGATTACCATGAATTTCATGGTAATTTTTACGGAAAAATTCTATCCGTTTACAATTACATGAGGAGGATAACGCGGGGATATATTAATTGCGATAACTGAGCGATTTGGTGTATAATATATATCTCGGTCGCGGTGGCGATCAGATATACGTATATCGAAGATAAATTGCTGATTAATTGCAGGAGTGTATTTTTATTAGTATACAAGTGTCAGAATTCTTGTATAGCCATTACCTCACTAATTGAATTCCTTTCTTAATAATCATTCTTTCATTGTTCTGGTTTAATCTGATCGCGAGTCATGTAGTAACAGTAGCTCAAAACTACTTGAACGTACCAAGAAATTTAAAAATACCATTCATGAAAAAGAAAAAAAAAATGATGAATTTCACAAATACAACGATTACACTATATGCAGAGCTTGCAAATTAACTAACACACACAACACACACATGCAATGCCCCGAAAATTTAATACCTCGCTATATACCGAGCGCATCCAGTGCTTAATCACTCGATACATAATATTTACGTCAACCTACCTTACTTGCCATCAACAGCAGAATAGCATCAAGGACGCAGCCTTGCGTACGGTAGAAGTCAAGGCGCCGAATTCACACGCGACGTGCGTGTACATAAGCTTCCCAATGGCATTATACACATTCTATATAAACTCTTCCCGATATTCCATCCCCGCGTTGTCGACCGTGAGACACACACGCGTACATGTGTATATATGTATATATTCCGAAGGTTCGATTACCGCGAGACGAGCATTGCCAAGTAGCGCAAAGCACGTTCGCAACTCTTCCAAAACGATCACGGTCAAGGACCTCTTTTGCACGAGCTACGACGCTTCTCTTGAAATCTGCGCAAAATCTACATGCGTATGTACGACATACATGCGGTGTATATATATATGATGCTGTTCTCCGATCGCGTAGAATGCTAATGCCGCGTGCACTTTTATTTTTAATATGTCGGGAAATGGGTCAGGTTCGAATTCGAGGCACGTAGTGTCTGTGCAATATGTGTATGTAGGTATAAAGGAGGGTTTGCAAAATTGTGGTGATACAGGCGTGGTGTATGTGGATTTGCAAGTGTTTATAGGACTGGGAAATGTTGGGTACGATTAGAGATTTTGTATATATATAGCTTTATTAAGGAGTTGATTAATCTACCGAAATTGGTGGATATAGAGACGATAAGTCAATATATTCTAAAGATAAACGGTATAGATTTTAATTTATTATTTTTTTTTTTTTTAATGTAAGTTTTACCTATTTATAAATTAAATTTTTTAATTAATATAGTACATTAAAAATAAGCACAAAAAATAAGTAATTTGTAATACGTACATCACTACGATTGCGAATGTCAATGATTGACTAATAGAACATAAATGCGCAGAAAATTATAATTTTTTGATGACATAATTGGATAAAGATTTCCACGAAATCGTTGGCTATTTATCATTCGGTATTGTTAAATCCCCAATTAAAAAAAAGTTCCACACATCATTAATCATCGCATTCTTTCGAAAATTTTCCAGAACGGCCTGATGTCATCGCTACCATATCTCAGTGCCTGGATACTGAGCTTCCCGGTGAGCATAATCTCTGACTGGGCCATACGTACAAACAAAGTAACGACACGCACGTCGCGTATGATCTGCAATACTTTCGGCGAGGTGTTCCCTGCGATAGCTTTGATTGGTCTTGGTTTCGTCAGCTATGGCCAACAGACTGTCGCCGTTAGTATCCTCGTCGCTGCCGTGGCTGGTAATATTGCCATCTACTGCGGTCACCACGCTAACCATATGGATCTCAGTCCGAATTTCGCAGGGCCACTCATGGGTTTCACCAATGCTGCGGCGAATATTTGCAGTATACTCGCCCCGATCATCCACGGTGTCATCGTTAAGGACGCGGTAATTATTTTGTTTCTTTATACATTATTTCCCAAAATAATTGACGATGGAAGTTTTCGTGTTTAATTTCAGATTTAGAAGTTATTAGTTTGAGCATGTGAAATAAAAAAAGAATTTTTAATACATAAAGTTAATGAAAATGATTTTAAAATTAGAAGATTAGAAATTAAAAAATAGTCTTTTATACTTTAGAAAGATTGGCTAAAAAATAAATTTTTGACGTTCTTTGAAGTGTAATTAAATTACTTTTTTTTTGCAGAAAAACGTTGATCAATGGCAAATTATTTTCTTCCTGACTGCTGGAATGTACATTCTTGGAGCCCTAGCTTTCTTGCTCTTTGGTTCTGCCAAGGTACAGCCATGGAATGATCCCCATTCAAGCAGGAAGGACAGCAGACTCTATGGTTTCCCTGAAGTGCCATCAATTCCAGAAACAATCAAAGAGCCACAAAAGGAAGAAAAAATAGAGCGATGAATAATGTAAAGTTTTGCAGGATAAAACAATAAGTGTACTTCATTATTCCATCACTCAAATAATCTCATTTGTGCTCGCATTATGTATTCAATGAACATTCATAGATTGCTATGAATAGAGCAACGCCTGCCTTTATAAAGCTACAAGATGAGACGTGATACGAGAAAATTCTAGATGTAAAAAAGAACTTGTGTCTGTTAAAAATATTTAGGCACAAACTATGTACAGTATTCGTAAATAACCGTTTACAAGATCGTTATTGTAAATTATTTAAGTTTATTGTAGTTATTTAAATCATAAATGTTATTTATTGCAGTCGATTTGACGTATCACAAGTATAATATTTACTTACTATTTTATGTACAAAGTCTAATAATTTAAGAATTTAGTATAAATATGATATAAATGCAAAAAGGTTGCTAACAAATTTGTTAGAAAACATTGTTTGTTTTATTTATTAGTTATCCTTTTTCTTCTCCTTTGATACTTTGAACGATTTATATAATGTCCATAAGACATAAGCAGCTCCAGAAAGAGTTACAATTAATGTAATACACGTTACTTCAAATCTGCGAGAAGTATTACCAACTGGAATTTGCCAGATGAACCCGCCATCTCCTTCCTAATAAAAAATAAATTTATTTATTTAGAAGAGGTGCATTAATCAATTGAAAAAGTTTATGTATACTTTAAGAAAACTGATCACTGTTATCAAATTACTATATTAATATTTAAGAAATAAAGGCAATCATTTATAAATCCTTTGTAAAGCATAACAAAAATATATTATAAGTTTTTTCTCATTAATGAACAATAAGTTACTTACCCATTGGTACTCAACATCTCTCCATTTTTTTGCAAGCTCAATACATGGCCAACAAATTTTAATTTTTGAAACTCTATGTTCTTTAAGCCTATCTCTACAGCCTATAAGTAGCTTAGGTTGTGGTATGGTTATATTGTATGGTTCACCATTTGGAGTAGCAAAATAATATCGCTGATGAACTGGAACACTTAAAGTTATCTTTGTACTTGTCAGTCGAGTGCATAGGGTAATATTTTGGTAGTACGCTTTCTCAGCAAACAATTCAACATCTATTTCTCCGTTAGAACAAGAGGAGCTCTGAAAACAAGTGTCAATAATTAAGTAAAGGTACCAAAATAATTCCTCATTTTAAAATCAGTATATTATGTCTTACTTGTTGAGTACGTCTAAGATCAGCTAATTCATCTACATTTACATACACAGCAGTTGGCAGTTGTACATGTACAGCTATATTACAACTTTTATTATTAAAACTTCCTGTATCTACATGATAATTTAGGGTCCTAAAAGGAAACGTAATTAATTAATAGGATTTCATCAAAGAATATAAACAATAATAGTTGATTTATCATCACTGGATTGAAATATATGTTTGTTATAAAGATTTAACCATTTTAGCACTGTTATAAATACGAAAGCATACTTTAAAAGCTATGGAAATTTTATAAACAGCCCAACAACACGATAAACCGACTAATTAGCATGGATAAACAAACATATAAAAATCTAACCTATGAAACCCTTCGCCTTCAACGTCGGCACTGATGCTCACGCTTATAGCAGTCGCCAGGGGCAGTACACTAAGGAAGACAATTGCATATAAAATAATTCCTATAATAAATGTCACATCACACCTGTTCACAGTCATAATTAACGAAATCGAGGAATAAAAAATACTTCCACTACTGTGCTACACTGACATTATTTTTGTTTATCTTCGTCCAACCTCGCGCCTTCGTTTCATCCACCTGCTGCTTGGGTGTCGCGACTATCGCATGGCTGAGTTCGAAAATCACCGACTGATGGCAGTAGTGAACAATTAAAATTTTTGAAAATCCTTTGCATTTATTGATTAAAAATTATCTTGAGCTACGTACCAAAGAAATAGTTTTGATTTATAATGTCAATAATGCAATTTTAATTTTGAAATTTTACACTCATAAAAGAACAATAAAGTTATTCAAAATTTGCAATAAAGAAAAGTGACAGCTATGAAAAACGATATAAATTATAGGATACGTTAAAACAATTATGTAATATACATAACATTGTTATATGTACTTGAACAAGATTATTTTTTTATCTGTCAATTATTTCTCGAAACATGGAAACAGTTATAGTACAAATTATTTGTACAAGCAATTTTATTGCTTTTAACCGTTCATTGTCTCTTATATACCGGTCTTGGTCCTTATATATCTGGATTTGTTCTAGATACTTTGTTACGTTTAAACCAATGTATAATTATATAAAGTATTTTTTCCATTCTACAGAAGAAAATTAAATCGGAATAAAAAGCTGTATTATATCTCAAACATTTTTCAAACTCATATATCAAAATAATAAAAATCACGACCATGTCGAACTTTCTTGTTGAAATAAAAATTTGGAGCACTTTATAGCCGGCAAGTTCCTCCAATAACCCGCAATCATCCTTAGCCTCCTACATGAGATAATTCCAACATCAGAAAATAAGCATACCTATCTATTAAAAAAAACGTCCCCTGCATCATCACTCGCAATCCGAAACCGACATATAGGTGAAAAAGAGAAGCACGCGTGGCGAGATGGAATATCGCGCGGGCGCCGATAGCCCCCGCGACTACATTGTCCCTGGGACACGAAAATAGCCGGTGCGCGGTCTCTCTCTCTCTCTCTCTTTCTCGGGGGCCCAGCGGAAAGGAGAAATATTACGTTAGGGGAAAGGGAAACCTCGCGATGGGAATGTGAGAGCTGAAGAAAAGTATGCTTTTCCATAGAGAAAGAGAGAGAGAGAGAGAAAGTAGGATTTTGTGAAGGAACGATATTTGGTGAAAAAGGAGATATTTCGATATAATGTGACTGGAGACTGGTATGAGGTGACATGTATATAAATAAAGTTTTCGCGATGCCTGGGCAAGAACTCGTGTGTGTTCTTTAAATCGAAAAAATATTTATTAGATTCCAAGGTATTTTTATCCCGCGCGACTGTGTGTGTGTGTGTGTGTGTGTGTGGCAGCACGACTGTAGAGAATGTATTCTCCGGTCGTCGTTGACGAGAAAAATTTGAGTTATAAGCGAGACAACATTAGCGATACGCATCTTTTGGGACAGTTTTAGATTTTGAGAAAAAAAAAACATATGTTCTCTGGTATTGCATTTTTTGGGTATTTTATTTTTAGATGCAATTGTATATGGAAAAATTTTTTATTTAGAGCTTTTAATTAATTGATATAAAGTATCTAGGCTTGAAAAAATTCGAATATTAACTGTGAGATTTTAATTTTTGTATGGTAAAATTATACCATATTTCTATATATGTAAAGAACTTGAGATACTTAAAATTAATGTAGTGTAATAAAATAATAATTGCAAAAGTTAAATCATTAACATACAATTGATGCATTAAACATGCAAACGCGTAACTTTATCTTTCACACATTTGAAAAGACATTAATTTATAATCCAAATACAATATTTCCTAACAATTTAAACCAACCTATTCTATTCAAACTATATATCGTTTAAACCTGATTGACTTAAATAGCCAACTTTATGATATTATTCACTAATATTAAAGGAACAAAGTATTTTAATAAATAATAAACGAAAGCGACTCGAATCGTCGATGTGAAACGAGACCGCGAAGCGCAGCTGACGAGCCTCGTCGCGGTATGCCGGAAACTCCTCGTAGGAAGAGACGCGTTTCGCAGCTTCACTTATACACGCTGCGCCTCGGTTCTTACGTAACCCTTCGTTCGAGCCTCTCTCTCTCTCTCTCTCTCTCTCTTTCTCACACGCAAGCTCAGTGCATGAGCAACGTCACGTCAGCCTACAAGCTATACGTGCGAGCGGAGTCCGCATGTGTTGCAGTAGGAAGAATATACCAGAAATATTTCGGAAGAAAAATGTCTTTTTGAAACTCTATAAGCCTCGCGCTCGTATTCTTGTGGTTTATTATTATTGTTATATTATTATTTAGCTAATGTTGTGAAACGCGCGAGCTTGCAATGTTTTTTAGTAGATTATATTTATAATATGATTTTTCCAGAAGTTGGTGTATTGTTTTCGCGACTGGAAAAGTTGTTATGCATGCAGAAATACTTGATAAGTCATGTGTTGTTGATTCTCCAGTTTTGTCCCATTTCCAATCCGTAAATAGATGTTTAAATTTAAAGCAACGAAACATTTTATTTTGTGTTTTGCTCAATGCCTATTTTTGTATCATTTATTTTAATTACCATATTTACATATAGCATTATTGAAATGTTTCATAAAGAATAATAATTTTGGATATGTTTAACGAAGTAAAATTAGCAAATCAACTATTCAATAAAAATAATAAAACGAATAACGAACGAATGTTTATTTACGAATAATTTTTCTGTGAAGAAGAAATCGTATTCAACATTGTACTCCATATTGTAAGTTTCACTATTTATCAGGTTTTCCATTAATTTATTTCTCATTTTTCATCAATTAACAATAAACAAGAAAAATCTGAAGTTATATTACACAGAGACGAATGTTGCAGTAAAACTGACCTGACTTACATTATCAAAAAATTGAAATAATTTATGGTAAAAATTGCCGTGCATTTATTGAGGTTTTTACCATAAATTATGGATTTTTTTTTATATTTCGACTCTGTCCCACATTTATAATCAGCCATCGTAATTTTTACTACATTTTTTCCCCTACACATTCGAATACGTTAAAGAATTCGTAAATGCTATCGCAATTGTATCTTGCATCCAGACTATCGGACCCACGATGCAGCGTATTGCACGGCTAATCAGCCCCTTAATAGATCGGTTTTCCAATACATGTTCTTCCTTAAGTACGCGTGGCACGCAAGTATTTTTAGAGTCAAGACATCGTGGGGAGAAGGAGAAGGAAGTTGCGCTCTGAGGAGCCTGGTTCCGGTCTGCTTCCGAGCGTTGCACTTGGATATAGTGACCTCGACTCGACCTCGATGTCATCTAAGTTTTTTCAATAGTCGATTTTGTCCTCATGTAAGAGATTTGGTATCGAAATATGCTTGGGTGATGGGTGTTGGTATATCATTGTAGTAATGAGTGTTTTACGCTTAGAACATATGATGTGGTTTAGCTATATTTGGTATATTTTTCTACTTCTACATGCAATTTGTACGATTATTGAGCTTCTTAACAGTTCTTTGAGAAAAGTGAAGATTTCTGTTTTCCAACATCTATTGATCATCAAAAGCGATTTTTAAAATACGTCATGTATAAATATGTAAATATAAATTATATCAGATTCAAGTATACTTACAATTGTTTTTAAAAATCACCAAAACATCTATTTTTTTGGAGACTGATCAATAACTCAATGATGTCGACAGTTGGTTAAGATAAATCTAAAATATCCTCTAAAAAATAAAACAGGTATATATAACGATGAACCTAAAATACTTTAATACCAAAGATAAAACCCAGCGTAAACGGAAAACTTTGCTCGCCCGCGGCTATTATTCCCAATCGACCATTCATACTCGTTCGTTCGTTCGTTTGCTTGCTCTCTGGCTCTCTTTTCCCTACGCGCTTGCACGCAAGATGATTTAAATTCTTCTGAAACCCGACACGAGCGGTTGGACTAGGCGCAAGAATTGCCGCGATATTCGCGCTTGGCAGTATAAAGAAATCATCAACAAGTCCGAATTTTGCGCTGTGCTCACGGTTTCCCTTAGCGAGCCTCTTGCGTGCCAGAAAGCGTCTCAAGCGCCTTCTCTCTCTCTCTCTCTCTCTCTCTCTCTCTCTATCTCTCCTTCTCTCGGTGCGCGTCCCAAATATTTTCGCGAGTTAAAAATATGATTTGCGCTTGCGGGCGCGGCTGTGCGGTGCGCGCGCTATACTCATGCTGGTCTGCGCGTAAACGATGATGTGCATGTAGTCGTATGCTGTAGTAGATATGTATAATAGATATGTGTGTAAGTATTCGATAACGTGATATTGGTAATTTCAGTAAAAATGTCGATTCGTTGTGGCTGGTATGATAAAAGATTTTGTCTTTCGAGTGAGGGAGAGAGTTTGCGATGTGTGTGTGTATCGAAACGAGCGCGCTAGCTATAACCGGAGCCTTTAGTGCTTCTTTCGTCGACGTTGGGCACGTCGTTAAAATAAAACCGCGATAAATTTCGTGATTCGTGAAATGTGTGATTCGAATAATACGCCCACGCTCTAAGGGTATTTTTAAGCGGGAAAATAGCATCTAGTTCAATGCCACCTTCGTTTTGTCTTTTACTATTGTACTTTCATTTAACTAATTGAACGAATGTTTTTTTCAGGGAAGAGAACGATAATTCAAGTTAATAATGTTGTACATATTTTTGTTAATGTCGTTTATAAAGTTGCTCCTCTTTTGAGTGTGAAAATAAATTGCTAATTACCACGAATATTAGATTATTCACGTTGCATTGTTAACAAGTGCCAAAATCATAATGGACGATTAACTTTATTTTACATGTGATTTATATATTATGAAAGCTACTTTTGTTTCGTATCGCAATGATCTTTATGATTCAATTTTGCACCATTTCAATCTTTTATAAATAACGAATTAACTTTATGAGAAATGCAAAGAATATATTTCATTTTTTAATTTAAATTAAAAAAGTAACGCATTAAAAAATAGCAAGCATTCAACTAATTTCTTGTAAAATGTGTCTTGTATAATACGTATTAATAAAATCTAAGATGATAAACATATGTTATATAATTAATTGTTATTTATATTTATTGCATAATTCTTATATTGATCGTTACATAATGCCTATCGGCTTTAAAAATACTTTCTATATTAGACATAAATAATCTTTTTATAGCACACGAAGGTTTGTAATAAACATAACTGCAAAGAATACTGAGAACGATGTTTATTGCCATTCTGAATACACTCAAATTTTCTAACCTTTTTTTTGAGTATATTAAAAGTGTGCAGAAATATCATTATTACATATTACTCGCTCTCACTTAATAAACTTTTGAGAATCCTACATTATTTTTGGAAAAAGACACCATAAATCAACTCTAATTATAATAAACATAAAACACCTCAGCATCATCGTCTTATTTTATTAAAATATAAAATCTGTAATATTTTATATTTCTATATAACTCAACCATTATCCATCAGATAACCTCTCTTTCCAATCAATTTTTCTTCGAATACTTAAAAAACACCCATACACCCTTTCTAAACCACAAAAAAAAAATTTCTTCAAAAAGCTATCAAATTAAAATTTATTATGATTCCTCATGACATTTACGACCCATTTTATTAATCCTCCATTCACCCATCACCTTTCCTTAACACCTTTATCATTCCATAACCTTTTTTACCACCTCTCCTCACTGATAACCTCCCTACTCCCTATATCTCAAGGGCCACACCCACTGTTAACTTTCTCCCTCTCCTTAAACGAAACCACCATATAGAAAGTAACCAAATCACCCCCATCTCAAGCTGTTCTTACAAGCGCCGCCTATATAGTATTTTCTCGAATCGCTCGTCATCAGCTGATGGCACACACTATATAGGTACATAGTTGCGCGCGCGCGATGCGAAATGGGCGCGTCTGAGTGCGGGCAACTGGGTCGGCGCCCCCTTCTTTTTCCCTATCCTCCTTTCTCCATCTGTCCGTCCGGTAATGCAACACCGTGATCTCTCATTGTCTCCCCGTCGCCGCTCTTCCTGCTGCTGCTACTGCTACTGTAGCGCTTATATTCTCATGCGTGCTGTGCTACCTCTCTCTCTCTCTCTCTCTCTCTCTCTCTCTCTCTCTCTCTCTCTCTCTTTCTCTCTCTTTCACTCCCTTTGTAACGAAGCCAAATCCGCGGCCAAGTGCCGCTGCTCAAGCTGTCCCCGTGCTTGGGCGCAGTGGTTATATAGCGGTCTACGAGCGGTCGCAAGCTTTAGAGCAGAGCTACGCGCGTTAAGCGTTGATCGATAAGTTGCCTTTTAATTGTATGAAAATTCGTATATATCGGTATAGTGCATTGTGCAGGGGTTTGGATCGATTTGTTTCGATATAGGGAAGTGTTAGCAGATATGTTTTTTTAATTGTTACTCGGTGATGCTGTCGATTTGTGGTTGGTATAGGATATTTTCTTTTTTTTGCAGTGACATTTCGTATTAATTTCGTTGCTTGCGTGCGGTATAATTAGTTCGTATAAAGATGTTGTCGTCTAGTAAAATCCTGAATCATCAATTGTTTCTTCTCTGATGCTATTTACTGCCGTCCTCAATTGATGATCAACAGTCTGCATTGCAATCTCATGAATTTGTATCGCTAACGTTGTATTTCAAGTAGAGTACGTTTTAAATCGTGCTAATGACATCGTCAATCGTTATTTCATGATCATTTTTTGTCAATGCCTTAAGTGAACTTTCTGCTGTTTTTAGAAATCATGGTTTTACATAATTTAGTTGTAGTATTCAATGTATGAGCAATATTAACATTATTTTATCTCGAACATCTTAATTTATTATATGAGCAGATAATTAACGAAATTTAAACAGATAAATATATTAATTATACATCTTTTCCAATGTAAACTTATATTTCAGACCTGGTGTAAATTTGTACTGCAGAATATGGTTTTGTAAAACTGTCGTTCTTTTCATAAGACGTTTATTGTGAAAAATATTAAATCATTTTAAGCTATATTTCACGCGTAAAACTATTTTGACTTGAGGTATTTCTGATGCATTAAATACATAAATTCAAGTTCAACAGATTCTACCTATTTCTTTCACGAGCGAATTCCCGATGCCAAATGAATATCTGTCGTGTGCAAGTTGCTTTTGGTTGCTTCTCCACGAAAAGTTCGTTTATTTTTGCAATTTCGTAACATTTTGCACAGGCAATTAATGTAACACCGAGTGATTTGATATTTCAATTTTTGTTATAAATAAATATTAAAAGTTTTATTTAGAAAACTCAAAAAAAAGAAGGAGGAATGTTAATAGAGTTACGAAATAGATAATCTTCGTTTGAACGTTTGTTTACGAAAATATACAAAATTTATTATATGAAGAATAAAAGTCCAGTTGTATCATCAGTTTTCGGTTTCATATACAGTAGAAGCTTGATACACATATATACATATACTTTCTCATCTCAGGCGACTTTAAAATTGAAGCAAAAGCCAAAATAAACTTGGAATAAAAGCTATCAATAAACTCGCTTTACCTCATCTTTGAAGAAAAGAATACGATCTTTTAAATAATTGACGATTTATCATTCGAGTGGATATTCGTTTCGAGAATTTTCGTCTTCTTAATCACGTACAATAAATTTCGCGGTGTACGTATACACTTGTAGACCATACAACTTGGCACATTTCGACATGTATTTAAATGCCAATCGTGAAGGATATACTGCCACGTAAATATATCTTCATAGAAAATTCTCGATTAAACGAATAGATACTTACAATATTTTTTCCTTCCTATACGATTTAATTATAACACAAGTATCATATTATCATCCCACATCAACTATACCTATACAATTATAATCACACATTCCTTGAATACCAGATCCAAACAAAACAACAATGTTCCGTTACATTTTTCTCATCCCAGCAATTCAAACAATTCGTTCGACCACTATAACGACAACATTCCAGCCTACAACATACATAAAAACGTTATTTACACGTACACGCAGCATCTAACACCTCTTCGCTCTACCTCGCATCTCACCGATTTGTATTCTCCAGTTATAAATCGCACGCGGTAGGCAAGCACCACAGCCGCATTTCTCACCAAGATTTACCGCCGTCAGCGCTTTCATTTCCCTCTCCACTTCGTAAATCTTACCTCTTCGTTACATCGTCCACGTTGAAATTACTTTAAAAACTATGAGCCAATTAGCCGTCGGCAACAAAGACAATTGCCAGGTATACCTCTATAAAAAGCTCGCTCTCTTCAAAAACTACCGTCCAACGCCAATAGGAAAATTATAAAGTTTTCCCCTCCTCTCTCTCTCTCTCTCTCTCTCTAGCGATTAATGTTTTTCTAAATTCGCTTGGCACGTCTCGTCGGTTCTCGTGTTTTCTCGCGCGTGAACACGGAAGCGCCGCGTATCGCACGCGCGCGTGTAATAGCCCGTGCCTATACGTGTGTGTATGTGTGCAGGGTTGATAGGTAGACAGGCGGTAGTGCGAGTCGTATTCCATCGGAATCGGAGCGCGCATGCGTCGTGTAATATGTGTATACTACTGTCTGATATGCAGGTTAAGAGAGATGTGGTTGGTTGGGTTGAAGTGGTTATTGGGGATGATGGCATGTGTTGCTTGATTTTAAGAGACTGGCACGATGTGGAGCTATGAGAACGGTGCGGTTAGGTTGGTTGGTCATGTTAAGGCAAACGTTGTGATTTCACGTTAGATTGAATTATATTTTGTGGGTGTTTTATAGAAATGGTTGCGGACTGGTTTTTTTTTTGTGTATTGGGAGATTTTAGTCTGTTTGGTGGGGTATGCAGTGTTGGTATGTAAAGCGAGCAGTAAATTGGTTAAACTATGAAATGTTTCCGATGAGTGACCGGTTGTTCTTCTATTGCTATTCTTCTATGTTCTCCAGTTATTTTGATAAAATATTGGAGAATAATGCGAGAAAAATTTTTTCGCGACTGGGAAAGATACTTGAAATCAAAGTAAAGTATATCCTTCGCAAATATCCTTTGTTCAACCTTCAAAGTAAATATCGCTCATGTCACATATATATGCAGATGTGATGTTTTTAAACAGAATGCATCATTGAGCAGTAGTTACTAAATCATGACTTTTATCTACCCTTGAATAAACTTATAATAGCGTTGATTTTGCGGTTAAATTTAAAAAGCATTTGTTATAAAGAATAGCAAGTCCATGAGAAATTATGAATTGAAGGAAATTAGCCGATGATAAAACTTTGTTGATAGACAACATCAGAAAAGATTGATTTTAAATATGTTTGACTGCAAAACAAATTACAATACAAAAACATGGGTATTTTTAGTATTGAAGAAATTTCAAGGCTTCTATTACCACATTGATACTCCGATGTCAATCTTCGTTTTTTTCCAAAATACAACTTTTCTATTCATAGTATATAAATATGAGAATATTTATTCAAAGAGAAAAAAATGAAAATGTAACTGAAACTAAAAAAGAGGCTGGGTTACCAAAAGTCATTAGGAAATTGATACTCGTTTAACACTCGCTTAACAGCTGATAGTGAAAACATAAAGATCTCTATGCTAAATTAGGTCTAAATATGGCCCAGTGAATATTTTTGGATACAAATAGCAAAGACAATATTGATATATAACAAGCAAGACAATGAAGGTTGTTCTTGGCCCCAATCTGTCCTTGAATTATCCTACATTCATATATCTTTATCTCATATATTAATACCTTTTTCTTTGCACGTGTCATTTGACGCATAAAGAAACATAAATAACATCATCAAATTCGATTTCGAAAAGACGAATAAATGTGACACAGGAAGAGGTAGTTGATTTTCGAATGTGATTGGAGGTTACTCAAATTTCAAATAAACTTACAGTGTGACCTGTAATTAGGTACGCCCAATTAGCTTGCAATCGCCACAGCGTAAAAATTGTGCAACCCCTTCGCGCATTCTTCGAGTAAACAAGATGTGAATCACCGCAATTGCCAATACTCGTATTTTTAGAACTTGCCGCTCTGATATATCTCCGATTTCATATAACGTGTTTTTAAGCTCACTTAATATGGCTTTTACGTTTTTGTCATTAAAAAATTGTGTTTTTTTTGTTTTTAAATAATCTTTATTTTGCTTTTTTTAAATCTATATTTTTATTTTATCAATTAAAAAAATGGAAATAATAAGCATGCAAGTATCGATTTAAAATATTTTACTACTGGTTTGTGCGAACGTATTTCAATCATAAAATAATTCATTTTTTGGTCGAACAGTTCGATTTTCAAGTTCAATAACCACATTAATGCCCCAGTATCTTTTCGAGTGCTTATTTAGCAGATCAAAGGCACTTGATTGGTAAGTCTGGCGAACTCGAATTTACTTTACGATTTATCATATCAAATTCCATACTGGTCGTTCGCAAAGGTTACTCCTCCCGGCAAACCAAATTTATTATTCATAATTTACACGGGAAACGGTCAAATTACTGATTCATGCAGAGCCGTACGAGTTTCATATTACCTATTAACACCTTATTCCGACAATCTAATTCAATTGAAATATCAAATTCTGCCAAAATCGTTACTTTCCTTCGTTCGTACGATTTCGATTATTCCCTATACTTATTAAATACATCCATACTTCGCATCATTTACAGAAATCCCGCATAACATACATCTAACTAAATATTTCATCCCCTCAACAACCTCTTAAAATCATATTCATCTCGATTGAATTTCATACAATCTTTCATCTATTTACCACGCCTATCTCACCTCATCTCAAAACCTACCCTGCACTATCCAAATGTACACCTGCACAAACTGGAACTCAACGTGTATATACCACCACCGTTACTATACACTCCGCATTCCAGTCTCCCGTCGAAATAACCTCGGCCACAGCTACAAGTACGCATGCAGCAGCACACGGCGAGCTCGGTAATTAAACGGTACGCTCTTACTCTGCCTTATACCCCGATATATAACTCGGCCGAGGTGTGTACGAGGAAAAACATAGGGAGGAAGACTATCTCGAGAAGCCAAAAGCGATCTACTACTACTACTACTACTACTTCTCTCTTCGTCGACACCAAGCAACGACGACGAGTGAGTCAAGCCTCAAGGCTCCCCCGTTCACTCTGCATATTGCTTTGGGTCGACGTTGGCCCGGTTTATCTCCGGCTGCGCCGAAAATAATCTCTAGATACGAACGTAGCAGCAGTAGCAGTAGCAGCAACGCGACGATGCCTGAGCAGCCGGCAGCGATGGAACAGAGAGTGGTTCGGAGCTTTTCGTACCGGTGTGTGAAGAAAGAGAGAGAGAGAGAGGAAGAGAGACAGAGAGTCTTTCGCCGTGGACTTGAAGATTTTCGGGGGAGTAGTTGAACATTCCGAGTGGGAGATGAGACACAAGCTAGATGCTGGCTATTCTTAAGGGGAGTGACGAACAATTTGCTTTGTAGTTTTCAGGATATGATGGATGATGGGTCGTCTGATTGACTTGTGCATTAAGCTACGGTTGATGCGAGTATTGGTAAAATAGAGATAATCAACACGATATTGGAGAAATTTGATACAGTTTAAACCACTTTATGTAAAATTTGATAACTCGGGTTTTAAAAAATTATAATTAAATTTTTAAAACTCTGAATATTTTACCTGATATCATGAATTAAACAAATATATACATAGTTATATTATGTACTAAATTTTATCTAAAAAAATATATTATGTGAAAAGTGCTCGTTAGGAAAATATATCTTGAGTTGAGATTCCGTAGATGTAAAAATAAAAGCCACGACGAGTTGAAGTTAAGTGAGAAATGTGGCAACGCGTCTATCGGAAGACCAGCCTCGACGCTACGTCTATGTGAAAATATGTCTGCTGACTCGGCGGCGCTCCACAGTTAAATAACTTTATGAATCACGCGGATAATTTGTAACATATTACTAGTAGGTTACTTAATATTCAGTATATCCACTAATTCTCTCTAGTTTTTAAATAAATTATTATGATAAAAAATTAATTTCATTATCCTTACGTTTTTTTATTTCCTTGCGTATATATTATTAATTTCTCCTTTAAACTATAGCATTTAAATACAAGAAATTTAATGTTCTTAAATCCTATGAAACTTCAAAAAATCAATACTTTCAACCAAATAATGAAATCCTAATTAAAACATAAGACTACCAATTCATCGCTGCAGTTGATTAATACGCCGCAAATTAAGAGCTAAAATTCATTTAATATGATTACGAAAATCAAGCATCCAGTCCAAAGCCAACTCGACACTCTAGTCAACGAACTCAAGGATTTAGCTATGGTAGAAGCAGCCTGCACAGCTGATGCTCAGATACATTCGATTTCAATATCGTGTTCTAGAGTGTGAGCTATATAGTAAGGCTAGGGATGACCGCGACGACATATAGCAAACGCGACAGGTGCACGGAGCCGCTAAGCCGGAGGCATCCGAGCGAGACACTCGCATATTTTTCATTGGCTCCAAGGAAATACTTAGTGCGATCTCCGGCATATATGAAATCACTCACGGTTTCGTGTAAGCAGCTGGATTAACCGTTTAGGTCCTGATTAATCATATGATTTTATTTAGGGGTAGTATGTAATATTATTCTTTACTGATATTGGGGAGCTTAGAGAACAGCTATGTACTTTTTTAGGTACAGTAAATTGTATGTGGTGTTGATAGAAAAAGTTGCCTTTATTTTTATTTTATTAATAAATAAATATGCATACTTTTGCGATGAAAATTTCTATGAAAAAATTGCATTGTTGATGTAAATGAAAGGATATAATTGAAACCTAGGTTAGAATGTTTTTCAAACGTTACAAATTATCAATAAATCGGAAACTGTCATGAAATAATTTAAATTTATAACGTGATATACTGCACAACATCAAAAATTATCTTAAAAACAGCTGCATTTATTTATACGCGTATCCATGAATTTGATAGGCTTCATGAACTCAAACATTCAGGGTACAGATAGAGATTCGCTAAGCTACGCTCGTAAGATTCGTGCAATTTACGAGTAGAATTATGACTACAGCTTTTCCGTCGTCAAAATAATTTATCAAACACTTCTCAAAATTTTCAAAATGTTTAGTTTAAAATATCAGCGGACGTGTATGAAATTAATATCTTAACTTTTTATTTTTTTTATTAGCAATTTGTAATTAGCTCATTCTAATTATTTTGCTTTGCAAAATAGTACTGATAAATAAAGTTAAAGAAATTTTAATCATCCTATATATAATCTACTACTAATTATTCGTACACATATAGGTACTATTATCTGAAGAAACCATTTGCAGCTCTTATTATTATAAACTGTTAATTGTTATATTTTGGTAAATGGTTATTTTCAATCGAAGAAAGCGTTGAGGAAATGTTGATTCGTATGCGAGATAAACCTAAATACACTGAACGTGTGACAGTTTTAAAGAACTGTTATTTTAAGGCTCATAAAGCAGTTTTTGAATGAACGAACAGCACACGAGCGCGCCCACTTGTGTTGCCCTTTCATCAGTTTCGAAAAGTCTATCTATAAATGCAACGACGGAATACTTCCGACAGGTTTGTTCAAATTCAAAATTTTGTTACATCGTTTCAATTCTATAAGTTAATAAAGGTTTCCATTTCATTTATAAAAATTATTATTTTTGTAATGATTAGAAAAAAAATTCTGCAACACTTTGAGATAACCAATATTTATCACTTGGAATACCCTTTCCTAAGTACGTACTGATTAAGTAGATCACTTAAAGCATATCAAGATACTGTCTTACTATATTTGGCACTTATCTATCTTGCACGATCTACATTATCGTCATCAGGGTAGCGATTGCATATACATAGGTTTACGGTAACTCACCGGTTTAATCTAAGTTTTGAAATACAATATTAAAAAGACGTTATTAATTATTAAACCAATGACTACATACATTTGCCAACTCTTGTTCAAAAATTTTCTAGACATAACACATATCAAAATAAATACAACATGTATAATTCGTGTATTTATTTGACACCTTCTAGGTTTTACATTAAATATAGCATCTAACGTATGTATACACGTACGCACAAATATATTAAGGCTGAAAATCATAAAATTTTCCTGAAATAGTGTATACATAAATCAACCAGAAATATAACCAACTGAAATTTATTTTTCATACAATATTTCATCAACAATCAACATCAATCACAAACGTTTTTCTACAATACTTATATTTCCCTTCACAACCGCATGATATTTCTTTCGACCCGCCAAGTTCAATCCTCCCGAAACCTGAATCACCCTCCGCATCCAACAACTACATTCGACAGCCCAAACGTCAATTAACGTAGGCTTGCATACTATATATATATATATATATATATACACACACACGTTTCTCATCGTGTCTCGCCACGTTGCATTATGCTAAGCTGCGACCGAAGCGAAAATAGCCCTGCGTTAATTATGCACTCGGGATACGCCGCAACGATTGATCTCGTACAATCGAGCGCGGGGAAACTCCTGTAAGGTATATTATTTTGGTAAGTATAGGCTCGATCGATCGACAACGACGTTTGCTCGTCGATGCTATGATGTGGTGCAGCTGAGGTTTCTCGAAAAGTCGATGTTTTTTGCGAGAGTATAAGAATGAATTGGTACATTAGGGTATTTTTATACAAAGGGTATGCGGTAGTAGAATGGTGTAATGATGATACGTTGAGCGGCAATGATTGTGCGATAAGAACTTTGGATAATGATGATGTTACAAGATTCTTCTGGTATTGTTAATAAGCTGATGTTTGAAGAATTAGTTCTGTAAAAGATGGAATATTTTATTCATGAAAAATTAATTGTATTACCGTTTTTTTGCAAGAAATAGAGTGAAAGGTAAACTCATTGTTTTTACGTATACTAAAACAATACGTTTAATATTCATAATCTAATGAGAGAACCAGATTAACTCGTTAACACAGAAAATATTGGTGTGGTACATGTTGTCGTCAATGACCTAGTGAATTACTATTTTTATTGGAAACCATAATTCACCTTTGGATTTAAACGTGGAAAAAAGTAGCACGTTTTTGACGTGTGATACACGATTTATTACATATTATAGAAAACACTGTAAATTAGCATCTTTTTAAGTATTTTTATTCTGAATACCCAGATTATTAGATCTGGCACATGATTTATTATTTTTTTTACAATTAATTTCATTAATTTGACAAATAGTATATGAATAATAAATACTGTATTAACACAAAATAGTTTTTATAGCTTCAGATTCAATTGTCCACAAAATGTTACTATTGAAACGGAGATTTCATAGGCGAAGGGTAAAAAAAAATGTTTATAAATTCGAACTATTTGCCCTTGCAATGTCGAACGTTTATGTATGTTAGAAAGTAAACGAGGAATACAGGTCACGTAAGCTTCTCGTGAAAAGAAACCTCCATTTAGCGATCATTATTCTACATCTTTCATTGTGTTTTAATGTATAATTTTGAGTGAGTAAAAGCTTGAGCTACATTATACTGGCATCAATAATACTATAAATTAAAAAATAACAATAAAACCATATAATAACATTTCTTTTTTAATTTCTCTTATACTAATATTACCATTATTTCTGAAATAATCTCTTTCTAAAATACAAGCCCACCCTCGCCTTCGAAATCGCCGAAAGTTTATAAATACAACCGCATAAGTATCTCCCAGTGTATAAAATTGTCCAGCTTCCTCGAAGTAGAATCAGGTCAACTCCAGCCAGACAAACATTTCTCTCTCTCTCTCGTACTACTTTTCACGACTCACAGTGTACAAACAACCCCGTAATCCCTTCTCATAACGAGTACAAAGACATATGGCCAAAAACATATAAATATATATACGCGATGTCTCCATCGCCAATGCAACTATTGCACCACGACAAATTGTAGAAAAACGACAAACGGCTAGCTGGAACGAGATACATGGATTTAACGTGACGTATAGAATACAGGCTTAGGGTTCGGTTGCGTGTCGTTCTTTCTCTCTCTCTCTCTCTCTTTCGCTCTCTCACTCGGAAAGCTCAATAAGCGTCGGTATGGCATCCGCCCGCGTCAGAATCCCAATTTACCGGGGCGTTGCGCAACGCCTCTCTATTTCCGTGCCCGCAGTCTTCCCCTCCCGCGCTTGCTCTCGCTCGTTCGCTTCGTCGTCGTCTTCGTCGTCGTCGTTGTCGTCGTCGGCTCTTGAGAGAGTGAGAGAGACTCGACTGACTCGCGATTCACCGACTTCACTCTCTCTTTCTCTCTCGTTCTTGGGTGCTTTAACGTTTGATGAGCATTGTGAGATGAGCTTTATATCGGTGTATCTGGGTTTAGGAATATTATCTAGGGATACTTTTGTACTTGTTGGGTTGTTTACGATAGTATATAGATGTTGAACTTTGGAATCGATCGATGAAAAAATTGATGAATATTGATTGTCGATATTAGAAAATTATAGGGTTTATTTATTGATAATGACATCTTTCATGTGGAAAAATCATAATTAGCATGAGAAATTGGAGTTATTTGATAATTATTGGAACTTATCATAAATAGGATCGAAACAGTTTATGTTGTTAGCGTTGAACCCGATCTGTTAAAACTGACAATGACAAATTACTGTTCTAATGTTAAATTTTTTTTTTAAACTCGATAAACTGGTATACAAACTCATTTATAGATTAAGAGTTATTTAAAATCTCTGATCTATTACGATAATATATTTTTACATCGAAAGATGCACAGTAAAGTGTTTTCCTTCTGATACTTATGTAAAATGAGTAAGAAATCTAAAGTAACATACTATCGAATATCTTTCATCAACCAAGGTTTTTAAAAAAGTTTTTACAATTTTGCGGTCTTAAAGATCTTATGTTACGTTTTATTGAGTCGTTTCGTTGAAAGCCCGTAAATATTTGATTCCCCCTCTTCTTACCTCTTTGCATTCCATTTGCCACGTAATAAAGCAGCTATTTTCTGTTTGCCAATTCGCGAACCAAGCAAAAGCTGTCATTTTTGCTTGTTATATATAAAAATAAAAGAAAGAAAAGAAAATTTAAATTAAACCTCAATTTTGTAGGAGAGCATACAATATGATGTGTGAAATTTCTTTACAAAAATAAATGTCAGAGAATTAAATTTAATTTTCTTACTCCGAAAAATAGAGGCGCCAAAGATTTGGTGACACAAACAAATTTTGTTACAAAATAGCTTTTGTTACATAAAGATTATATAATTTATCGTTTCACGTGTAGCTGCAAAGCAAATATCGTCTGTATATATATTTTCAGCTTCTAATTTCGATATTTTTATTACATATCTATATACTTCACGAACGTAAATCTGGTTAGGATCGAGTTCAATGGATAAGAGAGAGCGTTACTGTATATTATATACGAGACCTATATATTTCTTCATTCTTGCGAGCATCTTATTTCAACTTTTATCTTCAACATTACTGTAAATCATAATTAAAATCTTTTACCAACAACATTATATTCTTCCACGTACAAACTAAGCAACAAAATAAAACAAAAATTGGCCATCGCTCACACACACATGCACACTATCTCGAAAACAACAAGCGAATTCAGTATTAAAAGTTCTCTCTCTCTCTCGCGCGCGCGCGTATGCTGTATAGCGCACAGAAAAGTGTACGGGTGCGTGCTTCTAACTTTAGAAAATCGGGATCCGCGCGCCCGTGACGCACCTAACCGAGCATCGGAGCTTCTCTCGTGTATATATATATATACACGTGCACGTCGGTAGCAACTTCCATACAGTATATAATACCTCTATATACTTCGAGATCACACATATGCACGTGTGCGTACAACTCGTTCATCTAAATTTGCCAATAACAAAAACGCCAATAGTCTCAATTACCAATAACGCTGTGAATTCGCTTACATATCCGTACGCTCGTATGCGGTCATCGTGAAAATAGAAGATTCCATTCGGAATAGAAGCGTGCAAGTCAAAGGTTTAATTTAATACAAGTACCTATATATCTACTATACGACATCAATGTGCGCTTAGGTGCTGAAACGTTGCAGGAAAATCTGGCCTGCGAAAATATGACTCCCCCGAAATCCGTTCATTTTCAGAGAGAGAGAAAGACGGTGCATCCCCGGATGTTATGCGCGCGCGTGTGCACGGAACATTGGCTCGTCTATAGAGATTTAGGAGCTGGAAGCATTCCAAGTGGTATATGTGTGTATGTACAATGTGTGTGTGTGTGTGTGTGTGTATGAGTGGCAACCGACCTTCGCTTATCTTTTGCATGAGCAAGCGAGTGAGCGCCGGTTGTCGATTGGAGAGATCGCTTTTATGTCGTGGTCTCGTGCATACATATATATGCACACGGGTATATATAGTGGCAGTAGTTGCACGCATACGGACGCGAGAATTTGACTTATTAGTGCAGTAATGTCTTTTGGAGCTGACTCTGACGCAGATATTATACGTAATCGAGTTGAGGAATGATTCATCGAGAAATGGAATTACGTATCTATAGAACGGTCGTTTGCAAAGTTATTAAAGTGTCGTTCGGTTAATAAATTTGAGGAATATTACAAATATTCCGATTTTTCGATTATTTTTAGATTCTGTTGGATTAGACGGTCTATTTCGTGTAGGTACCAATGTTGTTGTGACATATTTTCGTATATATTGTTTGTAATTATGAAGTTTAGAAGAATTGGCAGGTCTGTTCATTATATTCATTCAGAAAGTTGAGGATAGTTTGATAGGTATATATAATTGATATATGAATAATCGATAGTTGAATAATAAATGATTTGCAATCTTTATGAAATTGTGTAGGTGTATTTGATTTGAACTAAATATTGTAAAAACAATCATACGGTCTATTAACAGGATTTAGTGAAAAGTAGATTATTATTAAAATTATTTGCCTTACTTGTAATACATTTTTAAATGCAACTAAAAAATTTTAATTAAAAAAATCATCCAATACCAAAGTCTCATAATTTAAGCCGTCAAACGAAAAATCTTGCAGCTCTCGTCCAAACAAACCCAAAAAGAGTAACTGTTTACATTGGTTTAGCGCG
>JAYJLV010000011.1:10219468-10275699 GCA_036873485.1 Torymus texanus
AGCCGTCAAACGAAAAATCTTGCAGCTCTCGTCCAAACAAACCCAAAAAGAGTAACTGTTTACATTGGTTTAGCGCGAAGTTAAAATCACCGCATTACTCGTCGGCATCGTCAGCCGATGAAAATCCAAACGCGCTCAGTTCGCGGGGTCAGAACTGGCATACGCTATAAAGCGGATCCACGAATAAAGCCGTTTTCATTCAGAGTACGCACGCGAGGCGAGATTTGATCGCGCAAAGAGGCCAGAATGAGCGCGTACTTATACTTCGACTGCCAGATCCTCGAGGGGGATAGGTGATGTAAATATTATTATTCCACGTTCGCGCAAGATGCCTGCGTATGGGTTTGCGTTGAGGTATAACGATATACTGCGTCGTATTAGAATGGATTCGTGATCGTTGTCAGTGATAACGATTTTTGTGATAAGTTTTGGTTAATAAGTAATTGTACGTTACGTAAAAGTTATATGTTATTTTCTACTGTAGAGTATAACTTAACTGTTGTTAAGTGGCATATGGGGAGAGTTATAAAATTCATAGAATTTTGATAAATAACGATCTTGAAATTTGTGAATGAAAAATGGTATTTTAACGAGTATTCCAAGCTTTATAGCATTTCGTTATATTATGCATCACGCATTACAGTTATCCCTAAAAGGGTATTTAGTGAAACACAACTAGACGTGATTATCTTTAATTTTTAATTCTATTTATTATTTATTTTATTTCATGTATATAAAAAGACATATTTGATACAAAATTACCTTTTGATATAATAAGAACCTTCTGTTTAAGATAATCTTTATGATGTTTAGATTCAGCATTTATTTTGTTTATCGTTAATTTTTGTAAAATAATTCTTGTGATGTCGATTTTCTTTATTCGTTTCTTTATGTTTACTTCAAACGTTATCTAAACAACCGATTTACATCAGTCGACTTACGTCGATAGTTGCAAGGTATAAAAATGCATACCTCATTTGCGCAACTATAATGGCAACTAACACTGGTGAGTCCGATGGATCTCACGAATACGCTGCTGTTTACTGAACAAAACCTTGACATTAGTGAGGGTCTTTTCAAATCTATGACCATCTGTCAATATAACTCAAAATAGGTATAAGTTATCGTCGTAAGCAGGATATTTATTTTAGAATTTATATCGAATAATATTTATTGTCTAATCAGAGTATCGATGATATTTTTAAATGATTTTTATTAGAGATAAAAACAGGATTAATTCGTAATTTTTTTAATTTTTAGATCAAGAAATCAGGTTTATATGTATTTATACTTAAAAAATAACGTCGTCTTCACAATTTAAATTGGACTTTTATCCGTTGGTCCATTTCTATAAAAAAACTATTGTAATAAATCTCAAATTGAAGGCTAAACCATTGTTGAATTTTTATTTGTGTTTTGATTAGTCTAATATTCTCAAGGGATAAAGTTATTTTAATGTTGTTTATTTGTTTTTAAATTTTAAATTCGTTGCCTCAGTTATGTATAAACTATTAAATGTAACTAATGGATTTTATAAAAGTACTAGATCACATTTATACAGAAGCAAATTATGAGAACAATGGTTGAACATTGTTCTTTTTAATCAAAATGAGTACATACTTTACATTAAGAATCATTGTAACTATTTTGAATAAATGCTAACAATTTGTTGCCAGCTTGTTATATAATAAATAATACAAAACAATGTGAAAGCAAAATTTTAAATTGTAGGTAAAGAATAACATCAGAACATCTGGTATTTCTTTAGGCTGTAAAATTATTTTATGCAAGGTAATACACAAGGAGAAACTTCAAAGCACTAAATCATACAAAAATGTTCTTAAAACATTCGAAGTGATGTTTTAAATATTATAGAATTTCTAACTCAGTTTATGTGTATGACACCGAGTATAAGATCAAATTTGATAACAAACACATTTCTCTGAACCAACTTCATAGATAAGCTCAATTGGATGTATTAGGAGATAAAAAATGTAAAAAACATTGCTTATAAATTATTTCAAAATTTCCTTAATCATATTAACTTATTAACAAAATAATTAATCTGGAAAATGGTCGAATCAGCTATATACACACGTTACTTGTATTGTTAGCAAATTGTTTTATTTAGTTCTTAGTAAAACTGATTTCATTTTTGGAGTGTTCGAAATTATGGTTCTAGTAAAGGATATACTATATTTAAATGTATATGTTTATACATGCATTATTGTCTTTTTGCATAAATAAATGAAGAGACATTTTTTAATTACATTAGCCGGATTTACTACTCGACGAAGTATTGTTCAAACCCTCTTTTTACATTTTGGCCGTGAAATCAATATCACTTCTACGGTGTGCTTCATTTTTTCTTAATAGATAATGTAACTATATTTTAATATCTATTTTTTTAAGTGTGTTTACAAAAAGTGACAACACAGGACGTAATTTTTATATTATTTATTCCTTCTATAAAGATATTCTATTGTTTAGACGATCCTTAAATTTTAGAAATATATTTTTGATTCAAAGTCTGACTAGATACATCCTTTATCTACTGTGATTGTGTTACTGTTAAGTTAAATATCGTTAAATGCTAAAAAAATTTAATCGCTGTTATAATTAAAAAAAGTTTTATTGAAGCTTCTAAACTTAAAGACTTATTAGAATTCCCACAAAATACATTACATCTATAAAGCAGAGAAATTATTATTATTCAGATCAAAATTTTAAATGCAATTCACGCAAAACCACAAAACTCTACACAACCACTTTTGTAATACAACCATAGTCACGTACTCGCGTTCCGGCCAATGTATACACTTGCATGCATGCAGGGGCCCAGTGGTGAGGACGTATATTTGCTCAGCCGCGCGCTCATACCCGCGCTTATCTCGTGTCCGCAAATCTCGTCGGATAAAAGACAGACACACTCGCGTGCTTCTCCCTCTTTCTCTCCCTCGATTCGCGACTCTCGAGGGCGATTTCAAGGTCACACGGTTGCGCCCGGGTATTTCCAGATCTCTGTCCGCGCACAGCGACTACGGCTTCTGGCAAATTGCGTGTGCTGCGGAATCTTCCAATCGAAGTTTGCACGATGCAGTGCGTCTCTCTCTCTCTCTCGCTCCCTCTCTCTTTCTCATCGTTCGTATGTGTGTGTGCTCGAGCGCACGGGCGTGTAACCTTTACCTAGTGCTCGGCTTCGAGGCGAGAACGAGGATTACGCCACGTGCTGTGCGCAAGTAACCACGTGAACGTTGTCATTCATGAACTTGAGAGCGGGGATGGGTATAGGTGGGTGCAGATATATAGGTATATGGAGCTTAATTGGTTGGAAAACGTGATGGATTTTAGCAGTTCTTCAAGTAAAGTTTTCTATGTGACTATAACTGTCGTGGGGTAGTTCATATGATATGATGTTATGTTTGTCATTTATGTTCATGTATTAGAAAAAATGTTTAAAAAAAAGGATTTTGTTGTACTGTTATTGTTGATACTGAGAATATATTATTAGACAATCATAAAATGAAAACCAGAAATTAATTTTGTCTATTATTTCCAGAAAAATAGAGCATTAGATATCATGTGACATTAATAACTGGATAATGTATATCAATTACGGTTTAAGAATATATTTCATTTCAACCATTTCCATGAATCGAAGAAATTCACTGTTTCTGAGATCAAAAAATAGAATGTTATATATTTTAGTAGAATTTAAATTAAAATTTATTTTTGGTCAAATAACTGAAAATTAACAATGAAAACTCGTGTTTTCTAAATTTTGAATATCGTAAAATATGTAATGAGAATGTGAGTAAGTAGTAACAGGCCGTATCCAGTAAGTCTACGTTTAAAAATAAACACAATTAGATGGTCATAATAAATAACGTAGAAAAACGAGAAAATTTGTAGAAATAAATCGTACTAAGAATAATTTAGTGTTTTGGACCACATTGTAAATAAAAATCATTTAAAATTATGAAGGTATAATTTCATAATTGTGAGACTAAATGTCACAATCTAAAAATTTGTGAAATGACTTTTAAGAAAGATGAAATTTAAATATCTCTAGGTTAAGGTTAGACGATAACTTAGTTACATATAAAGATTTCAATAAAAATGAAAAATATTACACAACCATTTCTTTATGTTTATGATCAAATGTCATTTTCAGTCACGGTATTTTCATAAAGCTTTTAAGAATACATTTGAGAAGATCAATTCGAATAAAAATTATTTTTCCGATTCTCCAAGTGTATTTACAATGTCAAACAATTCATCCTAGAATGACCGATATAGTTCATAACAATTTCAAGAAGTTCTAATTCAACTAAATAATGAAGTTAAAGTTAACAACCCTCATCGATAAGTTCATTCCAACACCGTATCACCCAGACTGCTCTTCAACCCACTCGACCATCAAAATGACCTTCGTCTGCTCAATTCCAAAAGTAGCAGAAACGTAACAAGCTCCACGAAACAATGTCCTGCATCTCTCCCTCAAGAAAGTCACATACATACATACATACATATATAATACACCTCCCCATACGCCGGTCAGCTTGCTGCCGACTATACAACTGCCACAACGAACGCGTGAGCTTGCACCGGCCGCTCTCCGCACACTCAACGGTAGCCCTCCCCCTATAGGCGGGGAAAGCGCCTCTCCGACATTTGCTATTTTCATCTCTCGCTCGCTCGCTCGCCCGGCCGGCCGCGACTGTGCTTGCTCGTACATAAGCGAGAGTAAGCGAGAGAGAGAGAGAGAGATAGGGCGAGAGAAAGAGAGCTTTTGCTACCCCAACGTGTCACACTTTCAGCTTCTGCGGCGGCGTCTACGGCGTCCGCCTAAAAAGGTAGATCGGCCCGGGGAAGTAACGGGGACGTGGATTGGCGGAGGGGACGGGCCAATCGGGGCTCGCGTTACACCGGCGGATCACGTTGCACGCGCTTATATTGGGAGGCCCGACTCGGCTTCCCGACAGAACGGCTCTCTAACGTAAGTGCGCACCACGTCGCCCGCTCCGGCGACGGAGGCTCTCTCTTTCTCTCATCCTCCTCGGGTTCTTCTTCTATATACATCTACATCTATATCTGCCTTTATCCATCCATCCATCTTTCTCTCTCTCTCTCTTTTTCTCTCATTCTCACTACCTCTCACCTCTTAACTTTAAAAAGCCCGCGCGTGACTATCTCTTCTTTCGTTCCTCCTCCTCTTCTTCTTCTTCTTCTTCTCTCATTTTTTTTTTGGTCGGCTCTTTCGTCACCGCTGGGATTGTTACGTAAGGGTATATGGTTACATAGTTGCATTATCGGCAAGGGTGCGGTGGTATTCTTGTCGGGGATTATTGCAGAGGATTTTAGGAAATTTATTTGGGTTTGTTTTAGTTTTTTTTGTTATTTTCTTGATTTTTTTCCTTTCTTTTGGCACTCTTTCGTGGGCGGCAAATAGTTGGCGCGGTACCCAGATATCGCGGTGAAATCCGAGAAGGGACGCGTGAGTATCGCGCGGGGGTGGACGAGGAATAGGGAATCGTTGGTTGAAAAGCGAAAAAAAGGATTTTGTTTTTTCTGGTATTGGGAAAATTTTTTTTTTTTGGGGAAAGTGTGAACGAATAATCATCACGACGGAAGCTGAAGTCGTCGTGTATACAGCAAGTGATCAAAAGAGGAAGAAGTGTGTGCCAAGGAGACTTTGAGCAGCGGATAACAGAACAGAAAGGACATAAAATTGTGTGTGCTTCCGGAAAATTTTGTCTGGTGTTGAAGAGAAAGAAAGAAAAACGAAAAAAGAAAAAGAAGTACGAGATAAAAAAGGACTGTTTCAAACATCATACGCGCGTATACATGATATACACCCGCGGCGGTTTTTGTGCCACACTGTGGAGAGGACGAAGGCGGTTGCATATTACGTGCAGACACCAGTGAAATTGGACTAGCATCGGAATTCGGACGACTTGGTGGACTCTTAAGGCCTCTACTGCTTCTTCACTAGTCGGCCGGCTCGTGATAAATTTAATCGAGTGATATTTTTGGTTTCAATGACCATCGAGTTTACTCTTCTCTGAATTTTTTTTTTCAATGATTTTTTTTCTTTCATTTTGAAAAGTGTTGTAGATCAATTAGATTTTTTTTTATTTCATTGAGTGAATTTATTTTAAATTTTTATATCTTTGAATTTGCACATAGTTGTAGAGTTATTGATTAGTTGAGTTAGCAATTAACAGTTGTGAGTTACATAATTATAGTTTAATAAGTTTTTCGTTATTTGAAAACAGTAACTCTTTAGTATGATAAATATAATGTGCTTCCTGTTTTCCTCGCTTTCGTGCTATTTTAAAACTTGATCCGACGAGATTTAAAATTAGATTATGTTTTAAAGTAAACAATTTATATGTTATCAAAAATAGTTACAAAAATAATGGATCAAGTATTCTATTAATTAATTAAGGTTATAAATCTAATTTTGCACACTTTTATTGTTTATAAATCGATTTTGATCATTTTATTAATTATACATGTTTGATAATGATAACGGTCTTCAACTGTTAAAAAATTTAATTTGATAATAATTTTAATTATAATTTTTAGATTTATTACGTTTAAAATTGCAACACTTTTGCCTAACGTAGAAATAAATATTACTTATTGTATTTGATGCTTGCAATATAAAATAGGAATCTCTAATCAATCAAAGCAGAACGCACATTATATAGTTATCGAAATCGAAGTTATATCGAAGTCTGTTACTGTTTATTTATAAATTTCACATATGAAATTTTCATTATAAAAGTAGTTTTGTACAGTAACTTCAGACGTGTCGTAAAATTCTTCTATACATCAATTACAATCTACAAAATTATGTTCACTCAAAAAATCCTCGTCAATCTGAAAAGAAAATTCGAATACCCACTAAAATCATTGAAAAAAAAAACGAATAAAATCATCTCGGAGTTTAAAATTACACCAACGATTACTCATTCGCGACGAAAAATCATCGTTCTCCTCTTTCGTAACATCACATTTAAAACCGTTTCCAAAATTGCTCAAACCGCCATTGAAATCTCTCTCTCTCTCTCTCTCTCTCCGAAAAAAGCTCCACACGCGCGTGGATTTTTCCTCAACAGCTCCGAGGTCATTCGATCCGGTCGACAATTAGGACAGCAGACCGCCTTCACGCGAAATTTCCCCTCGTGGTTGCCGCGCCGTCAAAGTTTTCGAATTCCACACATTCTCACTTCCGAATACCAGGATGGAAATCTAAAACGGCGAGCACCCAGTTTCGCTTCTAAAAGGGAAGGGGGCCGCGAAGAGAGAGAGAGACAGAGAGAGAGAGAGATACACGAGAGCATATCGAAAATAAAAGAAAGGGGAGCCGTACCGTCGTGAAAATAACACGAAGGAGGGCCAAAGAAGGGTAGGCGGGAGGGGGGGTTCGAAAAAGAGAGACTCAAATCCAGATTCGTTTTCAGGCAGGTAGAGGGAGGGGGAGGGGGGATGGAGGTGGGGGGGTTAGAAAAGTAGGTGGGGGAAGCCACCGCTACCGTGCCGCCATGTTGGGTTGCGCTCTCTACGTCGTCGAGGCTCATTATGAATTTCTGTCTGCCCCGCAGGGCCGCCCAGTTCGTGCCGCCAGAAGCAGTCCGTCCGCCGCCGAAGCCAGAGAGAGCACCCCCGGGACAACGATAAGCAAGACTGAGAAGGGGCCTTCTTGGGTTGTTCAAGAAAAAAAAAAAAAAAAAACGACGAAAACACGACGCCTCCACTCGCGACGGAGATTCGAAACGACCTTTTGAGCGGATAAAAGAAGCCACTCGGGGTAGAGAGTGTGAGCGGAAGCACTTTCGCCTTTTGACTTTTTTTTCTGTCAAGAAAAAAAAAATTTTTTTTTTTGCAACGAGGGAGTACATACACTAAGCCAACATGCCGGGTATGCCAAATAAGAAGGACGAGGAGGAGGATCCTACCCCGTACCTGTTCATCTCGCTCGAGCAGAAGCGTATTGATCAAAGCAAGCCCTACGATGGCAAGAAAGCATGCTGGGTACCCGATGAGAAGGAGGGCTACCTTCTTGGTGAAATTAGGGGTACCAAGGGCGACATCGTCACCGTTGGTCTGCCCGGAGGCGAGGTATGTTACATTTTTATATCTTTATTCCCTTTCACTTCTCTTCTTTTTTTTTACTACTACTACTACTACTTGTTCCTATCGGTCGATATGTCAACGATGATGCGCCATTGAGGAACCGAAAGGTTTTACGGTATTTGAGATTAATCGATCGTAGTGCAAGCTCGATGAGCTTTTGTGTTCTGATGTAATGATTTTTTTTGTAATTGATTTGGTTGTTCGACGCTAAGTTTTTTTTTGTTTTTTTTTTTTTTTAACGAAATATAAGCTTTGGTGTTACTTGACACTCGGGTTACATCTACACGCGAATGAATCACAGCTTTATTTCAAGACGACAACGTTACGAAATATATACTAAATGCAGCTTTTATATATACGTTTGAATTTTCAACTGCAAGAGTTTCGAACAAAACCTCGACTCGACGTTTAATTAAAATAATTGGATGGAATTCAAAAGCAACTACCACGTCCATGGCATCGAAAATAGTCTACAACCTCGCGTATACGGGGTATATAGACTTACATATATATATATATATAGCTATATACAGTGGCGCATCAACGTTCTAAAACCGCGTTTATATCTTTTTCACTTTTACCCTTTCGACGTGTTGGCTCTAGCATACACAAAACTACACATACACACGTATACTCTCGAAGATTCGTCCTGTTGCGCGGCCCGATTTGTATAATACATCCCCACTTCGGTAATAGAGGCGCAACTCTGCCAAGTGACACAACGCGCTTGTCGCACGGCCAATTTAACTACGGGACGCGAATCTTCCCGATCATTCATAAAACTAATGACGCGAACGCGCAATCGAGACGCAATTCGGTGTGAATTTTTAGGTGTAAAAAAGAAAAAAAATTTATTAATGGAATGAATACTGATCGGTAAATAAAAGAATTGTATACGGTACAAGCGTTACCGACAAGTAGCTGGACGTTGAGAGGTATTACAATAGGGCGACGAGGCTAATTATAGATTGGGTTGCTTAAATATAAGATGAAAGTCGGATGAGATGTAGATGGTGCGTTGAAAGTATTTGTTTCGTTTCAATTGTAAGAGGGTTTGAGTTTAAATAAATATTGTTAATAGAAACGGTAGTTTTGATGATTATTTCGTTGGTATTAGGTGTAAAGAAAATCGTTCTAATAAATTTAAAAAAAAATAAATAGTTGTTATATAGTAACGTGAAACTATAAAACATTAGTATCTTGAGTATTATTTAAATTTCAATAAATATGCGTAATTGGTTGTCTATCAAAATTTCTTTTTACTATAACTACAATGATACTCATTTCTTGTATATAAATTCTTTGAATGATAATTACATCTGTAAAAATTTCAAAAATTACTTCTCGAAGAGACATTTTTCATATATATATTCTTTAGCTTCCTTAATTCACTACTAAATTAATTTACAATGATTAACAATACGTGAAACTAAAATATCTAAAATCGCATATTGTCTTGACTAAAAATCGACATCTCCGGTACAACAACGCCGGAAAGTTTTCCCAACGACCGCGCTTACAAAATCGAAATCCGTATATTTAACATCCGCGGTTACATAATACCCGAAAGAATCTCCCCAAAGTACAAAAATAATCGTCGGGAAAGCGCGGCGAAAAATAGAGTCCCTCGTATGCGCTTACACCTGTGTCTTAAAAATCTCTCTCTCCCCAATCCATCGTCCGTGAAATGAAAAAAAGCAGAGCGAAAAGAAAAAAAAAATTCCACTACGTGAAATAATCATCATCCGGGTCTATCGACTATTTTTTCCCTTGCTCGCTTGCTCTCGAAAAAGACAATCGTGTCCGACAAATTAGAATATCTCGCTTGCGGAATGCGATCTCCATCGGGTCTGTATGTGTGTAGAGAGAGAGAGAGAGAACCAAGGAAGGTCGGATCGGCGACGAAAAAGTCGGGGGCTACGTTTGAAAAAGGCGAGATGAAATAGAAGAAGCTTAACTCTCTCTCTCTCTCTCTCTCTCTTTCTCTCTCTCTCTTGCGAGCGGTTAAGCATGAGCGTGTATATATAAAAAGAGAGGAGGGGGAGGCGTCGGCGGCAACAGCATCAGTAGCAGCAGCGTTCACAAAACCACCAGCCAGCCGAACCGTATCAGGACGCGCTCCGGCTTTCTATTTCAAGAACAGAATAGCGCCTTCGGAAGCTCGCTGCTGCTGCTGCTACTGCTGCTGTAGCTGCTGGCCGTATTGGCTTACGGGCTTGCGTATTTAGCGCCGCGTATATGCTATTGTGTCGCCCAGTATACGAGCGGGGGTGTTACACACATATATATATACATACACAGCTGATGACGGCTTGAAACGTGAAATGTTATTTGGAAAGGGTTTAATGTTACGACTGTTTGGTTTTGTGGTTCGAGCTTGTTTAATAACGAATTCGTTTACGAGTTGTGCATAATTCCATTTGTTTACTTTTTTTACGGTTTTAAGCGTTTCGTCGCCGGTGGTATAGTACATTATATGGAACGTAACGTTTTTGAGTAACTCGCGTTAGTATTGGTTCGTTTTGGTTTATTCGTAGAAACGAGTGGTTTTAACGTAATTCGCAAGGAATCAGGTTTTGAATTTTGAGAAAATATGCCGGAAGAACATACAGGCGCATTGAGTCACCGCGTACTTAGGGTGTATATAAATAAAGAGAAAGTTTCTATTTTCATGAATCTAAAAGTAATCGCATCGACTAAAATTAGAGCACGCCCAGTGCGTTAACTGTAACTGTAGTACATCCGTGTCTCTACTGTCGACAAAACTGCACTTGCTGTGTTATGCGCGACAGCAATGAAATATGATGGATGACCTTCCCTCTACCTTTTCTAGAATTTCAGAATTATTTTTAACCGAGCGCACGTGAAATCTCAAATGTTTATAAAGAATGAGCAAACAAATCTCATTAAATATAATTAGTTTATAAATATTCTTTGACATTATTATTATTATTATTATTTTTATTTATTAATTGTTCTGCAGTTTTATAATAAACGAAATATAACTTGTTATTCAAATCATTTTCCATTTAACATTACAATGCAATCATTATTGATTATTTTTAAAAAGCTTTTTATTAAGTAATAACTTTAAAATGATTTTATGTCAACAATTGTAAATATTAAAATCGAATGAAAACATTTTTTTTAAATTTTTTTATTTTGCTTTCGTAATGTTATTACATATTTCAACGCGCTCAACACTTATGCAATACTCACAACAATTTATTTCGTACAAATAGTTTCTTTAAATAAAGCTCATTCTTCTGTAAATACGAAAACCGGCCACTCGAAAAATATAACATTTCGGCATTTTTCACACAAACAGAAAGCCACGGAAAGTTTTCTTCGTCGATTACGCAATTATAAGCTCCCTCTCATTTCCACTCTAGTTCAGCAAACTCGGGAAGATCGCTTTAACCGCGCGTTCTCCATCTCTCTCAGCTCGAAAAGTTGACTCTCGGCTCGGACGCTATTGTTAGAGCAGAGCTTCAAGCTCTCTCTCTCTCTTTCTCTCTCTCACTCGTATACATATGCGTGCACACACACGTACACCGGCACGAGAAAGAGAGAGAGAGAGAGACCGGCTATAATAATAAAACGCCGAAACGCCACATCTCGAAACGTGCGCGCTCGCGCACGCGCGCGGGTCACGATATTTTTAGCAACGACCGCTTCGAGTAAGAGAGAGAGAGAGAAAGAGAATCGTTCGCTTGCTCGCGCAAAAGAGTGCGAGGGATACGCATACGAAAGAAATGCGAGAGAGGAAGAGAGGAAGAGAGGTTTTCTTACGCAAGGGATTCCAAAGTTACCGTGGCTTGTTTCGACTTTCTCACTCTTTCTCTTTTTTGCTTTTCCTCGCAAGAAGGGGGCGAAAAGATAAATTGCTTCGTGCGCGTGTGCGCGTGTTTATGCGAGGTTTTTCCTGTTTCTTTGGAGGGCAAGCGTGCCGAGGGATATATTTCAACGGCACAGCGCGTGGGATGACGATGGCGACTGCGATGATGATGATGGTTATGCAATATTTTTTGGAAGAAAATAGAGGAAGGCGGAAAAATTACGAGTAAGAAAATACATTGCCAGCGGTTTCGTTAAATAAATGGATTCTTGATTATTTTGAGATGTGAATTAGATCGGTGGGCGTGTATATGTTCAACGAAGATATTTAGGTGTCTGATGTGTTGAGGAAATTTCCTTGATTTAACGAAGTAATATATATATGAAAAGCAACAAAAGATGTTTCTTTGATAATAATTAAATTAAATTACATCAATATATATACAAAACAAAAGGTATAGACATATCAGACATTAACTATATTTCTTCATTCGTCAATGGAATAAAATATAAAAAATAAATGATATAAAAATATATAAAAACCCTTTTCAAAATTCCACGACCGACCGATACTCGCCGATAGCAAAAATAAGCTTCCGAGAAGCTGCGTTATACACTCGCCACTACAGCCGCCGGGGTTGGGCAATACAAATTGAGATCACATTTCTCCAACGAGACTGCTCTTTTATATGTCGTCTATATTCGTGGCCCGTGGACTTTCCGTTGGCAAGCGCTCAAGGCGTCGGCAGTTCATGAGCCGTGTGTGTGTGTATGTGCCACTCGCCTATGCTCTTCTATAGGTGTTAGTCATGGAAAACGAGCTTTCTTTATGCTTCCACTACGAAAAATTACGAAAGCGTCAATGGGAAAGCGTAATATTTAGAAATGGACTGAGCTAGCTTGTCTCGTGGCTAGTTATACTTAAATACAACTTCAAAGGCGCGTGGTTTCGTTAAGATGAGAATATTATGTTGGATGATGGCATACTGTCGTAATGAATGTCGAGAGAAGTGAATTACGAAAAGATGGCAGGATGATTGTTGCTGGAATTTCGAACGGTAAATGTCTAATTTACGAGATTTAAGCGATAATTTTTTTTTTTTAAATTAAAAATTACAAATATAAACAAAAATAAGGGTTCGATTAATGATAGTGAATAATTAACGGCGGTATATTTGAAAAATCATGTAAATAAACGTATAATGTAAGAGAGCCAATACGTAGTACGATAATCGTTGTCCAAAACACATTTACTCACACGTTACTCGCGACTATACCCCTCAGAGAAAAGAATACAAAAAGGAGCAACTCCAACAAGTGAATCCTCCGAAATTTGAAAAAGCCGAGGACATGGCCGACCTTACTTTCCTCAACGAGGCTTGCGTCCTACACAATCTCAAACAGCGTTACTACGCCAAACTCATTTACGTAAGTTGTCAAAGTTCAAAACACGACTAACGCAATTTTTTCTCTCTTCTTTTTCCACGAAACCATTAGAACAAGGATTTCAAGAAGGACCAGCTCCAACAGGTGAACCCGCCCAAGTATGAGAAGGCCGAGGATATGTCCAACTTGACGTACCTCAATGATGCGTCTGTCCTGCACAACTTGAAACAACGTTACTATAACAAGCTCATTTACGTAAGGAGAAGCTCACGTCTCATCAAGGAGTTCGCAGAACATCGACGGCAGTGACCCGTCCCTGTGTTTCTTTTTTTTTCACCTTCCCTGTTGTTTTTCTTCCACTATGCAGGAGCGTCGCACCAATGCACAGATAGACGTGCGGTGACGCGTCCGATTTCTTCTTGGCTTCTTCAAGTGTCTGGCTAAACTTGGGATGTTCTACTCTTTAAATGGGAGGGAATGTAACGTTGATGTGTAGTTACATTAATGGGATATTTGTTTTTTGCGTACTTGAGATGTAAAAGGTTCCAGATTAGACAGACATCGCGAGGAAATTTTTTATCTCCCAATATTTTTCAGCATACCGTGGAGGTGTTTGGAAAAGCAGACAAACCTGTCCGACCCTCGCTGTGCCAATTGTTTTTTTTCCTTTTTTTTTAAAATATTTTTATGATTTACCATATGTTTTATTATATTGTGTGCATTTTGAGCGCACAAAGTTTACTGATTAAGTTTGAGAATCAATGTTAACAATATTATTACAAATCGTTTCTATAAAAACAGAAAATTGTAAACTTTGAGCGTCTCTTAGAAAAGGGAGATCTTACATGCAAAACTGTCGTTAGAGACTCGACATGTTTTTGTATGTAAAATTTACTTCATCACCTTTTTATGTTTATAACAATAATTTTTTATTATATTTTGATTTTCTCCTTGATTGGATGCTGTGAAAATCAACCCTATTTTCCAGCTGTATGTCATTTCCACAATAACTGTCAAAAACCGTTAGAAATCATTTTAAACTTCAAGTTTACGAAATTCCAAATTTATTCGACTATTATTCCTTCGCAAAAACGTGGAAATCACAAACAAACTGAAATTTTGCATGTTATATGTATCCAGAACCCATAAACTATATACGTACCATAAAGACTGGCGCACGTATAGGTGAACCAAAGGCCGCAGACCGGCCGAAAATTCATCTTAACGTTCACGATGTTTTTTCACACAATATTTTTTTCAATTGACTTGTAACTAACGAATCGAGATAATCGTCGAAATCTAATCGCAACATATATCTTCTTCACTTACAGACCTACTCCGGTCTTTTCTGCGTGGCCATCAATCCCTACAAGAGATACCCCGTATACACACATCGTTGTGCCAAATTGTACCGTGGTAAGAGGCGTAGCGAAGTCCCACCCCATATCTTCGCCATTTCCGATGGTGCCTACGTAAACATGTTGACCAGTAAGTACACCCATCTCTTAAGCTTCATCTTTTAACAATACAAAATATATACATGTTGCTCTAACCGCTCGCCGTTTGATTTACTTTCACAGACGCCGAGAACCAGTCTATGTTGATCACTGGTGAATCTGGTGCCGGAAAGACTGAAAACACGAAGAAGGTAATTGCGTACTTCGCTACCGTTGGTGCTACCACCAAGAAAGACGGCGGCGCTTCGGAGAAGAAGGGCTCCCTTGAAGATCAAGTCGTCCAGACCAATCCCGTACTTGAAGCCTTCGGTAACGCCAAGACCGTCCGTAACGATAACTCCTCTCGTTTCGTAAGTGTCTTTCTACACTTATGACAAATTCATGTCCCGAAGCTCGAATAGCCTTTGTAACATTTGTTTGTAACAACTTTTGTTTTTATCCACCTCCAGGGTAAATTCATCCGTATCCACTTCGGTCCCTCTGGAAAACTGGCTGGTGCTGACATTGAGACCTGTGAGTTACTTTTCTACCACTTGTATCGAATACTCGAACACTTGAATAATGATGACTTTCTATACTACAGATCTGCTGGAGAAGGCCCGTGTCATCTCCCAACAGTCTCTCGAGCGTTCTTACCACATCTTCTACCAGATGATGTCTGGTGCCGTCAAGGGATTGAAGGGTAAGATTCAGCGTTTCGATGATAGTCTTTTATGACTATTGTCTCAACTATTAATTTAATTATGACGTATACATATATATGCGTAGATCAGCATCGGACATTGACACTTTTCCAACAAAATTCGCGTTATATCTTTATATTGCTATTGTTTATATATATATATATATATATATATATCTTTATTTTACAAATCTGGTACAGCTTGGCACTTATAGAATAATGCGTCTATAAAATTTTATCAAACATATCTAAGAAAAGTGCAATCGATTGTCGATGTTGATCTAAACCTAGCTCAATGAAATCCTGTAAGTGAAAAGTAGATAAGGCCCCCTTCGTCACATTGTTTTTTTCGAAATCCTCCTTCGCACGCACAACCGTGTGTCGATTGGATAGAAAGAAAGTCGAGGTGGTGGTATATCTCGGCACAGGTTGGTCCAGCTACGGAAGACAACGTCATGCACACACACACACTTGTCCTCTTATATTTTGTCTCAATTTTGTTGTTGTCTCTTACACTCTGTACAATGTTACCTCCCTTACTTAATGTGTCTTTCCACATTGTCAATGAGCGTCTCTTCCTTTACTTGCGTGCGCAGAGATGTGCCTGCTCACAAACAACATCCAAGACTACTACTTCATCTCGCAAGGAAAGACCACGATTCCCGGCGTCGACGACGGCGAGGAAATGTCGATCACCGACGTAAGTGCGCGAGAAATGACTTACGCCAGAGGAGAAATAAACAATAAATGCGCGAGCGCGGCTTTTATTATTCTCTCTTCTTTTATTAATGATGTGCAAACGCTCAACTGCAATTTTACCGATGTTTACCGATTGTTTTCTCGGTGCCTAGATTTTGCGGGTTTCAAAATGACTGACGGACTTTGAATTCAATTTTTGAATATGTTCAAATTTTTTTTTTTAATATTGACATATTCTCTTACATTGATAAAATGAATTCTTTGGTTGAAAGTCCGGAGGTCATGTTGAATTACCCTCGATAACGTTAAAAACAAATTGAAATTTATTTTTAATTATTGTTTTTATTTTTATCTCTTTTATATTTTTTTTTTCTTATTTTTTTTTATTTTTATTTTGTTTTTCCTTTTTCGTGTATAGAGAAGTTAATAAGACTTTACTTCTTTTTACGCGACTTCTTTTTTTATTTTTAGCCTTGTTTTACGTTTCCGTTACTGTTATTGTTTCGTTTTGTTGTATATATTTTTTTCCAATTTTTTTTTGTCGTCCACAATGCAGTTGGTACACGTAATCGTAGATGACGCAGTAACACATCGCGCCAGCGCTCCTCAGTTGATGATGTGTTTCGTCTTGTTGATTAGGACGCTCATTATGACAGTTGAATAGTTGATGATTGATCCAAAACCTCTGCGACAGGAGGGTGGAGCATTTCAGGAATGCTATATCTGGCTCATCGCCACGAAAAACTTTTCATTTCGCACTGACATTCCTATTATTATTAAACATTCACTTCTTTTTTACTTTTTATTATTTAAAGCTAGTACTAGTAAGTTCGCGAAATGAAAGTTTTTCACGGTAAAAGCCAAAACTTCCCGCAGTTGTACAGTAGATATTTAGTGTGTTGATTTCCGTACAGACTACATCTTTTTAAGTGGAGTGGACTCTACAAAAGGAGACAATACATTGTCTTATTTTTGTTGGTTGAGTAGTGGCTGTACGAGACTTTGCTCTTTGTTGAAAGGCTAGTATCGGCAGTGAAAATTGAGTCTGAATGCCTTGAGAAACTGGGCTCTTCTCTCTTTCTCGCTGACAGACTTGTGGCTGTAGTTGGGTTGACTCAAAGCCAATGGGAAAAAGCCCTAAGAACGGGGAGAAAATATTGGAACATTACCAATTTTCGAAACATTTGTGATATGATTATTTTCCCACAGTATTCCTAAACCAAAGTAGCTTAGATTAGTCAAACAAAAAAAAAACATAACCCGAACACTATACGGGTATACTCCTAAGTCTCAGAGTCACATTGAACAATAAAATAACTATCTTTTCATTTATCTATATTCATGCTATAAAATATTTGACAATTGCCAAAAAAAGCGGCAAAATTAGATGAGATTCAAAGTGACTTTGTGGACTCGTAAGGCCAGGAAGCTCGTAACAAAGCCATGAGATAACATGGCCGCTATGAGGTTCGCTGACTCATCCAAGCATGTGTTTTTCTTTTTTCGTTTTACAATACCACCCCACAGAGAAGTGCCTGCTCTCGAACAACATCCGCGACTACTACTTCGTGTCGCAAGGAAAGACCACGATACCCGGTCTCGACGACGGCGAGGAAATGCAAATCACGGACGTAAGTGCGCGTTCGCCAGGACTCATGCTGAACGAGGACTATCGCACTTCTTCCATGCTACATTTTAACCATTTTCGCTATTTCATCCTATGCATTGCAGACGTCTTATCAGGTTCATTTTTTTCGTACTTTCGAATTTCCAATAGTTTGAAAAATTCGAAGAACGATATGACCTTATCGCTTCGGACGCGAAAGACGTCTAACAAAGCTGGTTGAAATCTAACAAATGCTTAACTGGATGGAAAAAAAAACTAACACTTTCACTTAGAAGCGAAATGAACTTCGACATAGCGCGATGTGCTAATATTTACGTGTACCACTTGTTCACTTAGATATATAAGTGTGCGCGACTCTCTGTCTATGTCTTTATTTTTTTTTCCACTGTCTATCGTCTCGATTTCTATATATGTATCTGTCGATTATCTTAGCTGGCTATCATTATTACCTCTATATCTCTCTTCTCTCTGTCTTTCGTCTTCGTCTCACGGCATTCTGTTCTGTTCTTTGTCGCATACCACTACATAATCACCATTATTACTACGTAACTTTTATTTTCATTCCTCTAGCCTAAGCAGCGCACAGCAGTCCATAGCATATAGTATTATTACTCTTATAATATCAGGATATAACTCAGCAACTTATCTATATTTAAAACAAAACAATCAACGTAACACATCTATTATCACCTTATCTATTTTATACTATAAACTGTTATGACTTTATACTCTCAAATGACTAATTTTTCATACTTTCGTGTACTCTTCGAAAAATGTAATTTTGCTCGAATCATCATAAAAAAACAAATGACATTTTTCGTTGAGTACCTCAACATAACTTTCAGATTCAACTATACGCACTTTGCCCTCTCTACTCAACTGTTCGCTCTTTCTTAATAAGCCGTTTTCAAATCTTTTTCGATCTTGCTGCAGAGAAAAAATAAAAATTCGTAAAATCGAACATGCAAAAAAATTTTATATATATATATATATATATATATATTTTTTTTTTTGTGTCACGTCCGTAACAGTTCAGTCGCGTATAGAGCCGATTTCGTCAGGCTGCTGACCGCACGAACGCGTCCATTCGCTCGTTTTTGCGTAGCGAGCATTGCTCCGTGGCCCCGTTCCGCGAGTTTATAATTAACGTGAGCCACGCGCACATTTATACACGCGGGGCATACTCGGACGTATACACATACGCACATACACGTTTGAAACGCAGAAATGACGTTCCTGAGCAACCGTATCGGCGACTACTACTTCATTAGCCAGGGTAAGACGAGGATCCCCGGGGTCAACGACGGGGAAGAGATGGAAGCCACGGACGTAAGTCCAATGCAAATGCGCCGCGTGCCTCACACACTTACCTTTTTTCTTTTTTCTTTTTTTTTTATAAATATGTATAATGTATAAATTTCTGCCCTTCTGGCAGATATACGCATATATACACATATACACACATATTCACGCACATGTAAAACCACCGCCCGCTCCCTTTGATGATAAGTGCGCGCCCGTAATATGCGCGAGAGCGCGCACATAACTCTATACTGCAAAACTAGCCCTCAAACAGCGTGGAATTTTCTTGTGAAACCTTTTTTTCGAGTTTTTTTCTTTTTTTTGGAATTAATTCATTAAAATTTGGTGAATGTAAGATAAATTTTTGAAGGATCCGTTGAGATAATGAAGTATTACTTGAAGATATATTATATTTAATTTTTGAAGTCATATTTAATTTTTTGTTAATTCTGGTAACCTAGGAATTATTTCAATGGATCTAAATAAATTTTGTTTCTACCTAAATGAAATTTTTTATAAAAATAAACTTATCTAAATGTTAAAATTATAAAAGGTTTCTTGTTTCGCAAAATAAAAGCACACAATAAAATAAAAGAAACATCGGACGTGGTCGACGACGATTATTTTGATAGAGGCACTTTTTCATTCGTTTGTTTATGTATCATAATTTTTGTCGATGACAATAAAAATAATCCATCAACGTAAACAATGATTTTAAAATCTATCAAAGTAATCTCTCAAAATCCACATTAAACAATTCATCTTAAAATAACTTTTAAAAAGATACAGGAAGGATTCTTCTTTTGAAGAAGAAAGCGCGTGACTCGAGGGACGATGGAGCAAGGGCCACGGTATATGCAAGTACTGATCGCCCGGCTGGCCCCCCGCCATTCGCGCAGCTTCCTGCTTCGAGCGTTTTTTTTTCTTTTAAATTCTTTAACGAAAAAAGATAAACAAATAAATAATAATAATGATAAATTAATGCAAAAAGAAAAGCGCACGCGCACGCAGCTGCCGCTGTCGGGGGGCGGGAGCGGAGATCGCGAGTGGTGTGTCTATACCCCAATAAGGTCAGAGGGGGTGTGAGAGGCTAGCAGCGCAACCAAGGGGTGGGAGTAAAGAAAAAGATGGCTTCTCGCGTATGTCGTATATATATATATATATACATATGTATATACGCAGGTCCCGCTCCCCGAACAGCTATTTTACACACTCACAGTCAGTTTAGCACGTTATCGCGCGCAGAAATGTTTTGTCGAATCATGTTTCGTACGCGGATCGGAAAAGTTAAGCGCGATTTTCTTAACGATTTTTTTTTTTTGGAAGTTATAACTGAGAGAATAAAGTGATTGACAGTACTGACTGACGTAGACAAAAGCTGACTAGTTCGTTAGAAAGAAAACAAAAATAATAAGATCTTACAGGTGATCACGAGGATTCTGGAGAAAATAGAAAAAAAAATAAAGAAAAAAAAACAGTAAAACATCGTGAACAAAAAGTGTGTTAATGAAGTTCAAACTTTTTCCGCAGAATTGTGTTACTTGTCGAACAACATTTACGACTATTACAACGTATCCCAAGGAAAGATCACTATCCCGGGTATCGATGATAACGAGGAAATGCAACTTACGGACGTAAGTCCTGTTCTGTTGAAGGAAAAAAAATCCCTACCCTTCTTTTTTGCCTACCCAACTCTCCTACCGAGAAACAAAACCACATTGTAGTATACTTTTTTACGAGTTGAATGGTTCTTGAATTGTATCCCTAATGAAATCCACAGAAGGATATCACATGCATCTTGGACAATGAAGTAGTTGACCCTAAATTTCCTTTCGTTTTCATTCAAAGAGAGAATCGTAGTTGATGAAATTTCTTACCTATTACAAAATTATTAATTTAACTTCAACTACTATTCTGAAAAGCCAAACGCCTCACTGATATTGATTTTTATTTAATATATTTTGAATATTCAGATATTCAATATTTTTTCTCTATTGTTAGAACTTTACGTTCTAATATACTTGATTTTACATTTTTTTAATTTCTTTTTATTTCCTATTCATTTTTTTACATTATCCTGTGACTATCTTTTTTAGAATTTGGATTTTTAATTAGTTGTGCCTTTTAAATTGTAATTCCTAGCATACATACTCTCTACTTCCAGACCCCATATGTGATTAAACTCTATAAAAAATTCAAGTGTTTAAAAACGCTTTTCAGATGTTTAATTTTCCATCAAATTATTAATGTTGGTTAGATATATAATTAATATTTCATTTTCGATACATACAAAGAATGGAAAGTTGGACATTTGTTTAGCATGTACAGAAAATCCCAGAAAGAATCACAATCTAATGGCCAGAAAAACTACGTCAGGCTGGAGCTGCGAATGACAATACGTATTTTCGTGAGAAATAAAAGAGACGCCGGACTGCCAGCATGATTGTAGATTGCAAAAGAACTGCAAAACGGATTATTACTCTTACTCAAGAACCCTAAGAAACGGCGGTTCGTAGTGACACGAGCGATCAATCGGTTACACTTTCGATCCTCGTTGTTTAACGTGCAAAAATCACCGTTTATATTTTTATTTGCTTTTATCCATCTTCATTGTACATTCAAAACTTCGTACATTACTGAAAAGTCAATGAAAAGTTTTCTCTGTATATATTGTAATAGTGCATAAAGTAAAAATTATTATTTTCTATAGTTAGTCATGTTTATAAGAAAGAATCATGAATTCTGCTTTAATGCTTTGCTCTATTCGCTTTTATTTGTTGCAAAATATTTTTTTTTAGTCAAGCAAAGTTTTCATGTCCAACGCTTATACGTAATTTTCGCAGCTTTGGTAATCTACCATGGTGTTACATTGCTTCTATTCAAACTGCTTTCTATGTTTGTCCATTATGTCCTTATATGTCTATGCTTGCTTCTAGAATTAAGTAATTGTTTATTGTGTAAATATTGTATAGTCTCTTGTCAGATACAATGAATGACGAATAACTTCGCATTCAAATAAATGTGTACATTGTAAAAGTCTGTAGTAAAGTTTTTAGTTTAGTTGTATCTGTCAATTCTATACGATTGGAAATCGATGACCACAAACTAATCATATTCCTATTAACAAAAATAGACTGCCTTCAACGTCTTGGGTTTCACACAAGAAGAGAAGGATGACATCTACAAGATCACCGCTTCTGTCATGCACATGGGTGGCATGAAATTCAAGCAGAGGGGTCGAGAAGAACAGGCTGAGGCCGACGGTATGGAGGTAACTTATATGAAATTTTTTATCATTACTACACGCCATTCGTTTGCTGTAAGAAAAATTTACATACAAAATTTTATGTACGACCCTTAGGAAGGTGAGCGCGTAGCTAAACTTCTCGGAGTCGACTGCGCAGACATGTACAAGAACTTGTTGAAGCCGAGAATCAAGGTCGGTAACGAATTCGTCACTCAGGGTCGTAACAAGGACCAGGTATCCTACTCCGTCGGTGCCATGTCCAAGGCCATGTTCGACAGGCTGTTCAAGTGGCTTGTGAAGAAGTGTAACGAGACCCTAGACACCAAGCAGAAACGTCAGCACTTCATTGGTGTACTGGATATTGCTGGTTTTGAGATCTTCGACGTGAGTAATCCACCCATAATAGCAACAGTTATACAAGCGCTATTTAAATTCGATTCTCAAACAATTGTATTAGAATATGGAACGCCATTTACTATTTATAATAACTTTCAGCATTACAAAGTAATGAGATGAATCGAATCTAAATAACTTGAAAAGTATAGAAATTAAAACTTTATCTATTTGGTTTCCAAAGATTATCCAGAAAAAAGTTTTACTTTCAATACTTATACTGTTTAGTCCCCAATAGAACAGGAACACTCGTGAGCCACTTAGGAATCTTCTGAATGGTCGTACCTTTCACCCTATGTAGTAAAAAAGTGACAAGTATGATTTTATCGCATCTAAAATCATCAAAAATATCCTCAATCCTTCTAAAGACTATTTATTTAAGAAACAAATCTATAATCAATTGTAAACATTTAGTACAACGGCTTCGAGCAACTTTGTATCAACTTCACCAATGAGAAGTTGCAACAATTCTTCAACCATCACATGTTTGTCCTTGAGCAAGAAGAATACAAGAAAGAGGGCATCAATTGGGCATTTATTGATTTTGGAATGGACTTGCTCGCTTGTATTGAGCTCATTGAAAAGGTAGAAGGTCCTCCCCTTCTTACCCTTTTGACTACTTGGTTGTGATTGTTCTCCACTCTCTTAAACCCTCAATTATTGAGTGGGTGACCTTGTCTTTAAATCAATTTTTAACTCAATTTCTCCATACTTTCAAATTAACATAAAACTATTTTGGAATACAGAACTCCATAAAAGCCCTTCACCCATATTAGCATGAAAAATTGTCATCAATAAGGATAATTTACTTATGATTCCTGATTAGTTGAAATGGTAATTTCAACAAAAACTTCTCGCCATACACTCATCATAAACTTCATTCAGTCTAATGAAGTTTTTCATATCAGCATGGATTCTCTATATATGACACTAAGAATAATGATATCCATTTTTAAACCTTTCATAAATCAACTGTTGTGTGACCCGTGAGCGGTATTTTAGTCTTCAGCCTTTATAAGGAACTCTGTGATCGACGTATGTTGCGTCTTTAAGAAAAGACGTGACAAACTATAAATTAGTTGTGAGTACCAACAATTTCTCAACGGGGAGCATCTGTTCAACAGGTAAACTTTGGCTTGTACCCTTTATCCAATGACTGATTTTTTAACCTCTTTATTCCCTTGATCAATCCAAATTGGGGCACGAGACAGTGGACATTTCTTATGTTGTTTTAAGAACTACAATACTAAAACTCTCTGAATGAACGAGACTTCAGTATAAAATTGGAAATTTCTAGCTTAAGTTTACTCTTATATTTACGATTTATTCATTTTTCTCAAAAATAGTTTTGGTTTTAATTTGAAAATCTTCAAACTAAACTAGAAATTTCCTCAACCTTTTCTATTTACTATACCTTTTGCACAACTATAGCCCCATAGAAAGTCACTTTAAAACGACATGTAATGCATGCAATTTGTCTTCGCTAAATACGAAAGCGATGATCACTCCATTCAAATAAAAAAAACTTCTGTTACGAACAAAAATATACTTCTCATCGAAAAGGTGCCAATAAAAATCTCAAAGGACAAACTAAAGCAAATATAGACCAGTTGCTAATGACAAAATCAGTAAAAGATCTGATCATTGTGTTGCCCTTTGCTCTCGAACAGTTTAACAGCTTCGAGCAGCTCTGCATCAACTTCACGAACGAGAAGCTTCAACAATTCTTCAACCACCATATGTTTGTCCTCGAACAAGAGGAGTATACCAAGGAAGGCATAGAGTGGTCCTTTATTGATTTTGGCATGGACCTACTCGCATGTATCGAGCTTATAGAGAAGGTACTTGACGAGTCGAACTCTTGCCATCGACGTTCACGCGTTTGCGGAACGAAAGTGAAAGTCCGTATAGTTTGATTGGCTCATTAATGAGACATGGAATGTCAATCAATAATGAACGATTTGATAAAGAAACAACTTAACAAGGACTGCCCTGTTGTTCATATCGTTCACTGAATCTAACGCTTGAACATTGAGATACATGTAAGAAGTGAAAAAAATGTGACCGTCCACTGTTTTAAAGTTTTAATTGTATCTGTCCTCGTGTCCGTCTATATGCCAATCAATATGTGATATGGTCTGCTTTTTATCCTTTTTAATTTTTCTTTTATTCCTACAATTTTTATTTATTTCTTAGTTCCTTTGTTTCTCAAACGATGTTTCATACTTCTCTCCTGTCGAATGGTCTAGTACTATTCATCGACGTTATCCTTCGACGTTATAAACTACGATCATACTGCACTTAAAAATGATTTCCAAGGTATCAAGTGCAAGATTTACCATAAAAAGAGGTGTTGAAAGGACTTAAAATGCGATAATTATTTACACATAAATCGCAAACACCTACATATATCATTAGTCCCAAAAGTATACCTAAGACTATCCTAAGCGTGTGCTTCCATTTTTATCATTACTTTTTCTCTGCCTGTGCCTTCTATCCCGTGATCATTGAAAAAAATGCAGTTCAACGGCTTTGAACAACTCTGCATCAACTTCACCAATGAGAAATTACAACAATTCTTCAACCATCACATGTTTGTACTTGAACAAGAAGAATACCAAAGGGAAGGCATTGAATGGTCCTTCATCGACTTTGGCATGGATTTGGCCGCTTGTATCGAACTTATTGAAAAGGTATCAGTAAAAACTGGAGACGCAACTTGAAAATAGCTGCGGATGTATTATAAGTCAGCGTCATGGAAGTGGATCAACTTAACCAACGATTTGAATGAAAAGAAACGATATTCTCTTAAGTCCAGAAGGCCTGCGTTGTTTTGCAGATACAACAAGCTTAAGCAAGATTTTGTTATTACATGCGAATGCAAAGATGAATGCGGCAAAAGGAAAGGTACAAGATACGAGTACCCCATGCCATGGCTACTTTTACAAGCATTGTTCTACTTTTTCATCACACTCTCTTTTACAATTAAGTTGTATTCAATAATATTATAGGAAGAAAATGATTAGAAATGCAATCTAAAAATCAATTACACTTCAGATAGCATTCTAAACTATTTTTCTGTATTATTATTGATAAACTTCCGCATTGAATTTATTTCTATATTTCCACTATCGACAAAGGAACATGGTTGACCTTCATTTTCTACTACTACCATCCATCTATTTGCTTTCATTTATTCAAAATCTATCTTATTATCACTTTATACTATTTAATATTTTCCTCACTAAAGAGCAGAGTACAAACGCTCTTTTTTTAAAACTGTTTTACACAAACATCCCTTAAAACCTAACTTAATAAACAGATAAACCAACGGTACTAAAAAACGTGCCTGTTATTCAATACGAAAAAGACCATACTTTAACAAATCAGAGTTGTAGATTAAAGCTTCAAAAATAAAATTGATGTTCACTAAATTATTGTTATTGAATATTGCAAAACTTGAAGCTTCTAATCTCTGCTCAGATCTTCAATAAACATAATTTATAACATAGGTAACAAGCCTACGTTCATTCATATCAATTCGATATCAGAAAATCATACGACAAAATATTTCCTGATATGGATTACCAAACAGGTTTATAGACAACTTGGCCACGAATTGTTATCATCCTAAAATTTCCCTTTCCCTTCATTTTAATTACCATCACATGCATTTGGCAAAAACAGTATTTTGACCGCTGTCTTGCCCTTTTCTATGTTTTTGTTTATCGTCGATGCACTGCACGAAATCGAATGCACACACACACAGTTCAACAGTTTTGAACAACTTTGCATCAACTTCACCAACGAGAAGTTGCAGCAGTTCTTCAATCATCACATGTTTATTCTTGAACAAGAAGAATACCAGCGTGAGGGCATTGAATGGACATTCATTGACTTCGGCATGGATCTCCAATCGACAATTGACCTCATTGAGAAGGTATAACAAGACGGTCAATAATGATGGCTTCATCGGTCACTGGGAGATCGAAGCCTACAAACAAATAAAAACTTTCGTTGTGCAACGCGGAGACGATGAATCTGAAAATTCAATGAATAGATAAACGAACAGAGCATGTCACTGTTCACATAGTGCAGCATTCTTCATTAACACTATACAATCATTATCGCAAGCATGACATTTCTAACTGTCTGTTCTAATCTCTCTATCACAATCTTTTCTCAAAACTTCTATCTTTCTGTCTCTTGTTACTACACAAAAACTGATTGCCCACGTATTATAAATAACAAATGTTGGCTCACGATTATACTTAAAGCACTCGATATATTTTTGAATTCTAAATGATGATTATTAAAAATTCGATTTTAATATACACCATTATACAGTCAATTATAATCGGGTGCTTAACAAAAATGGACCAAAAGTTTCAGAAGAAGTGGAAGCACGTGATAAGACACGACTATTGTTCTCTACTCTTCTATTCCTTATTCTATTTCTTATTTCTGTATCTTTGTTCTCTTTCTTTTTTCTACTTTTCTTGAACTCCTTTATCTATGTGCTCTATGTGTTTTGCGCAAATTGAACACGGGCGTCCACTATACGGACGTCCAGTTCAACAGCTTCGAGCAGCTCTGCATCAACTTTACGAACGAAAAGCTTCAGCAATACTTCAATCATTTTATGTTCGTCCTCGAACAAGAAGAATACGAACGAGAGGGTATTAGATGGACCTTCATTGATTTTGGTATGGATTTGCAAGCGACAATTGAACTCATCGAAAAGGTAAGGATTTGCTTTGGACATGGTTTTTATAATAACATAACAAAAGCAACAGCAGCAGCAAAATCGAGCAGCTCGAGAGTGTTTAACATAGTGTCAGCCTTATTTGAGGCTTGCTCGTATCTATGTTCTTACAAGTATGTATATATGTTATGTATGTACGCGCTTTTTGTGTTGATCCACGTCTCCTTTATTTTTGTTTATTATCGTCAAATCTTTCTCTATCAGAGAAGGAGAATATTTATTTTTATTATTTATTTGCAAAAGTAATGACTTTCATTAATTAAATTCAGAATGTATCACTCTATTTAGAATTATGTCTTACTTTTGCAATATCAGTAACAATAAAAAAAAAAACAAAATATTTATCACTTTAAATAACTGAGGGTGTAAAAATTTTGTTATAAAAAGTTACATCAACATATAATAATGAATTAGTACAATTCTTTTTTATAAGTTTTTGTAACTCTATTTGTTGTTACAAAAGATATTCATTTAATTCGTAAGTTTTTTCGTCGAAAAATGATCTGCTCATATTTGAAAATAATTATCGACAAAAAAAATTACGTAACATTATAGAGCAAGCACTAAGAGTAGCGGCGGTAATTTAATTGCACAAACGCAATCACCGTCATCATTTTTTTTTAATATTTCACGTAAAGTAGAATATCATATCATAATTTTCATAAAGTAGAATCGTAAATATTTGATAGCTTTTCAACTTCAACTATTTTTACGCTATTTTCGCGTAGTAAAATTTGATAATAATCTTCATTAAATAAAAAAATTAACGCAATCCATATATTTTTATAAAGTTAACCTGAAAATTCAATTCTTGAAACTACAAAATATAGCACTATTTTTTTGTTTTGTTAATTTCAAAGTATCAGCTTTCAAAAGTAATAAAAAAATACGCTACTCTTGGAGACGCCATAGAAATGAACTTATCGCGCATATGTTTCCATTACTCATACAAAAATGCTTTTATTTCTATCTAAATAGCCCATGGGTATCCTCTCCATCCTTGAAGAAGAGTCTATGTTCCCGAAAGCCACGGACAAGACCTTCGAAGAGAAGTTGAACAACAACCATCTCGGCAAGAGCCCCAACTTCCTCAAGCCCAAGCCGCCTAAGCCAGGCCAGCAAGCTGCTCACTTTGCCATTGGTCACTACGCTGGCAATGTAAGACCCATTCAATTATTCATCTTATACACTCCCAAGTTGTATTAGCTATGATCGGTCTCTGGTCGACCTCAATCTAAAAACTAAAAATTATAGAACTTTAAACGTTTGTATTCGCCCAAACCAGGTACCTTACAATATCACTGGATGGTTGGAAAAGAACAAGGACCCGCTTAACGACACCGTTGTTGACCAATACAAGAAATCTTCCAACAAACTGTTGATTGAGATCTTCGCTGATCATCCTGGCCAATCTGGTGATGCTGGTGGCAAGGGAGGCGGCGGTGGCCGTGGTAAGAAGGGAGGTGGTTTCTCCACTGTATCCTCGTCTTACAAGGAACAGTTGAACAACCTGATGACCACCCTGAGAGCTACCCAACCCCACTTCGTCCGTTGTATCATTCCCAACGAGTTGAAACAGCCAGGAGTAATTGACTCTCACCTTGTCATGCACCAGCTGACCTGTAACGGTGTGCTTGAAGGCATCCGTATTTGCCGTAAAGGTTTCCCCAACAGGATGGTGTACCCTGACTTCAAGCTGCGGTAAGCATCTTATCTTCTTATCTCATTTAAGAAAAGTATCCTTAAGTCTTAATATATACATATCGAGATATTAACTTTTGTAGATTGTTGTTAATGAAAAGTCAAGAAGCTAAGGTATTTTAAAAATAATTTTACGAAAGAATTATTTAGAACTTTAATTAATTTTTAGTTACTTGAGTTATTTATTCGACTTTTTCATTTAGACAATTTACATTGTTAATAAATTTAATTTTTTGCCTATCTTTTTTCGTATCGAATCGAAATTTTTTTTTTTTTTTATAAATAATTTTGTATGCGCCTTTATTTTAAGAAATAGGTAGTAAACCCTGTTTGTTTTTTGAAAAATTTCTAATAGACTCAAAATCTATTGGTTAAATATAAGACTGTATTACTATTGTAACTTCGAATTTCTTGGCGCACAGTTACATGATCTTAGCACCAGCTGCAATGCAAGCTGAAACTGATCCAAAGAAATCAGCCCAAGCTTGCTTCGATTCGATCGCTCTAGATCCGGATATGTACAGGATTGGTCACACTAAGGCTAGTTGAAATACCCCCAAAAAGTGGATCCAATGACTTTAACTTTTTCACAATTCGTCCGTTTTATATTCGTGCCCTAGTAAATATATATATATGTGTTTCACAAAAGTAGATAATTCCTAGAAGTAGCGTAATATATTTTACCCATCTAGAAACCCCAATTTGGTAAAACTTTGTTTAGTAGAAGGTTGTAATTGTGCCCCCTACATAAGTATGTAATATCTGTAGAGAAATAGCTTCGGTCTCCGTTTTATATATCAATGTTTATCAATATCATTCAAACCAATCATTTTTCATAGTTTTTCCCCTGTTTAAATTAACGAGTTATCCATTGTAATCACAGAAGTTGAGAATTTCAATATTTTTAATTGATTGAATTAATTATATATAATTAGGCCATAATACAAAATAATTTTGAATTATTACATTACATCAAATTCTCAATTTCTGCCTCTATGTATACAAATGTCCCCTTTTGGTAGATTGATCTTGTCCTCTACTATTGCGTGAATTATCCAACTTCTTGTTTTACCCTCTAGTGTTCGTTTTGTCCCGGTTTAAAATTATTTCCCATAGCCCTATCCCTTTGAACGTTTTTAAACAGAAGCAGTGGCATTCAGGATCTACCTTCGATTGGAAACGCAGCAAATGAGCAGAAATGAAAATAAATGACAATGTTGTAGAAAACTTGTACCATGTAGTTAGCGAAACCCACCTGACCCCCCCTAGTAAATACTTAGCATTAATATTAGAATCTAGTTTGATAATTCTTATTATTATCACCGTTGATTACGCTAAGTATCCCCATACTAATTCGGGCTGAACCCGGCTCGCTGTTCTTTTTATGTGCGTGTTCCAAACCGACCATCGCCACACCTTTAGGTACAAAATCATCGCTCCAGCAGCGTGTGACGCAGCCGGTGGTGATCTCAAGAAGGCTGCTGGCTCCATCTTGGAGGCTGCTGGTTTAGAAGAAGATCAGTACCGTCTTGGACACACCAAGGCACGGTTTATCATGTCTATTTGCCAATTTCAGCAGCGAGCCGCTATCTTCTATCTTTTCGATTCTTCGTTTTTTTTTTTTGTTGACCATTCCTTTACCTGATTTAGATCTTGGAAACTTTTTCATCATTTTGAAACTGAAATTTTATCAATCGAGAATATTATTACTAGTCACAAAATGTAAAGTAAAATGTTTCAAAATTCGAAAAAGTATTCAAGACTGCTGTTATGCAAGGTTTGACCTCATCCAAAGTTGCTGTGATCATGTTTGGATCCCTCGAGTGATCATTTCATGAAGATGAAACCTCAATACTTCCCCGATGGAACGGGGCTAGTGTTTGAGCCTGCTTAAACTCCCTGATCCCGATTGTAGAATTATTGTAGTATAGTACAATGTAGTGCAATAAGTAGATACCAAGTATTGTACATAACACTTGAAATACGTAGACCGTATAAATAATTTAGTATATCCGCTAAGTAAGTGTCTCTGGATAACACGAAAGAAAAACTGAAAGGTAAATTATTTTTTTACGATATTGAAGCTCCATAAAATTGATTAATTACGAAACTATTCAATAAAAAATAAGAATATTTATTTGGTAGCTTTCAATTTTTCTATAGTCGTGATACTTAGACCAATTCCAGAGATCGCTTACTTAAATCCCTCAATCCTGTAATGCGTAGTACATAAGATGAACATAAAATGTAGAACGTAGATGTCCAATGCAGTAGTACACTGTAGATACTAAGAATCGATCTCGAGTACAAGATCGCCTTATTCCTACCCTTTCAAAGCACCTAGAAGATACCGATTTCTATAATTCAATTTAATAAAATTTATTTATTACTTTTTCATTTTTCTATACAAACTATACAACAATTAATTAATACGTTTGGAGAATAGTTATCTGTCAATTTTCTAAGTGCAATAAAAACCTTTCCCGCACTCTCGTAAACTTGACGATCGAGAATGCAAACACAAATTTAACGACCTCGTTCTTTTTTGTTCTTTTTTTATATGTACATCCATGTGTGTGTACCCTTTATGAACCTACCTTGTCTGTGATCCTTGCAACACAACGCAGATACAAAATTCTGAACCCCAAAAAAGTGGTAGACAGCACGGATCCTAAGAAAGCCGCCGAGATTATCCTCGAAGAGGTCGCGCAACCTGACCAATACCGTCTTGGTCAAACCAAGGTACTTCAATGACTGAAACAAAAGCGCTATCTTCGAGGGGCAAACTTATTTTCTTCCTGTTTTGAGAAATTTGTGATAAAACCTTTTAACAAGTCACAAATTTCACATTAAAACCTTTTTTATTTGATTTTTGATCTTTTTTCTACCTTGAAGCCCTCGAAAAATAGTGGACTATTTTTTGACTTATCTCATCACTCAAAATCATTAACATCCTTATAATCTCAAAAAGTTAACTATGATATACTAATATCCTTAAAAAAATGCAAGAGAATTTTTTTGTAATCCAAGTAAAATGTGACTAACAAATTTCCAATAGCTAATTGTTACGAAAAAAAACAGCTTTATTTCCTTGAGCAATGTACCTACGCTATTAAACGTCAAATATCCAAGAAAACAATGAATGCCAATGAAAATTAACGTCGAAATTCTTAACTGGAAAAATATGTTTTGCTTATTCCAAGAAAACTAATTTCCACATTGTTTAGTTCACTTTATACGAGAGATTTAAACTGACAACTATTTTTGACATATGCTGTTTATTTATTTACGCTCTGAAATTCCAGATCAGCGATTTTTGAATCCAAAATAATCTTTTATTGCCGTTACGTAGTCTAAATCTCTTCGTGTATCCTTTCATCTCCTCAAAATACAATAATATTTTCAAAGAAAAGATTTACATGATGTGACTAATATGTTTCTATCTATATCTCTAATTAACAAATGCTAAATGCCTCTTCTTATGTACAGCGATTTCATGACGACAGTTTGTTCGTACATTTTAAGTACATGAAATTTGAAAGAATTAAAATAATAAAATAAAAATGTTTTTTAATATTGTATATTGAAAGAGCGTTCTACAACGATCTTATTTGAAAGACTGCAATATATTTCCAACACATTAATTTTACATTTGCTAACAAAATTGCTCTCATCACCAATCACATCACCTAAAGAAATGAAAAGTATCTGCAAAACAAAGGAATTGATTTAGTCGAAAATGTAACAAACTGTCGTCAAAGGTTTAAAAAAAAATCTTTGATGTTAACTCCTGGCCCTTTTCTTCACTCGCGCCAAACAACAGGTATTCTTCCGTGCCGGAGTCCTGGGTCAGATGGAAGAGTTCCGTGATGAACGTCTTAGCAAGATCGTATCCTGGATGCAGGCCTACGCCAGAGGTTACCTTGCCCGTAAGGACTTCAAGCAACTGCAAGAGCAGCGTCTTGCCTTACAGATCGTACAGAGGAATCTGCGCAGATACCTCAAGCTGCGCACCTGGCCGTGGTGGAAACTCTGGCAGAAGGTCAGACCTCTCCTCAATGCCACTCGCATCGAAGACGAGCTTATCGTAAGTATTGCCATGCAGAATACTTTGTTTTTGTCTACTTATTTAGTTATCTCATTCGTTTGATATCTCCTGGTATTCTTAAGTTTGATAGTACTTTGAATATTTACAGCTTTTAATTGTTATGACTATTTAAATGAAATAAAGGTATCAAAGGATTGAGTATTTATTATTTGGAAAGAGACTATGCTGTATCAGTGTTCTTTGGAAAAATCTTTGAGTACAATAGTAGTACAAAGGAGTAAATATTGACTAACTGATTTATTTTTATCATCTATTAATATATTGAAGTTATTTTTAACGAATGCCCGATGAATCAAATTATATGTATGTGTTTTCTTTTATTCATTTGATTATTTTTATTATCGATGAAATTGTGTTTCTAGAAATTGATTCACAATGATATTAATAACTTTACCATATTTTTTATTCTATAGTATTTTTACGATGCAAATATTGCATATAATTCATTTTCAAATTCAAACGAGCAATGAGCGAACAACCATAGTCTCTTTTCAGTGTATTTTCAGAATTATTATGGAATGATTCAAGTATATAAAAAATACATTAAAATAAATATTTTTGTAATAAATAATTAAATTGTGTTATCAAAAGAAATTCCTCCATCATAAATCTGAATAAATCATATATACATGACCTAAATCATTGGCCAATATTACTTTGTAGTTTTAATAATTTATCAAAATATTTTCTATATTTTGTATATAAATTTGTTTTCATTATTTATCGGTTATTTAAATAACACGAATAACGCTTAGTTACGAAAATGAATATAAACGGGACAGCTTAGAAATAAAATATTTTATATTTATTTGCCAATGATTTTCGTGTGAAATTTAATAGTTTCTCTCACAGTGTTCTCTCCTGGACCACAGCCCGACTGCATCTCACATTCACGTAAATCATATTTTAAGATTAGGTATGCTAAAATGTTCCTGTAGTTAATTTCTCGCTTTCCCTCTCTCGAGATCCGCCTCAATTTGTCTCGGGGAAATTGCAAACATTTTCTCGAAATAATTTCGTTACTCATATGTGAGATCGTCAGGAAAAAAAAACTAGTAATAGTAGCGCGCATAAGCGATAGCAACGGATCGAAAATACACCTTCAAACGCAACGGGTCAAACGCATCGCTCTGAATTATCGATAGCTACCTCAATTAGAACGAAAGCTCAGCTAAAATACGTTTCGACGTTACCCTGCTTCATTCTATGAGTCGGATTACATCTGCTGCAGGAACGTGTATATAAAAATATGAAAATGAATCATCGTCTACGATTCGGTTGCATCTCTTAGTACCTCGTAAAAGTCTTGAGTCGTTCGCTTTGGAAAAAGAAGAGAGTTCTTCATTCGCGTTCTCCAGTCTACGCTATTTATACATCGACTGTCTTCATTCCGCGATTTATAGAAAAAAAAGAACTAAAATAAAATTTAAAAAAAACGCCATTGCACCAATGATTTTTCCGTCCTCCTTCGTTCTAATTCCAGCCGCGACAATTGATGTGCTCGCAGCAACTCTCCGGAATTCCAAGCGATCGCGCAACACCTACGCTCCTCTTACACCAGCTCCGGAAAAAAATAAGAAGAAGGCAAAGAAAAAGAACAAACGACTTGAATTTCACTCGCGGCGCTAAATGTGTATATATACGTCCAGGCGAAAGAATGGGGGGGAACTTCATGCTGGAGCTGGAGAGAAAATTCGTCTACTCCCCTCTCTCTCTCTCTCTCCCCCTTACAAGAGAGATTGGTCCAACGCGATTCGCCCAATATTTTTAGCCGGCCACCGTCGCCGCCGCTGCCGCCTCCCTTCTCGATCACGCTGCTTTGCGAGATCGCGTTCCGAGATCGGTTATAAATATTTTTAAAGAAGAGATGAGCCGCCGTTAGCCGCGCTCTCCTCTATATCGGTATCATAACAGGGTAGGGGAAGCGAGAGCGAGTGAGGCACTTGCTCGAAGGGAGGGTAGAAAAGTTCGGAGCCACGGAAAGCCCGGCGCAGTTCTCGACTTGCTATCCCCGGGCGACGTGATCGTAGAGATCTCGTCCCCTTTATTAATTATAACACGCGCACACCGAGTTACAAGCACACGCATACACGTACACGTACACACGCGCGCAACGAACGAATTACATATATATACACGACGGATGCAATCGCAAAGAGTCCGTCCTTCCCTGTGCGCTCCCCTGGCGCTTAGGTGACCAATTTGTTATCAACACTATAGCCAAGCGGAAAGCAAAAGAGAAGTGGATTTTTCTTTCGATTTTAAACCGTACGGGAATCGCACGTCTCTTCCTCTTCATTTTTATCGTGGATAAACGCGGCCTGTGGCCTTATACGTCGCGATATCCTAACGGAAAGCATCTGTATTTCGACGATTTTTTTAAGCATATATTATTATATATACATTCATTCCACGAGTTTGAGCGACAAGACTGACCAAACGCGGTGTGGCTGCGAGAATTTTTGCTTTGACTTTCTTCACTTCTGAGATAAAGCAGTCGAGAGAGAAGGAAAGAGAGGTTGACGAAAAGGAAGAGTATAATTAAATTGAATAGTGAGGAAATAAAAACAGGAGAGAACAATACTGAGAGATGGCGGAATCAGGTAATGCAGTGTCTGAACCTAATGTGGATATGCAGGCGATGGAGGAGAAGGCACGCAAGTACCAGGAAGCCTTCGAGCGCGAAGAGAAGATGCGCATAGAACTGGAGGAACTCAACACCAAATTGCTGACGGAGAAGACCGATCTGTTGAAGCACTTGGATGGAGAGAAGGGAGCTCTTTCCGATTACCAAGAGAAGGCACTCAAATTGGGAGCCCAGAAGGCCGACCTCGAGTCCCAGCTCGCCGTAAGTACACTATTTCTCTTTTTTCTTAAAAATTGTAACTTTTCTTCGATGAGATCGATAGATTTTTTTGAGAGAATATTGAAAATTAAATAGATCAGTATTTCTATATTTTATAAGCTCTACTTCTGATAATCATGGCGGAATAATGAGTTTTGTTAACCGATTTTATTATATTATTTCACTTTTTTTAAATTGATGTGAATGTATTTAAATGACGATAACGAGGTTTAAAATTATAGCAACTTCTTCCGGAGAGCGATAAAATTTTTATTTTTTTATAGTTGTTAAAATTCAGCTCTGCATTGTAGATTAATATATTTGATATTCTCAATGTGTAAAATCTTAAAAATTGGTTAGTATTTCCTGAAAACGTAAAATCTTTCAAAAAAATTAATTAACGTTAAAATTATAAATCTCAAACTGTGTAATACGAAAAATTCTGTAGACTTTCGTAAAAAGTAGGCTTATTATTTATAACCAAATAACGTTTGCTATTAACGTGTAATTTCGTCATGTATACATATATAAACGAACTATATAGAAAAGTACGTCCGAAAGACGATGTCGAAAAATCGATTTTGCAAATAAAAATCATTGGGCGCCTCGCGCAACGGGGTTAAGGGCTGATAGCGAGGCTGTGCTACCTAAGAATTTCGATATGGCAAAATCCCGCCGTCGGGCGCCGATTGGTTGACGCAACTCGTGCAACTGATATTTCGCAATTTCTCATGATCGGCAAGTACGAGCTTTACACAATGCAACTCTCGCACCTTGCCTCTCTGTCGGTTGCAGTTGCAAAAAAACATACACAATCATCGAATCGAAATAAACGGCGCGCAGTCGACGAAACTTTGTATTGGAAATATAATCGAAAATATATAGGACGGCACGTAGCACGAGGGGCAACAAAAGCAGAATACGATACGAAGAGCCACGAATTTTCTTAGGAGTCGACGGATTTCCGGCAAAGCATACACAAACACTCCGCGCAGAGCCATGCAAATAGACTTTCTCGAAATAAATTCGCGATGATTTCGCTCTGTTTGTTTCCCGAGGCGCGAAATTGAAGCCATCTGCTCCACCGTGGGCCTGGCAAGGCGCGAAAGAAGTAGAAAGTATACGAAGCAAAGAAAGCCCACGCTTAAAAATCACGTTTTACAAGTAATTTTAAAAAAAATTCGTAAAGTATATCTTTCAAATACAACGTTTATTTTTGCTTTCTTTTCAAATTAAAATAAATAGAAAGTAAGTAGAAAATACATTCCACGTTCTCCAGCAGTAGTAATAGTCGCGCTCTGCTCCGACAGCCCTCACTTCCTGACTCACCGTTCCTCGCTCCACTTGCCATCCATGGTTTCTCGTCTATTTCGGCGAATCCTTTCTAAAATTACCTCCAACTGTAAAAAATCAGTTTCTTTCCAACGAATCTCCCTCGCATTCCATGAGACGAAAAAAGCGCAGAAACAAGCGCATAAATATCGGACTTACACGTGGGGGAGTTGACAACCACGCGCGACACTATAAGCATTAGTCAGCCAAAGAGATTATTTAGAGGAGATTTAAAATTAGCCGTCGTGGTAACGGAAAAAAATTCCAGTGTGAGGAGTGTGTTTCTCCATGATATCTAATTTCGAGAAACATTTCTTACGAAACTCGGGGGAGTCATTAATCAGCGGGACGTATGCAGCGGAACGATAGCCTCGCTGTCGCACATGTATACATTTTGTGTATCGCGTCTCTTTATTTATTGGCGCAAGCGCGCAGCCAACGCGTGCTTTAAAAAGATTGGATGTGCCTGGATGATTCAGGTTGTCGTCGGTGCGTGGGATGGACAAGGGGAGGGGAAGGCATTGAAATGACGTGCGATACGAGGTGGAATTAGATTGTAATTGGTGCAAACGTTTAATTGAGTGGGATTAGCCGGCGAGTGAATTTCGGTTTCTATTGAGCAACTTCTTGTTGTTGCCTTTCGATATGCTAGTTACTATAAAAATAAAAATTCTGGAATACGATATAGTTTGCTTTAAGAAAACATTTATATAAATAAGCAATTATTCAATAATAGCATTTTTATATTAGTTTTTGATTTGGTAACTTTGCATAAGCTATATACACGATCGAGGAATAACCATTTACGGTGCGAAGGGGCAGGTACGAGACTGAGCTACTAAATTTACCGGCCGGGCCGATACTCTCGTTGCGGATATTCCAGGTTATTAAAAGTGGGCGTGGTCGCGACCCTTCCTCATTCTCTCCCCTCTCTATCCGATATCTGTTCTCGCTCTCTTCTCGTTCGCAGCCGGAAGAGAATGAGAACAGGTGTAATGGTGATTATTAATAGAGAAAGAGAGGAAGACGACAGGCCCTGGCAGAGAATGAATTAGAACGAGTGAAAAAGGGAAGAAGAAAGGGAGATCGGGAGTGCTGATAGTGTGAATGGGTCGCGGAGTCCGAATGAATGATCATTCTCCGCACATATTAGATGTGTAGTTTCGATAAGAGCATTTGCAGTGTTGACGGGCGCGAATTCTTGAAGTTTTGAAGATATTTTTATCCTGAGTCTAATTGGAATATACGATCCCACGATTAAATGCCGTTAAATTGGGTAAAGACTGCTTCTAAAACCAAGTATATCCAGGATGTCCACATGAACTCCCGGCAAACTAAGTCGTCAAATCGCGATGACGTGTATAGCACCGAGCTGACTGACTCGAACACGCGCACAAATTCGTCAAAACGTGGAGTAAATTAACGTCTACACGAGATATTTCGAGTTGAATTAAGAGACAGGGACAGAGGGAGAATTAAGCACCTCTCGTTGCTTGTTCTTGGCTCGATTCACCGGTGCTCCGTGCGATGACGAATGTGCACTCTCTCTGTCCTCTCCAGAGACTGAGAGCCTGGCACGTGCGCGCACCGAGCAATTGCGGCGTTTTCTTATTATTCAGAGAAACTAATATTAGGAACCGCGGAGGGAAGTCACGTTCCCATTAGCTACACATACGACCAGGTGCAATTGGTAAGCTCGTATATATTACTGTTCACACGTATTGAATTTCGCTTAGGCTTACAACTAGTAATACTACAGAATAAATCAACTTGTTACTTACGTAATTTATCCGATATCCATTAAAAATTTATTGATTTTAATCAAATAAAAATAAATATGTAATCATTTTAAAGAAATTGAAAATAAATTCAATTACAATACACAAGACTTGAACTATACCACGTAAGAGGTCAATTAAATTCTAATAAAGTTGAGAAATTACGTGAATCATTAAAACTATCGATTCCGGCGAGCCGAATTGGAACCTGGGGCGCACTCACGCACTTGCGCACACGCGTACACACGCTGTTCTATCGCTGAACGCCGATTAATTATGTTGCTAATGATGCGCGCTCGGAGGGGCTTTGCGAGCCAAGTCTGTACGCGAAAATGAGGCAACTGGAGCTTTAATACCACACGAGCAAGCGCTTGGATTAGCCAGGAGCCAGTTTACTCCGGGGCCGAGGCGCGTGTTTATAAAAAGATACACCATTACTGCTTCCGATTGTAATTAATATGCGGAATATATTTACACGGCTAACCGTGAAAGTGTAAATAATTTCGAATCTTCGCGTGAAGCTCGGAGAATTTATTTCGTTACGCGTTGCGATTAGCGAAGAAATTCTTGACTCGAAGTCAAGTAGTATTTTTGTACTTTAGACTTCGCAAAAAAATGAGAGGTAAGAGTTAATGAGATCTGTTATTAAAATAAAGCAAATTGTTTCGCCATGAATATCAGCAGTTAGAGTAATTAGACTCATCGCGTACTTAGGTGAATTTCATACTTTGATATCATAAGACAATGTGACTCATCATAAATCTTTGCCTTACAGGACATCACCGACAGGTTCCAACAGGAAGAGGAGGCAAGAAACAACCTCTTCCAGTCGAAGAAGAAGTTGGAACAGGAGATTTCTGGTCTGAAGAAGGACTTGGAAGACCTCGAACTTACCATCCAGAAGACCGAACAGGACAAGGCCACCAAGGATCACCAGATCCGCAACCTCAACGACGAGATCGCCCACCAGGATGAGCTCATCAACAAGCTCAACAAGGAAAAGAAGAACCAGGGTGAGGTCAACCAGAAGACCGCTGAGGAATTGCAGGCCGCCGAAGACAAGGTCAACCACCTCAACAAAGTCAAGATAAAGCTTGAGCAGACCCTCGACGAACTGGAAGACACCCTTGAGCGCGAAAAGAAATCTCGGTAAGTTTCTCATCAAAGATTTCTAATATTGAGATCATTGACTTGTATATTAAACCAACCCATCTTTAACATTGCAGTGCTGATGTCGAGAAGCAGAAGAGGAAGGTTGAGGGCGACCTCAAGCTCACTCAGGAGGCTGTTGCTGACCTCGAGAGGAACAAGAAGGAGCTCGAGCAGACCATCCAGCGCAAGGACAAGGAGCTCTCCTCCCTCACCGCCAAGCTCGAGGACGAACAGGCCCTCGTTGGCAAACAACAGAAGCAGGTCAAGGAACTCCAGGCCCGCATCGAGGAGCTCGAGGAGGAGGTCGAGGCTGAACGTCAAGCCCGCGCCAAGGCTGAGAAGCAGCGCAGCGACCTCGCCCGCGAACTCGAGGAGCTCGGTGAGCGTCTTGAGGAAGCCGGTGGTGCCACCTCTGCCCAGATCGAGCTTAACAAGAAGCGCGAGGCTGAGCTTAGCAAGCTCCGCAGGGACCTTGAGGAAGCCAACATCCAGCACGAATCCGCCCTTGCCATCCTTCGCAAGAAGCACAATGATGCTGTTGCCGAGATGGGAGAGCAGATCGATCAGCTGAACAAGATCAAGGCTAGGCAAGTAGAACTTTACCTTTTATTCTTAGAGTAGCTAGTTAGTCGAAAGGTTATTCAATTATAAAGTTATTATACTTATTAGAAGAAATGAATCCCTTATCATGAAATAAATATTGAAAAGAATAATTTAACGAACTATTACGTATTTCCAATAGGGCCGAAAAAGGCCGTAACGACATCCACGTTGAGCTGAACAATTCTCGTGCAGCAATTGATGGAGTCGCGAGAGAGAAGGTAGACATCGATGATGTCGTCTACGTGTTCCCCATGTGTTACGTTTTATTAATTAATTTTTTTACGACTCCTTTCATAAAAATAATTTGATACGTCTAAATTTTATCCATTTTTATCCGAGTTTTTCTTATATATTTTTCAACCCCAAGACTTATGTTACCTTGTGTTGATTGAAACTATTCCTTATTTTGTTTTTCAAATAATTTTCTTCTACACCCTATTCAAAAATACATGTGTTTCATTCCTTATAAGATATCTGGTTCGTTATCGTTTTTCCTTTATCGTATTAGGATTTTTAGGATCACTTAGGAAATTCTTCAGGCTCAACAAACCTATATGGATAACAAACACAACAATCATTCACTAACATTCGTCACTTTTCGCTCTTGTTTTTTCCATGTTCCACTAATAGGATCGAGAAGGAGAAGGTTCAATACTTCAGCGAATTGAACGACCTCCGCGCCAGCGTGGACCATCTCAGCAATGAGAAGGTAAAAGGGATATTCAATCATTTTTCAGCTACAACAAAACATAAACGCTAACGCTATTAACGCAGAAAAACGCAGAGCTGTTGGAGCAATTACCAGAAGAAAAGCAGAAGCTGTTATTCATCTTATCAGCGGCATTCTTGATTCCCATATCTTCCCGTTATGGACTTTATGTCCTAAGTACGATATAATAATACCATATACCCAACATCCCTTGCTTGTTGCTTGCTTGCTTGTTTTAATTACTTGGGCAATTTGTTATCAAACGAACATCAAAATTATCAAATAGTTATTTCACTTCTGTATCAGTTTCGGTACTTCAGAATAGTAAATTGCCATTGATGATTTTGATGATTTGATAGTAAATTGGTAATTCAAAACATAAAATTATACCAGAAAATTAATAAACTTCTTTTCTTTATCACGTGCAAAACAGGCTGCCCAGGAGAAGATCGCCAAGCAGCTGCAACACCAGCTCAACGAGGCCCAGGGCAAGATCGAAGAACTGACGCGCACGGTCAACGACTTCGACGCTGCCAAGAAGAAGCTGTCCATCGAAAACAGCGACCTCTTGCGCCAGCTCGAAGAAGCCGAGTCTCAGGTCAACCAACTGTCGAAGATCAAGATTTCGCTCACGACCCAACTCGAGGACACCAAGAGGCTGGCCGACGAAGAGGGACGCGAGCGCGCCACTCTTCTTGGCAAGTTCCGCAACCTCGAGCACGACCTGGACAACATCCGCGAGCAAGTCGAAGAGGAAGCCGAGGGCAAGGCCGATCTCCAGAGGCAGTTGAGCAAGGCCAACGCCGAGGCTCAGCTCTGGCGCACCAAGTACGAATCCGAAGGTGTTGCCCGTGCCGAGGAACTCGAGGAGGCCAAGCGCAAGCTCCAGTGCCGCCTTGCCGAGGCCGAGGAGACCATCGAGTCGCTCAACCAGAAGGTCATTGCCCTCGAGAAGACCAAGCAGCGCTTGGCCACCGAGGTCGAGGATCTCCAACTGGAAGTCGACCGTGCCACCGCCATTGCCAACGCCGCCGAGAAGAAGCAAAAGGCCTTCGACAAGATCATCGGCGAATGGAAACTCAAGGTCGACGACCTTGCCGCCGAGCTCGACGCCAGCCAGAAGGAGTGCCGCAACTACAGCACGGAACTCTTCAGGCTCAAGGGAGCATACGAAGAGAGCCAGGAACAACTCGAGGCTGTCCGCCGCGAGAACAAGAACCTTGCCGACGAAGTCAAGGATCTGCTCGACCAGATCGGCGAGGGTGGCCGCAACATCCACGAGATCGAGAAGGCAAGGAAGCGCCTCGAGGCCGAGAAGGACGAGCTCCAGGCCGCCCTCGAGGAGGCTGAGGCAGCTCTCGAACAGGAGGAAAACAAGGTCCTCCGCAGCCAGCTCGAACTCAGCCAGGTCAGGCAGGAGATCGACAGGCGCATCCAGGAGAAGGAAGAGGAATTCGAGAACACCAGAAAGAACCACCAACGTGCCCTCGACTCCATGCAAGCTTCCCTCGAAGCCGAAGCCAAGGGTAAGGCTGAGGCCCTGCGCATGAAGAAGAAGCTCGAAGCCGACATCAACGAGCTCGAGATCGCTCTCGACCACGCCAACAAGGCTAACGCCGAGGCCCAGAAGAACATCAAGCGGTACCAGCAACAACTCAAGGACGTTCAGACCGCCCTTGAAGAGGAACAGCGAGCACGCGATGAGGCCCGCGAACTTCTTGGCATCAGCGAAAGGCGCGCCAATGCCCTCCAGAACGAACTTGAGGAGAGCCGCCAACTCCTCGAACAGGCTGACCGTGGCCGCAGGCAGGCTGAACAAGAGCTTGCCGATGCCCACGAGCAGCTCAACGAACTCGGCGCACAAAACGCCAGCATCTCCGCCGCCAAGAGGAAACTCGAGGCCGAACTCCAGACCCTCCACGTGAGTATCTCTCGATATAAGCCCTCGTTTTATACTTTTGCGATTGAATAATTTCTAATATTCGGTTATATTGTTGATTACAGTCCGATCTGGACGAACTCCTCAACGAAGCCAAGAACTCCGAGGAGAAGGCAAAGAAGGCTATGGTCGACGCGGCGAGACTCGCGGACGAGCTCCGAGCCGAGCAAGACCATGCCCAGACCCAGGAGAAGCTGCGCAAGGCCCTCGAGACCCAGATCAAGGAGCTCCAAGTGCGCCTGGACGAGGCCGAGGCCAACGCCCTCAAGGGAGGCAAGAAGGCTATCCAGAAACTGGAACAGCGCGTGCGCGAACTCGAGAACGAACTCGATGGCGAACAGAGAAGACACGCCGACGCACAGAAGAACCTGCGCAAATCCGAGCGCCGCATCAAGGAGCTCGCGTTCCAGGTCGGCATCCTTTAACAATCTTAACATCTCATCCATCATTTATTGTCGATAATGATGACGCTAATGAACTGTGTTAACTTTATAGGCGGACGAGGACCGCAAGAACCACGAGCGCATGCAGGACCTCGTGGACAAACTGCAACAGAAGATCAAGACATACAAGAGGCAAATCGAGGAAGCGGAAGAGATCGCCGCCCTCAATCTTGCCAAGTTCCGCAAGGCCCAGCAAGAGCTCGAGGAGGCTGAAGAGAGGGCAGACCTCGCTGAACAGGCCATTGCCAAGTTCCGCACCAAGGGACGTGGAGGTAGCGCCGCTCGTGGTCTCAGCCCAGCGGTAAGTTTACTATCTGACATTATCTCATTATCACCCCAGGGATAGTACTTTTAATCCAGTTACTTCATTTCCATTGTTAATGTATTTTGTATCGTCTTTGAAATCACATTGTCTGGATTGAAATGTAAAGGGATGGGATATAACGTTCGACAAGTACATTTATTGTACAGCTCAACAAAAAAAAAAGATGAAAGTTGAAAAAATGTAGAGCAGAGGAGGTAGGGGCATCCTTCTCATTCGTTCTTGTTTCTAGAAGGGTGGAGCGACAGCCCGCAAGGCTGTGGAATAATGTGGAAAAACCGCCGCGCCGGTTCATGTAAGTCTGCCCCACGTGAGAGGGAACATCCGAAAGTACAGAAAAAAGACGACACTTACGTCCCGTTTACGTTTAATGTGTATTACGAGTGATATGTAAAACGTGTAGTTTTGCACACGTGTAACACACATGCACTCTCTACTTCTCATTTCTTTGTTTTTTTCGTTTTTTGTTCTTATTAATCGATGCTGTTGGAATGCTTTTGCACAAGATATTCCAGCAGCGTGTCCAATACCCAATACATTCTTTCTATATACGTGCTTGATGTATCTCTCATTCTGCTTCGATTGGCAAACGAATGTCATTTTCATACCGGATATCACGAAATAAAAATATCTCGGAACGGTTATACATCAAACGTACATGTTTCCCATCTATCAACGTAACGATATTGTTAGTGTGCTTCTAATGTTATATCTTTGTACGTCGTGATAATGTACATATTTACAACGATCAATGCACATCGTTCAAATAATTTACCTCGACAGACCCTCAATGTCTCATTCCATCTTGTAGTACTTAAGATGTAGACTTGGTGTTTCATTTTTTTAGTTATTTGTTTTCGCTTGTTCTTATTAGTTTTTCGTTCGAGAGTACATATAAATCTGTATGCTCGACGAGCATTACTACTAAACCTAGTTAAATGATTTTTTTTATTGATAAATAATGTAATATTAACCTAAAGAATTATTTGATTTTCTTTTTCATTAACTTTGGTTGTAGAAAACATACATTCACAAAGTCCACATACAAAACGTGTATACATGTACCTACTTATTCTAAAATATCGAAACTGTAAAAGATGCACAGTAAATATGTTTTAAATGTTTCCCTCGTAATCTTACTTTAGTACAGAAATATTACATGTTTAGATGTATCATACATATTATCACAGTGCTCGAAAGTCCCAATGTCTTAACTAAAATTTGTTGTAGTCCTGTACATATTATGTTTTTATGTAAATAATAAAAATATGTATCCATTTGTTGAACACGTTCTACAAAACATATCACACATTCTACTGAAACAATAATATGATGTTTCAGTAATACATACATGCAACAAAGCTTAAAAATTTCTACTTCTAAATTTAACTTAACGTTTAAAATGACTAGAAAAGTACTTCTTATTAGAAGTAGAAACTGTTTAAATGCTTTCAATCTGACAATTCTAAAAACATGCATAGAAAACGACCATTGAATGAATGAAATTTATTAGCTAAAATATAAAAAATTGTTGATAATTTTCATGAATTCCTTCTTTAAATCTCTGATGAATTCAATAGTAGTTTTCTGCAAAGTTTGAAATGAAAATCCCCAACCCAAATAATAACGAGGCCGAATAATCTTTACAGCCACACCGACCACTCAGCAAACCCCAGTTCGATGGTTCCGCATTCCCGCCACGCTTCGACCTTATGCCCGACGGTGAGCTGTAACGAGTCAGCGCGTCTCACCTTCACACAACGAATTGGAAAACTCCCGTGGTGGCGGGGGGGTTGTCACATTTTCACGAGTCCACTACTTTTTTAAAAAAAAATATATTAAAAAAAACTCTCGCCGACCGGCCACGCACAAACACACGCACATCAATTAATTTTACACACATTCAGGGCGGCGCTGTCGCGTAGACGTGCGTCCCATTATATAGACTCACTTCTGGCGCACGGGCATTATATATATATTTATATATCACGAAATAAAGATGAAAGAAAAAGGAAGAAGATATACATTGTTACTGTATACATTTACGACGAAGTTCAAATGTCAATTTATCAAATGATATATATACCTTTCACATACACACAACGCGCTTTGACATAATGTAATTATTATATTAAGTAAAATTTTAATAAAGAAATATAAATTATTGTTAAAAAAAAAATATACGAATATATGTTTTTCCTTTGAACGACAAACGAACACAAACAAATTATAGTGAACGTTATTTTTATAATGAGCGTTATATTAGTCTAGCACGATTCATCTGTTCTTTTCGTCATGACATTTCATTAAAATAGCAAAACGCATCACATGTATAAACGAATGAAAAAAGTTAAAAAATATAGGCTATAAATAATTATACGATTGATTTTCTAATTATTTCTCTAGCCGTTCGCTATGATAAAATTCGATCCTGGAAATACAGAATTCTTCTTTATTTTTGGACACCAAAAAGAAAAAAAGAAATTAAACGAAAAAAAATATCAATAATTTATCTTTCCAAAAACAAACCTTTGATCCCACCTATCTGAGACCCAGGTGTAAAAATGGCTCAAATTATTAATATAGGAGCTCGCGAAATTTTCATTTTTACCCAAGGGCCGTTTCATTCCGTCGCAATATTAATTAACGCGTATGTATCTCCAGTGACAAGGCAAGTATTACACAATTATTTTGTACTCCTCACGTACTCATACGATCATATCACCGCTATAGGCACGTCTACGTCGCAAGCTTGTGTAAATTAATGAATATATTATATAAATATATATATATAGAAGGGGCGCGGCAGGGTCGCGCGAGAAACGAACGAACAAGAGGCTTCGATGTTATTATATGAGACCACCCCACCACCACCGTCATCACCGCCGAACGTTTGCGGAGTGTTCGAACATTATAAAGACATTTTCAGTACCGGGGGTTGCCCCATCTTTCTTCTTTCGTTATCTCTCTCACTCTCTCACTTCTTTTTATTTTTCTTTTTGCTCATGGGGGTATAACGTTGATCGCATTGAAAATATATATTTGTAATAGTTGTCGTTTAATTATCGAATCGTGGAAGTACGCGGGGCCTCCCCCGATTATCATAATATATATTAATTCACGACTATACGGGGGACTCGTTATAATATACAGAAAATATACAATTATTATGGAGAGGGGTTGTCAAACGGTCAGAAATGTTTTTATTATTATATTTATAGATATATAAATGATATTTATAAAGTAATTTAATTTATAAATAAAGCGAAATATGTATTTATTAAAGTAAATAAGCAATAAATAAAGTTAAGAAAAACTTAAAAGCTAAAAAAATAAACAGCCGTTTTTGAGTTTCATTCCCTGCTATGCTTCTTCCACTTTCCTCATATATACCAATAATATAATTTTCATATATTCATTTTTCATTCATTATTATATATTAATAAAGATGCTTAGATATAATGTTACGAATATATAAAAGAACATTATTTTTTAAACATGAGTTCTTACAAGATCATTAAAAAACGTTTTTATTCTATTTTTATAAACAGATTCGACTTATTACACAAGAGATTATTAAGAGATTATGTTTCAAAGCTTAGTTCAAATAAGTTAGTAAAACTTAATAACACAGTTAGTAAAATCAGAAGTCATGCAGCTTTATATCATCCATTAACGCATATCGTAGCTTAGAATCTTTAAAGAAACTCAATTATTTGTGTCTTCTAGTCATTACTGACTATGTTAAATCTTCAATCTTTTGCACCAAGTAGTTAAAAAAACTTTCACTCATTATAAAATGTTCAATAAAATTTATTTCTACCAACTTCAATTTATAAAGTATTTAGTTCTCTTACAATTACAAAATATCCTTAAAATTAACATACACAACTTTCCACATATTTCAACTCAATTAGATTTGCTTGCTTCACGAGAATTCACGATAATATTGTCTTTATTAAATACTCATCTCAGAATGCATTCATTTACATACACTTAAAAACACTTCAGAACACGCAGAAAGGAAAATCTTTTTCATTCGATCATGATTCATTGAAAATGATCAAGAAAGATTATGTACAAAAGGCGGTATATAACAATCTATCGGCTACTTGTAAACAAAAAACATAACAAAGAGCATTCATTTTTCCACGCATCAATCATCACTTTTTGGTTAGGATACCACCTTGTGGTCCGCCACGATAATTAGCTCGAGACTGGGTACGTCCAAGTTGTTGGTACTGGCCCTTTACAAGCTCCCACGAGCTGACCTTGTCGACGTCAACACCGAACTCGTTGCAGGTCTCGATGAAAGCTGGTACACATAGTTCCAGGTATGCATGGTCGACAGTTGGCAGCATGTGGTGCAATCCATGCGAGCCGAAATTGGTGAGCACTAAGAAAAGTGAGTCGTCGATGATCTTGCGGTCACGCACTGCGTCGAGCTCCATTAGACCCCAGTCGAGGTCTTGCCTGTGGATAATGAGTTTAGAAGTATTTTACAATACGAATTTTTTAAATTATGTTCAATACTTTACTTATGTCTCAAAGAATATTAATTCTTGACTCATGGATTTGATATATTAACACTATGCATATCAAAACGTATCAGATAGTGTTAATGAGATGGTGATTTAGCGATGTTTACTGGAGTATACAAAAGTATAGAGGTGAAACGAACAATTCCAAAATTTCTTCCTTGTTTTTTAGTAAACTTATAATTATAATAGTAAATTCCTATTTTATAACTAAAACATTGATTGAATATATTAAAAAGATTTAGAAAATCAAAGAAGTAAATATAAGATTACAATGTTCATGTAATCAGAATACAACTGTTTATTGAACTTTTACTTGAATGAAAAATATTCTCCAATAAAAATCCACTGTTAATAACTTTAAAATGAAATAAAAAATTCTAGAATATCTTCATATATGTTAAAACATTGCAATTATATACACTTGAAAAATTTATTTTCACCTACATGCATTTTTTAATGGAAAAAGATGAAATAAAAAATGTATGTAATATTCACGACTATTCATAAAAGAAAGTCATTCATAAAAAAAAACTACATTACCTGCAAACATCTCCATCATGGAAAATTTCGGGATGATGATGGGCAGCGGTCAATCCAACGAAGTTAAAAATAAAACTACTTACTAAAATAATGCACAGCCATAACTTTATTGCCTCAAAGGGTGTTGCAGCAAAATAGCTCATTATAAGGGGTATGAAGAAAGGAACGATATCTCGAAATTCTGGTTTCTTCCATTCCGTAAATAACGAATAATATCTGTAACAAAAAATATGTAGATAACATTGATCGTGCAGTTGTTTGACCGAGCAAATGAGAAATTCTAAGAAAATCCATGATTGGGGTAGAGTTGCACACTCATGGTCATCGCATATGCAACATGTCATATGTAAAATATTATTTTGTTAAACATAGTTCCTGCCTGATATTTTAAATACGGAATCTTCAGAGCTACATTGGAATTCAATATTGTAATAACAATGACAGTTAAAGATTCCATATTTTTATAGGAGGTCTTTCAAGGATCATTTCCTTTTTTATATTTTATTTTTAACCAATAACATCGACATTTATGGCCGATGTTTATGAGTGTCATGATTGGGTATCTTTTTCCTATATTTACAAAAACATATTTTTAAAAAAGAGTTACTGGTATTATTTTAGAAGTATTATTGTTAAAACGTTGTTTGTAATATGAAAGAATTAGAAAAACTATTTAAACGACGTATAAAACGAAAGAAAAATTGATCGGATACATGAAGAACTCATACCGTTTGATTCCTTGGCCCAGGAACGCAACAGTGAAGACTACAGGACTGCTAGCGAACATGAACAATCGATGAATAATCGATTTGTTTCGATGCGGCAAATAACGGAAGAACGGCTCAAACGCATAAATCTCCATATCCCAGAGTGTGTTCGGATAGAGATGATGGCTAAGCGCATGTGAGATGCGCCATTCCTTGGACGACATGAGGCTAAGGTCGAAGTAGTACATACGGAAGTTATCACGCATGTGAAAAAAGTTGTGTGCGATTATCGCCGTCCAGGCAAGAAAGAGTCCTGTAATGTTAATTAAATTTAATTATTGGTTCTAGTAATATAGACTTGATTAAAAACATGTTAGTGTTAAAAGATTTATGACTATGCAAGTATAAAAACTCTGCAAGTATAAAAACTGTTAGACATCGAAAAATACTAAACGACGTCTTTGGAATAAAAAAAAAGCTTAGGAATGCGTTTGAATTTAGTTTGCAAATAGACACTCGTCGTCAGAAACGTACGATTGACACGTATATCAGTTATTATTGAGATTTTGTGACGATCAAATATATAAAAATAAAAATTACGTATACATTAATAACTATAATTTTCTGATTAATTAATATTAAAAAAAATATCTCCGACAAAGTTTCACTAATTGACTTTCCGTTCCACTGTCATACCCATCATTAAAGGCAAAAATAAATTACCACTGACAGCGATGACAATCCAGGACTTGAATACTGCAACGCCAATGACCATAAGTATTGTCATCGCAGCAACCGAGTCAGCAATTAGCTTTGATTGCATCGTCGGTTTGTGAAAATCGACGTCTTTGAGAGCCTCGCGCGCACGCATCTTAAACTTCCGGTAAAAGCCGTTTGGATCGAAAGTGTAATTGAGGGTTCTAGGCGCGCTGGCTTTGCGCACGTAGTACTTTGGTAACAGCCGTTCAGCCTTGTCGGTTATGTGGTGAGCCTTTCGAAATTGGAATCAAGCTAATTAATAAGGATTATTATTCTTTTGATCTTTCTATACAATTGTCAGTGAGTTTAGAGTTACCGACATCTTAAATAAAAACATAAAGATTTTAAAATAAATAAACAATATACCGTCGTTCAATTTTTAGTCACAAATTAGAAAAAAGTGTATTAGTTGACTTGATTAACATAAAAATAAATAAGGAATACTATGTCTTTGTTATTCTTTGAAAATTCTTTAGAATCCAAATATTCGTTTATACGAAAGTTTTTACATATTTTTGCAATAACTTTCACAGCCTATAGGCTTATTAAATCAACTCCATGACTCAATTTATATTATTACAATTCATTCGCACTTTCTAAGATTTTCCACACTTTCTGATGTCACGCACACTCATGCCACTTTATTCCATTTTTCGCTGTAACGACAAACTACCGCACAGCAAAAACAGATAATAACCTCGAACGCCTCGGTGATGTCGGTACCGCGTGTCATGTCGATCCACTCGGCGCCACCGGGATGTTTCTTGATAAACGATTCCAGATCATAGAGATCATCATTGATACGCCAGAGACCTTCGGCCCCGTCGTCCTTCCGTCTGCCTTCAAGGAAGCCAAAAGATGTCTTGAGAAAGTGGTCGCGACCGGTCGGGTACGGCATACCCGGCACTGAACTCTTGATTTTACTCATTTTTGCCTCTTTTTTTATCGTCACTGGAGGAAACCTTGAAACGAGTATACATTATTACTGCCTGTCTCGTTAGTAGTCAACTGATTAAAATTGACGTTGAGTTCGTCTGGTTTGTTGTTTTTTTATGGCAGTTTTGTTGGACAAGATAATGATTTGAAAATTTGTTTATGATAGTAAAGTAAAAGCTGTTGTAAAAAGACCATTTTATACATAGATGTTATCATTTTCAAAAATTTTTCTAATTTAAAAAAATATTATTTTATGAATGAAATAGTGTTTGAGTTATACACATTAATGAAGCGACAACAAAATATTAATGAATATCATCAAAAAAGTCAAACGGTTTATTAATTATTTTACCGAATCAATGTAATAAAATATAAAATCACTGATACTCAATCTACGAAAGTATATGTGCTCCGATAAGAAAATCTCAAAAAAATCTTAATATTATATATTTTTATCTCGAAATTTTTAATCATTTCTAGATTCCGTCACTATAATCGGATGTCGCATCTGGTACACGGTTCTTTTTAGACACATTGATAACTTATCTAAACTCGATCAATTCATTGAAAAAAATAAAAGATATTTACTTTTCTGAAATCTCTTAAATAAATTTATTGAACCAGTTATAATCTATCAATTTATATACTAATTCTCTTACTTCGCACACAACACTCTGACCAAAATAACAACTAAGTATATCAATTCCACAATAAAACTAACTTACAGTAATACTTAACACGAGCTCCGAGTTCGACGCCCTGCGCGCAACGATTGCCGCCACAAAAACAACTGTCACTCCACTTATTTCCCCCTTCCCCTGTTCAAATTCAAAACTGCCACACCACTACTCCACCGATAATTTTCCGGGGAACCACTGTTATTGCAAAAAGGGGGATTCACCGAATGGAAGCTTTTACATTCGTTCACGCGCGCGGAGTAGCAAATCAGCCACGCGCGTACGAGATGACTGACGCGCAGTCGGTGTTTGACTGCAGTGTATATTATGTACATGCCGACAGCGAACGTCCACAAGGCGATGCACAACCTTTGCCCCCCCACGCGCACGCAGTCCGCCGCGTGAGTTTATCTCCTATCGCCAGTTGCGACAATTGCAACATTTGTTTTGGAGAGGAAAAGAGTAAGAGAGAGAAATAGTAGATGGACAATTCGAGCATTGGTATATATAAATTTACTTTTCTTGTTCGACATGAAAACATTATGTGGAGTTGTTGATGGAAGAGAGTTTTCGTGTTGATAATTGACGATTTTTTCTTGGTTTGTTTTTCGATGCTAATTAGTGTATTGGTTTCAACGACGAATTTTGTAACTCTTATCTTTAATCTGATATGCCGCGTGAAGTAATGTAAAGAGTAAAATTAGAAATGGTGAACATTCCTTATTTATGTGTTTTGAAAAATAATGGAAACTTAGTTAAAACGTGATTTGTTTAGTAAAATTTAATATTTACGTAATTTCAGAAATGAATGTTCTGAATTTACTTTTGGATTGAATGACTTCTATTATTATGTAATTTTATTATAGTGTTACATTGACTTTTTCTAACTAGTAAATTTCAAAAACTGCTTAAATATACCTACTATAAAAACTGTTTTGAAAATTATTTAAACCTACCTAATATGCCAAACCAAAATATTGATTGAGAAAACTGCGACTTTTTCATAATGTTTTATAAAGGTTCACTAGTATGTATCTAAATACATATGTATACAAATATAGATATTAATTCTCAATTCTTATTACAATAAAATAAGCAAATAGCAAAATGTAATTTGATTTTCTCTCTACAAAATGTAGTTTGCAGGTATATAGGCTTTTTATCATTCCTAATTACCTATTTAACTGTATTATTAGCATAGTCATGCACAGCTATTATGGTGTACAAATTTTTGTTAAGTCACGTTTCGTTATCACACAGTATTTTCAAAATATTGTTTTTCTAAACCTCTGACTTTCAATACACTTATTTGTCAAACATCTACTTTAGCACAACCCAAAACACGCAGATAGGAAGGAAATTAAGAAAAAATCTTTTAGACACTCTGTGCGCAAACCTGGATTTCGCACATGCTTGGAGAAAAAAAGCATGTACTAAATTAAGCATTGTACACAAATACGGTTCGATACGCGAGCAAGAAGGAGATTATAACCACGTTCGGGCGCAAACGTCCCCACAAGGATAAAATCACTTTCACGCACTAGTATCGAAATGTACTATTCTACTCCCTTTTAATCATTGTATTTATTTAATAGCGATTATGTACAAAAGTTCATTTCACAAAGTATCTCTCTTCTTCAATTTACTGTATAACAACAAAGCCTATTATTCATTCCTTGCTGACTTCTCAGTCAGGTATAGGACAGTGTGGACCGCCACGATAGTTAGCAAGTGCATGAGTGCGCACGAGTTGCAGAAAACTGCCCTTGGTGAGTTCCCACGATTTCACCTTTCCGATGTCGACGTTGAACTCGCGACAAGTTTCAATAAATGCTGGCTCGCAAAGCTTCAGGTAATCGTGGTCGACCGTTGGTATCATATGGTGCAGTCCGTGTAAGCCGAAATTGGTAAGCGTAAGGAAGAGCGACTCATCTACCTCTGGACGATCGCGAAGAGCGTCGAGTTCTAATAAGCCCCAATCGAGATCTTCTCTGAAATGTTTTAAAAAGAAAATTATATCTTGAAAATAAAGTACTTTTTGAGCTTTGTTAAAGAAACATTGTATTGTGATATGTTGCATATGTTTGTTAGAACATAATCGTATGTGTAAATGTGTTAAATGAATATGTATCGAATATTAATGAATGAATACTAATAATAATTTTTAAAAACTTAATTTTATTTAGTTTTTTTTATTTAATAACGTAACTTAAGGCCATCCGGACATCTCAAGCGGAATATATTGTGTATGTTTCTGCAAGCATGGTTAGAAAGAACTGTTCAAAGGCTTCAACATGCTCTCTCATATTTAGTTAATTCAACCAATATAATCCAAACAAGTTTGTTGACTTCTTTTTCAAAGCAAAATACACAAAAATGTATAAGCATACATTGAAATATAATTAATATTCTGTTAAACAAAATTCCGGAAAGTTCGAAAATTAAATTAGTTTTGGTTAGAGCTAAATAATGAAGTTAAATAATAGAAGTGAGAACTTAGAAATCTGTTAGTGGCTGAATTAGATTCGTAGGTGAATCACCTCGAGCCACTTGTGTGTATAATACATATAACAAAAAATAATGAAGTGAAAAAAAAATGATTTTACCTGCAGACATCGCCATCATGAAATATTTCGGGATGATGATGTGAACCGCCTATGCCGATAAAGTTGAAAATGAAACTACCTAATATATTAATGCATAGCCACAATTTCACCGCCTCGAATGGTGTTGCAGTAAAGAAGCTCATTATGAGGGGTGGAAAGAAAGGAACAATGTCGCGGAATTCTATTTTCTTCCACTCCGCAAATAACGAATAATACCTGTAAAACAATTAACATTGTAATAAACATAGTCGCCCCGATAAAAATATTTTTATGACAAAAGTGACGAAGTGTTTCAAATCAGACATGCTCTTATACATAAATAGTAGTTTTAGCAACATTATACCGTTTAAGTCCTTGTGTCAAAAACGACAGCGCGAAAGAGATGGGACTGTAGAGGATCATGAACATCTGATAGAGAATCGGCTTATTTTTTGGCATATACTGAAGTAACGGCTCGTACGCGTAGACCTCGATGTCCCAAATCGTGTTGGGATAGAGATGATGACTGAGAGCGTGAGATATACGCCAATCCTTGGACGACATGGCAGTGAGATCAAGGTAGTACATGCGGAAGTTGTCTTTCATGTGTATAAAATTATGGGCGACAATCGTTGTCCATGCCATGGAAATCGCTGAAATAGTTTGAAGGATAACAATTAGGTATATGTAAATGAAATAAAATAAACTCTTTTGAATATATTTGATGAAAAATATTCGGAAAGAGTTGCAATGGTAGATTTTAACACTCGAAAGTACTAATAATTAAATAGGCATTTAATTATAATATTTAATTGATTATAACTTTCAAAACTTCATCTTTTTCTAATGTTAAAAAAAGTTAACTGAAACTTTTTTCCTTTCTGTTTATGTTTCAAATTGTATGTGGCAGTTTTCTAAATTAAAGTATAATATTTAAACAAAAAAATCTACTGAATTTCATAATTTAATAAATTATCATTTAAGCGTTTATTTGGAAAAACGGCCCTGTCAGGC
>JAYJLV010000011.1:10275799-10295936 GCA_036873485.1 Torymus texanus
TGTATTGTGCGCGGTAGCGCATGAGGGGGCAACTATGTGGAAATAACAAACAAGTGCGTACGTGCTACGCATATATATATATATATATATATATATATATATATATATATATATAGATACGCAGACGGAATTACGATGGATATATATACGCGTTGTTTTTTCGTGCTTAAGGAAAACTAGAAAATTCTGAATAATGCGCGCCGCTTTGAGTTTTACTCCTTTTGTTACATTTTTCCTATGCGCGCGCGCGAGAGAGTGGAGTGGAGAATGTGCTGCGGGTTTCTTAAGCTGCTATTGTTAGTTTTATTTTATTGCACATTTTGTTCGTTTCAGACAATATTCGAATTAATACACCTGACTTTTGCAATGCTAGAGTATGCGAGATAAATTTTGAATAATAATAGAAGCTTTGTAATCTTCCACGATATAATATTGATGTATTTAAAGAAGCTATTAAGATATGATCGTGAAGAAATAATTTAACAATATTTCCCATACATTGAAAGTAACAAATTGGAGCACTTATATCAAATAATTAATCTAAAAATATTATTGTCTAAATAATATACAGGATCAAACGAAATAATCTTTTACTTCTCAAAGGTCACTTTCACATCAACAAGAAATTGCAATTCACCCTAATGTGTAATTATTTTTCATTGTTTCACGAGAAAAACTATTATACCGCAAACAAAAGCCAATGTCATTCGAAATCCGTCAAATATTCAGAACTCAGACATTACACGAAACCCATAATCAGCATATCTCATAAACCCAAAAACCACTCAACCTGTATACATAATAAAACCCCTCATAAACCTATATACATACACCGACTCACGGTCGTCACCCACCTCGAAATTATTCTACACCTTCGCCCACCTAATAACAATCCCGCCCCTTTCCATCGATCTCCTTCTATCTCTCTATCTACACAATCGCCAGTGCCAACAAAAAAAAACAAGACCTCGTCGTATAACAAAACGCCGACCCTAAAAAAAAAGCCACTTGCGTCGTCGAACCTCCAATATTAAAGCCAACCAAACAGCAGCCGGTGCCTATATAATACACGCATACATACCTATATACATACATATACACATCGACAGCAAAGCGCACTATACATACGCGGGCATTAACGAGCGTGAGTGCGCGTGTAATAAAGCGCGCACGCGGTCTTATCTGTTATTTCATACCACGCGGCGACGGCAGCGGTGGCGGCAGTCGCGCTCAGGCTTTCACTTTCGCTGCATATATATATAGTGTATAAGACAGCCCCACTCTCTCGAGCAAATCGAGCGGTAACCGCGTGCATATACTCTACGGCCTCGCTTCTGGAATACCTATGTTACATGTATATGTATATATAGGTAGAATAGTATACCTGTCGTGAGTTCTCGTGAGAAGATGAGCATGAACGTATAAGTATCGATGGGTTTGGCCCATTCACTTTTGTATATATAGGTACACTACCGACCTGGGCTTTTGCCCTCCAGGAGACCGAGATCTCGTGAACTCGTAAGGTGGCTTTCGAGGATGTCGCAATCGTGGATGCCAGGAGAGAGAAAGAAAAGTGAGGTGTAGTATAGGATGATGTCGGTGGAATTTTTAGAGACGGTGTGGGGATCAGCTCTTCTTTCGCTTTCGAGAGAAAGAGAGGTCGGTCGAAGTGTATAGGTATATAATACTACTGTAGGTCGACACGATTGTAATGTCGTGAGGAGAGGATTATATATATACGGTTCGATGTACTTATATGTGGGTCGTGATGCGCGCTGTTACTTTTCCCGTTTGGTAGTTCGAAATAGTATACTGTGATCGAATTGGTATATTGCTATATTATATATTGTAGTCTGGGTGTGTTTATACTTTCAAATGAAAAATTGTGTTATTCTGTGGTATTTAGCAAACAAAATTATCCGCGAGTTTTCATTTTTAAAAGATATATATATATGTATATACATGCGTTGTTGACTCAAGTAGGATTTTGTAATAGTAGTATAGGTATAACAAGAAACAATTACTTTCAAAATGCAGCATTCGTTTTAAATATTTTATTGCTCCTGCCATTAAAATACAACGTAGTCGGTTTTATAAACGTTGTTTACATTTCGCTCGTTTCGTATATGTTGCTTCTGAATTATTCAGAAATTAACTCTTAAAGCTTTGCAAAATACCACTTTTTTCGCACTTTTTCTATGGCGTAAAAGAAAATCTTCACTGACAGGCGTACGTAATGTGTTGTAACAGAAGCAAAAAGTTAAATACTTTAAATAAAACTATAAACATGTAAATTTAAATAAAAATGAACTATAATGTATTTGAAGTTTGCTTTTAAATTGGTACTTGCAGCGAATATCTGTGTTAGTACATGTAAAATAAATATAATGGGAAGGAAAACAGGATAAAAGGTAAAATAAAGTGAGAATTTACAAACAAAATCATCGCTTTGCTGATAATCACACCTGATGCCATATCAAGTTTGCATGAATATTAAATAATAAAATCAGCTTTCCGTAGCGATGATTTCATTAATAAATACCATATCAGCGATCTCGTAACAAATTCATTTCTTTATTCATCACGTCAATAAATACACGTTAAGTGCAATACACTAAATTAATCGCTTTAAAATTTCTTTACTTATTTTCATCGTTCTTCGTCGATCGGTTTTCACTTGACGTCCCTCGGCTGAAAAGAACAATGCTATAGGAGGATGCTAATTTCTTTTTTTTTTTAGTCAAATTACACGACATTTACTTTCTCACTTTACGTATCAAATGTGTTTCTCCGACATCGCGTCCGTAATTTTACTTTTATAGAAGTATATATAGGTATATCAAATTCGCGTCAAGTAAACAACGAGTGTTTCGTTGCCGTTGGAAAAAGGACAAAGACAAATCATCATACCTCGATTATTTGCGGCGTTACAAACGTGTTCAACGTCACTTCGGTTTCGTTCATTCCTCTTTCTTATTTTTTTTTCTTTCCACATTGCGCTATTAATGTATGTAGTTTTTACAAATCAAATACTTGGCATTATAATAAAGTTAATATTGTTTCTCGGTCCAGCCACGCGTCTCCGCGGACCACGAGGCTAATGGATCGTCACATTTCTTTTTCTCATTCCGCTCCCATATTATTCCGAAATATTTACAATTAAAAACCGTTTACGCATTTCTTTTGTTATCTCAAACGATTCTTAACAAGTACAAAAGAGGTCGCAAATCATCGTTGAAATCACTTTAAGTGGAATTAACCCCTTATTACGTATACGCAAACGATAAAACGCGATCAAAGCAAATCTTAATCTTTAAAGCTAATCTAGACAATAGACTAATCTTCCTTAAATATATTGATAATAATCTCAATGAAAATCTTACGCGTAAAATTACAATTGTTGTTGTTGTTGTTTTTTGTTGTAACAATTTAAAAAGGTAGTTTAATCATACCAACAAATTAATTATTATTCGTTAACTATTAATCGTTAATTATTACTCGAAAGGCGACTCTTGGAGTCGACGAACTAAACACGCTCTAGCCTCGAGACCCCAGACGGTAGGACCAAACAATCGCCTGCCTGATGCGGCAAGGGACCGGCAAGGTCCAACAGCGATTAGAGCTGTGATTGGTTGAAACAATATGTGGCCGTCGCCGCCCGCCACGCTTCGGGCGCGAGCCGCGTGTTATAGCGACGTCGCGCGCACACACGCGCGTATTACATTAAAAAACAAGTTAGAAATAATTAAAACAAGTAAAAAAAACACAATTCAACGAAAAATCACAGACGTTGCAGTAAAAGAAGGTACTTATACAGAGCAAAATAGCGCGCGATCGCCTCGCGATCGTCCCGCAAGCGGCGGACGGCGCGGCCCAGGATATTATAGTCTTCATTTTCAATTTATGTCGAGCCAATGTATTCCACAGAACGTCATTTTTCAATGTTTTTTTTATTATTATTATTATTGTTCGTAAAAACAGATTCGAGATAATTCATATATATGTGTGTGTGACACTCAATATAAGTAACAGAAGAATTCTACATGTCCAAAATTAATACAACTTCGGGTCGACGCTTGCACGACTGGTCTATAAAAAATGAGCGAATTTTAGTCATGCTAACTTATTTGTTAATAGTAAAAAACAATATTAACGAATAAAAAAAAAATAGTGGCGCGAGCGTCGAGCGCGAGTTTTGTATAATTTATTATTATAATAAACAATGCGTAGCTTTGAATACGTACAGGTGTCGTTATACGGCGCGTTCGCTGTTTTGCTTTCATGACTTGTCAATTGAGTGTGGATATTTATCATGTATTTTACGAATTTTCGTTTCAGTATTGCCGGCTTTTTGGTTTTTATTTTTATTATTTTATTAATGCGAGAATTGAAAGTCGCGGTCAAAAAAAAAAATAATGCCAAAGCGGAGCTCGATTAAAGGAGAGAAAGAGAAAGAGAAGGAATAAAGGTTTGAAGGGATAATGGGATTTGAAACTTCGATCGTACTCTTATAATCTAAGAAAAAAAAAATCAAAATTAAAAAAAAAATCAATCGATAATATTGTAAATTATTATCATACAATTTAATAATTATAATACATATAACTAAATTTATAATAATAAATTAAAAATAAAATAAAATATTTATCTCAACGATATCAAAGTAATTTTGCAGATTTGCTTGCTTGCGCAAGTACACGTGCACGGCGCAGCGATACTTACGAAAACAGCCAATGCTCGAGGCGCGATCGAAGCTTGGCCGATGGCCAAGAAAAAGGAGAGAGAGAGAGAGAGAGAGAGACAGACAGACAGATATAGGAAAGTTGGATCAAGTAGCGTGAGTCGAGTGTCGAGAGCCGCTGTCCGTCAAATGATATTATTCTATTTTTTTCTTTTCAATTCAATAAATTTTCGTTAAGCTCTGGTTGTTAAAATTTACGTCTGAGAGAGCATCCTCTCTGTACTTACCACTCACTCATGCGCCGCCCAACAATTGTTCCTTGCAAGGAAAAAGCCTTATTATTCTCGCACCGAGATTATCCATCGAGACCGAGTTCGCGAATCTTGTACGTTATGCACTTTTGCGTCGCGTAAACGAAAATTTATTAGACGTGAAATTTCGTGGAGTTTATTAATGAAGCGAGTTATAGAACGTAATTTAGAAACCGATATGGATTTGATTAATCACTTTCGCGCAAGTATAACATTATCTGGACGACCATTATACACTGTTTTGCACATATTATTCCTCGTTATTTTTACGATGGCGATAAATAAAAGTGTAATAATAATGCTACTTTCAGCCGTCTATGGTATATATAATAAATATGCATATGAAGCGCCTGAGGTTTGCAAATCTCAAGTGTAAGAGCGGATGAAACTTTCTAATTGTGCTCGTATATTAAAGTGTTGCTCGATCAAAGTCAAAATATACACATATTCAAGTTCACACTATTATTCTTTACAAATTTGTAAAACATCATAATTAATAAGAGTACAATAATAGTAACACTCAGTAAAAAAAAAAAAAAAGGTAAAACGTCAAGTGGCCACAACACACTTGAAAGTAAGAAAGAAAATAAATAAATCACACAATTACTTTTTCTCTACACTGTGCACAATTATGCAATAATAATAGCCATTTCAGTATTATATTTCCAACAAATTCGTCCACTATCGAACGCGCGGTGAGTTCTCATTTTCTAAAATAGCATCGTATATGTACACAATATGTACAAATTCCCGTGGAGTAATTGCTATCAACTAGATAAAAAAAAGACCAGAAAAAAAAACTTAAAACAACAGCTTTTTCAAATGAAATTCATCGCAATGCAGGTACGCTCACAAACTTGCACTAGAGCTTGCGTGCGAGTGTACTCTAACCTCTCAAAGCAAAGAAACGCGTCAAACTCGATGGACGAACTCGGTGCAAGTATAAAGAGATTTCGTAATGTATATAATAATACGTTTTGAATATAAATAAAATCTAATTCGACGGACTAACCTGGCAGGCGAGCGCTGAGCCGCCGCGCGCCGCTACCAAGAGGAGAACACACGCTAACGAATACATCCCCGTTGGCGGCGACGCGAGAGGGCCGTCACCTTCTATCTCTCTCGCACATTCGCGTCTCACTCACTGAGACGACACACCACGTGTATATCATGGCGCGCAGAAGGCTGAGAGAAACGACGACGCCTTTTGCCCATTTCAGTCGGAACGAAACGCGTGAACTAGAATGCGGACGGTTTTCCGCGATAGTTGAGTTGTTAACTTGGTGTTTTTCTTTTCAATACCCACGCCGGTATGTATACGCGTGCAGAGATAACAAAGAAAAAAAGAGCGTCTCGGCGCGTTTATTACAAAGGATGAAAGTCGATAAAACGTGCTTTCGAATTTTAAGTTGCTATCTTTTGAAAGTTGCTTTGAAGAGCATAAAGGGCACTTAAAGAGACGCTTCGCGTAAAAAAGAGGCTATTTTTTTCTAAAGTGCCGTCGATTCTCTCAGACAACTGCCAGTGTGGCGTAGTAGTAGCGTGTATGTATGACATGACGTTTATCCAACATCATCAACGTTAATAATATTAATAATGATTATTAATATAGTAATATTAATATAAAGAAACAAAGAATTTTTGCTAACTTCTGAATTTCTTCGGAGTCGTTGCTGTTGCGCTCTGCCGATTACGAGTGACGTCGTTGATTGTAGATGTATAGATGGTATCGTGACACGTTACACGTTAGATGGTTTCTCGATTGTTTCTTTTTTTTATTTACGATGTTCCTCTTTCTTTTCATTCGCGTCAAAAATACCGAGACATATGTAACGAACGGAAAATCTCTTTCTCTCTCACACTCTATTTGTAACTTTCGCACACATCATCATCCTCATGTGTCAACATAGTTTATGTTCTTTCTCTTTCCCTCCCGTTGGTTCGCTCTCCATTTGGCAGGTTGCTCGTGTTCTTGTCTTGTGTCGTACGTTTTCTTGACTTGTTCTTTCTTTTTTTTTTATTTTCTATCCTCACGTGTTGTGATGCAATTGTCATTGATGTTTGTTTCTTTTTCCATTGGCTCAGCTTTTTCCTCGTGCCGTACGGTAAGGAAAACGCTTTGCTGTGCCGGCGATGGAGTTCGGTCAATGTGTTTTTGCTGGATTTGCAAAAGTTCAATCGGAAGTTTTTGGCGTCGTACGCGAAATTATCGTAAAAATACGCGTCCGTTATACGGATATTTACTCGAAACTAATATATCAATAAAAAAATATTGAATTTTTAAGAATGATTTTACGCACTATTGATGGTCCATTAAAAATTGATCCAAGTTCGTTTCGCAATAAAAACAGTTAAATCATACAGCGTCTCTCTAGTTCCGATCAATATTCTAAAAACAGTCTTTCAACCATCAATATCTGAACTTGCATGATAAAAACAAACAACAACCCAGTCTAATGTATATATCCAACTCGCGAACTCCTCGTAGGTACACAGCTCAACGTCCAACGCCATTCCCACTTGTCGGTACGACGAACAAGTGACAGCAGCAGCCGTGGACGGCGAACCGAGTCAACATTCGTCCGGGTCTTGAAGCTCTCTGGCATCAGTGTAAATTTTTTTTTTTTTTTTCTTCATTTTCATCCTCTGTCTATCTTTCTTTCTCTCTCCCTCTCTCTCTCTCTCTTTATTCGGGGCCTCTTTCCATAGCGTTTTAACGTGCTTGTTGTCGTGTGTGAGCGTGTGGTATCTGTGTATAACGATTATCCGCTCAGGGCCGAGCCCAGAGCACGAAGTGCAACGGCGCGGTCGTGGGCCCGTCCGCGTGCGGGGGCGATCATCTGAAACGCGGATGCATCATCGGCGCTAGCATCGGCGCCCCAGGGAATCCCATGGCTGGTGCGAAGGCCGGATGCATCGCACCCGGTGGTAGGCCTGCTCCTAGCATACCTGCAAATACACAATAAACGTGTCAGTGAATCATGGTTATGAAAGGATGAAGTAAGAGAGATCGGCATTATTCTCTATTTTGTTTTCGCTTTTGTTTTTTTTGTAATATGCTTTGAAAATATAGACTTTTTTTTTTGATCGATCATTAAGAAAGATATGTAAAACGGCTGCTCTACCTTGCGAGCTCCGCATGTTTATGCGATATTACAGTTATACTCTCATTAATGTTTTTTTTTCCTCCTTTTTGTATTCGCTATTTTCAAAAGGACTATAGGCGACTATCCTTGTCTAATCGGTCAATACTTACGTGGAAATTCATGGCTCTTTTTATAAATATTTCTCTTGAACTTAATTTCGCTTATATTGTTAATCGACATACTGAATTAAGTCATTTTCATTATATTGTTATATAATAAGCTGTGAAATTAGTCATTAGACAAGGATAGATATATATGTATATATATTGGCCTCCTCTTAAGGGGGTGTGAAAGTAAATTTTGGCTTATTCTTTGTTTGTACAAACAAATTTCGTAGTATTAAATTTAAGGTGCTGTGCAAATTCACTTTTCACTCTGTGTTGTAATTATCTAATATTGCATAAATGCATTGAATAAATTTATCGTTTGTTCATTATTTGTATTATATAAATGAGATTTTGCAAGGAAAAGCGATTTAATTAGGTGGTCGTTTAATTTAGAGAACAAAATTTGATCATCAGTCTAATCGTGTTTGAAGAAAAAAAAAATACAACAAAATGAAATCGATATTTATCGAACAAATCCTAATCTCATCTTATCAACGAAATGGTGTAATTAAAATACGCAAACAATAATAGATGAGTACAATACCGTAAACAAGTGAAAGTCAGCCTACAACAAATGCACTTATATATGTAAATGAAAACATATACATAAACAGATTTATAAATGAAAATAATAATAGTGTAATATCGATAAGGTAGGGAGCGGCGACACGGGGCAAACGTTGATATTTCACACCCTCTTAACGCTCTCGACATACTTTAAATTAATGGTAATAATAATAATAATAATAATAATAATAATAATAATAATAATAATAATAATAATACTTTGCACGTGTGTCATTGAAATTCTGTTTTGTACTTACGTCGCGCGAGTACATCGACAAAACGACTCGAGTCCTCGAGCTGTGCAGAATCGTTTTGATGATGCATCGACGCTTTGGAAGGAACTCGAGTGACAGCCGACTGTTTTTTTAATTACTCATTAAACTCTTTACGAATTCATAATTATTTTTTAACCGATATCGAAGCAATTTGAATAAGCATTTACACATAAAATATTTAATGATACTTAATCATCATTGTTTTTAAAAAGACAAAAGAGCTCTACGATACTCGCTGTTTCATTATTTTTATTCAAATTTATCGGAGAACAAAACTAAAATTAAATTTCACGAACAAAGTAAAAATATCAAATCCTAAATTTTTTAATTCTTTAATGAATCCAATTAAATACAAATTGAAAACTATAAAAAAAATTATATTATTTGAAAGAAAAGGTAAAATAAAATTAAAAGAGTTCTTAAACGTGCAGTGCCGCATAAAAAATAACTCTATCTATATTCCTTAGTCAGTTGCCAGTTTGCATATTTTTCACTTTGCGCATTTGATACTGAAAAACTCTATACTATACGTTTACTGGAAATTCCTGCACGTTCTGCGATCTCGATAAACGCGATAAAAATTAGCAGCAAGTACCGAGGCTATATACGGTATTTTAATGCGAATCACCGTGAGTGAAGAATTTTGTGTAATCTTCTACAGGGCGTGTGCGTGTGTAAGTCAAAAATTTTAAATAACAAAAATATGTTATAAATGGAAAAAAAAATTAAAGAAAAAGAAAGGAATACGCATGTAATAATACCCGTCCCTAAATTTCTACGTCAAGCAATGGGTATTGTTAGTTAATCGTAATAGAATGGGTTAACGTAGGAAGTACGGATACTTGGCTATATGTATGCAGTACTAAGGGTGGAATGAAATTAAAAAAAAAAAAAAAAAACCAAAATAAAAGAAAGTAAACTTCAAACGAATACGCAGAGATACGCCGTTTGCTACGTTATAGTATTTGAAAAATAAGACTTTTAAGACATTCAATCTACCTTTTACTGCCTTATTTTTAAAACACCACCAAATTACTTTCAAATCATCTAACAAAATAAAAATACAATCAATCACCTGTCCGTTCGATATCAGAAATAAATGCATGCAAACTCTGTGCATCTTAAACCCAACATTTTATATATACGTGTACATTGAAAAACTTCACAATGAGAGAAAAAAAAAATTGTTACCGCAAACCTCACACAACCCAGCAAGAAAAACGCATTCGTCCAATAAAAAAAAATAATATATATATATAGGGACGCTCTCGACCTTTGTCGCGTTGTTATTTTCGTGCACTATGTCTGTGTATATGTGTAATAACGTTGGGAGCGCAATTTCGGCCCAGCTGTGACCCTACCGCGGGTCGGCTGTCACCCGGCGCCTACAGATATACTCTTCCCCCGTTTTATTGTCTGTTTTTGTTTTTCATACTTTTCTATATAGCCCGTATACGAGAAAAAGTTTATGTGTGTCTGTGTATGTGTGTACTAAAAAAAAAACATCTCTAAAGGCAAAAAGAAAAAGAGATATACAGAGACCGAACGAGAAACGCGAGACGTGTCGAGGCCACACAAGAGGCAAAGCTACGCCAAAGTTCAGTGCGAGCTTTTGCGGTCAAGAGAAGACAAGAGAGAAAGAAAGACACAGAGAAGTTGCAGTTGCAGCGCGGCAATGTGAATAATGAATTTCGACTGTCAGAATAGAATCCATACCGTGACTTTCTTTCGGCAATTTTAAATTTAAATTCAGCGAAACTGAATTCTATCAAAACCGTATCGAAAACAAACGACTCGTTTAATTGCGTTCTAAAATGCTATACTTTCTCTATTACGAAGTTTCTATTTCAGATTACCTCATCTAGTTTTCATTCGCGAACGTTCGCCACCGACTTGCAATTCGTATAAGCGTATATGTAAGACGATAACGTAGTACCCGTCCGAAAAGAAAAACTCATCTTATCTCCTCAAAGCGAATCGCGAATCCGCTTAAAAGCTCGAGGCGTAATCACGCCTACCGAGCATCTACCATCAAAGTATATAGTACAGTATAAGTCAAAGTAAAAGGTCTAAGTATATATAGAGAAACAAGAGAGAAAGAGAGAGAGAGAGAGAGAGATAGAGATAGAGAACTCAAAGCTCTACTCTGCTGAAGACGCGCGCTCGGGTCGACCCCGTGGCGTCGCTTTGCCTCGAGAGTTCACCTCGATTCTGCTCATGTGTATTATGTGTATGTGTGTGTGTAATATGCACAATACGCCGAACACGCGCGTACGTTACAGAAACACGTATAATAATATATATTTAGGTAAATAACAGTATAATAATAATTTGACAATGAAACTATTGTCCTCCCATCCGGTTAGTGTTAATTGACGAGTATAAATAAGTATGTAAAAAAAAAACAATAATTAATAATGAGTAATAAGTAAAAGTAAGTCTAGGTAAATATACTTGGTACGTGAATTCGTTTACTTACTGTCGTTCGGCTCGACTTTTATCTAAAAATCTTTCATGTGACACAAGAGCTATATATATGGACTCTATATATATATATATTTATTTGTGTTTATATATGTATATATGTAAAACTTTTATGTATATAGCGTGCGTGAGAATAATGATAATTACGTATAGATAATTACAGTTATTATTAATATTGCAGTTCGTTCTTGTTGCAGATCTTTTCACGAAACGTACCGTGTGTTATTATTATACTTTGTTTTTTTCATAATCCTTTTCGTTCGACGACACAAGCGAGATAATTAGTGAGGCCAACTTTTGCAATTGTGTAATTAGTTTATAAGTGATCTACCAATTATTATTAATATTAGTATTAGTCGTAACATGAAGCTTTTCTACGTTTATTGCTTTACTAAGTCGTTATTTAAACATATATCCCTGCGACAGAAGAAAATAACAAAAAGATATTAAGTACATTACCCTAAGACCTAAGTGGATTTGCAAGATATTGTCCATTTTTCCTTTACAATTAAGTTAATCGTAATACTTAAAGCAAAGTAAAAAAATCTACTTACAAAACAGTTTCGAACCCGCGCCCTATTTTCTCAGAGTGAATGAGCATGTATTTCATAAATAAAAATCTCATTGACTGACTTATTGAAATAATCACCCTTTCTTATTCCATTGCCGTCGTGCCAAGTCTCGTGATTAGCCACGATGCAATCACCCCTGATGATAAATATGGCCCCGAGAAGGGAGAGACCAAGAAATAAAATCATAATTACAACATAAAAAGCATGATACGCAAATAAATTAAATCTTACTACATTAAACTTTTATAAACAGACAAAAAAGTATTAATAGTCTTTTGGTGTTTACTTGCCAAGTCCCCTGGCTCTAACGGTCGTGTATTCTCATAAGTCGCCGAATAAGGGAAGGTTATAGCTGTATATCTATATGTATATATATAAAATTGTGTGTTTTTAAAGTGCCATACTCAAAGAAAATATCTTTCCAACAAACAAACTGCATTTTACTCTGAGGTACGAAAACAAGAGCGGAAGACGGTCAATTTCATGAAAAATGTGCATCAATTCTCCGAACGAAGATCCAAGAAAACAAAACAGTCGATTGTTGAAAAAAATATGTACGTTAAAAAAAAAGATAATGGTAAACAAAAGACAACTTCTCTTTAATCATATAATATATATGGAGAGCTGTACCGTGCCCAAAAAAGCGCTCATCACTACTGTATCACAACACCATAGGAATTTCAAGCTACCAGTTAATGTAAGAAAATAGAAAGAAAGAGATAGAGAAGTAGACAGAGAAAGAATACAGGAAACAGATATAGAAAACTTAGTATGTAGCGTTAGGGAACAAAAGTAAAAGATATAAATACTTTACGCGCTTGGGTGAAAAGATGAGCGGCCGATATCAAGGCAAATGAAAAGAAAGTACAAACTATAACATAAACGTTAGATGAGTGAGACGTTAAAGTTATAAACTAAATAGATAAGGAAATTAAATAAAGCAGCAAATAATGTCTAATGATGGTCGAGCGGTTGTAAAAAGTAAAAGGAATCTACGGAAAAAATAATCAATCTACGAATTTTTTTTTTTACTAAAAAACATATAAAAACGTTTGTTAATAAGTATACGTACAAAAACACTTATAATAGCCACAATCGCTGGTATAGCTGACGAGTATATAGTATTCGAACAATAGATTCTAATTTTACCTTAAGAATGAAGGACTGATGAGTAATTCAATCAATGTGGCTTTCTCGTGTGTATATATATATATATATATATATATATATAATTTAACAACAAAATAAAAATTATTACAATAAAATTTTTTATAATAGCTCTAATTTTTGCAACGTTCATCGTATTTATATAGCTAAAAAATAAATAATATATAAGAAATAAACGAATGTGATATCAAGCTATCATAACGTGTACAAATTATAAACAGCACTAAAAGGTAAGTGATAATAAGCCTGAAATAAGTGGTAACAAAAAGATAAACCGCTCGACGAAAATGCTTGGCATAAAAATAAAAATGAGTGTCGCAGAATGATTATGGCGCATGATTAATGATGATGGTATTGATGATATGGTAAAATAGCAATAATAATGATACGATGCGAAATGATGACGTAGAAATGATGGATAATGATAATAATAATAATAGTAATAGAAATATATTTATAATATGAGATATACATAGGCCATTTCACCGCATGCTAGTTGCTAAGGACCAACCTTGTTGCACTTGTCTAAAACACGGGTTTTAGTAACCAGAGACTGGGGTTCGGTTCGACACTCATCGAGGAGTGACAGGGCGCCCTGCAAACGCACCGTTAAAAACGTAAAAAGTTTTTCACAGGACGCTAAGTGTGAGAGATAAGAGATGGTCGATTGCATAATTAGTTTGATATATTTTTTTTATTTCTATATGAATCTTTTTACTTTAAATAAATCAGGGAAAGTAAAACGGATGAGTCCCTAACACATAAGAGAAAACACATAATACGTAAGTAGTCGTGTCACTTAGAATATGGTGGGCTTCTAACATTTGAACATTTAATCTATGTATAGTGGCGACTAACAGTCAACTGGTATCGTCACGTCACTTTCCCTCTCCCTTCCCTTCCCTTACACGCGTCAGAGTCAATGATAAATTTAGAAAGTTGATTCTTCAGAAATTGAAACTTTCGAAAAATAATTGTTCTTTTACAAATTGCAATTGTTTGGAGGCAATAATATTAAATATTTATACTCCATAATTCTTTACGTGATTTTAACTTGAATGAATTATTACGAGTAATAAATGTTAAAAATAATGAAAAAAAGAATTACATAATCATGCATTATCTTCATTTCGTTTCGTTTTTAAGAAAATTTCATTTTCAAAAACTAAAATTTGTCTTTACTAAACATGCATTAACGAAATATGATTAATCACTTTGTAACGTTATTTATACTAATTACATTTTAAAAATTTGCGTTTTGAAATTTCCGATTTCTGAACATTCATTAGTAATGCTCTTCAATTGTCTACAAAACGCATACACATCATACATTCTATCTTTGCACGTTGTTTTAATAATAATTATTTTTAGTTACATACCAAAAAGTATAAGTTACTTAAAACTGAAAACTCAAAAATGTAAACTGTAAAATTTGTATGGAATTATTTGTTTGTAATAGTAGGTGAATTAGTACGGAGATTAAAACGAAGAGAATTACTTTTTATGTTAGTAAAAAATAATAATAATTATTAACAATGCTTCACATATAAAACTTCTGTTTTACAAAACAACAATACTGTATTTTCAGTGTTAAAAAATGAAATATTCCCTTCGCCTTTTCTCTGTCAATAAGCGCTCCGAAAAGATTTATTGTATATAAGAAAAGTAAACAGATCATTCACGTCACGTTTCTGTCTAATGGGTGTAAGGTGAGAGAAGGGCGGGGCGTTCTGGTATATGGTACATATATATATAGACTATACTTGCCTGTATATATATGAAGTGACATAAATCAAATAAGAAAAAAAGTACAGCCTAGCCATATAATAAATATAGATAAATTGTACAATACACAAAAAGACCTTCTATAGGTATATAATATAGTAAAGTCATCGTTTTCTAATGTAAAATGCAAAAAAAATTCATAAAAAAATACAGTAATATAGTGAATATATATTCGTGTGAGTAAAAGAGACAGTATATATATGTATAAATATATGAAATATATGTAGAAAATATTTGGTGGTCAAAGGAAGAAGTTCGAAGGAACGTCAAAGGTCAGAGAGACAGATCATCGTAAAGATCGAGTCGACAGCAATAGAAAGAGCGAGAAGAGCGAGAGAAGATAGATCAGAGAAAAAGTTAGAGAGATAGAAGGAAAGCAGGGCGATATCCCGGAGACTTACCTGGTGGCAGGCCCATGGGGGGCGGTCGCATCATGTTACCTCCGTGAATGAGCGCGGGCGCCGTTAGTGTCATGGTCGGCCGCATGAGCGGCGCCATGAGGGCAACCGAGCTCACGGGCATGGCCGCCGACACCTGGGGCATGGCCATCACCTGGGGTGGCCGAGGGAAGCGCTGTTGCTGCTGTTGCTGCAGTGCGCTCAGAGCGGCCTGTTGGCGCTGCTGCTGATCTTGGAATGCAGCCACAGCAGACGCAGCCGCGGCCTGCTGTTGTTGTTGAGCCTGCTGTTGCTGGTGGTGAGCCTGTTGTTGTTGTTGATGATGAGCCTGCTGCTGTTGCTGCTGATGGTGGGCTACCGCCGCTGCTACTGCCGCTTGCTGATGATGCTGATGCATCGCCGCAGCGTGCTGTGCCGACGCGGAGGCTGAAGCCGATTCCGACGAGCGAGACTCATCGCCCTGGCGACGCTGATATTTCGGTAGCCTCGCGCGGATTTCCTCCTGCAATGACGACGATAATACAATTAATTACTGAAATGTATTTCGATTAAAGGATTCGACAATTACTGTTTAACATTTTGCCGTTCACAAGAGCATAGTACATTGAAGATATTTTTTTCTTCTTTATTTTCAATATACCTTTATTTGAGTATATGCCAATCGGTTTCTACGCAGTATTGGAAAAATGATGGGTCTTAAAATCAATAACTTCAATATACTGTGCTTTCAATGCGACATTCGTTACCACAACAATAACAAGAGACTTCCAAACAGACAAAAGAAGGAGGTCAATAAAAGAGGTTGCACAGAAGCATGATGATTTAGAAAAATTTAAAACCAATGCTCAAAAATTATATTAAATTATAATAATTCAATAATAAAAGAGATAAGTAAATTTCTGTTAATACTACAAAACAAATAATCAGATTGTTTATGCCTAACCTAAATGTGAATGTGTCCTATAGGTAAATGAGTCACAACTAGAATGACTCAAAGTTGTCTACTTTTATCTGATAAGGGTAAATGACAAGATAAGCTTACAAGAGTATCCATCAGTAGATGCAATGCATTTAAGAAAAAATTATTAAATTAATATTTTAACATCTATTATTTATATTTGTTCAAAATGTTTGCTCAAGATTATTTTTGCTTAATAGGGGAAGCAAGCACTATGTGTTTATGAAAGTACAATTAGCTTCAGTATTAATACATGTATTCCAGAAGACATGCAACTAATGAATCTTCTAAATTTGTCTTCTGTGCTTCACTTAAGAGGAAAAACATTTAGTGTTATCAAGACACCATTATTAAATGTATTCTGGAATACATTTAATAAAGCATTTAGATGCGCTAAACTGGTGTCTTTTAAATATATTTTTTTTTATTTCTTGAAAATATTATTTTTATTCAAATAAATTATTTAATAATTTAAAAAGTAATAATAATAAAAAATCAAAGAATATTTACCAGACTAAGATCTTCTGGAGGGTGAATGATTTTACTAGATGCACTAGTAGTAGCAATCATATTAACTTTTGTATCACTAGAGGTAGTACTTGTAGATGTCCCATTGTCAGCACTGCCATAGGCAGGGAATGTGGGTTTTACAGGTCCTATCGAACCACCTGCTATAGATGTGATAGGTTTAAAGTCAGCACCCAGAGGTGTCGATGCTACAGACGAAGCAGCAGAGGAAACAGCTGTGGCACTAGGAAACAGTGGCCTCGAAGGCATAGATGCTGCACTTGTGGGTGGCATACCAGGAGGCATTCCGTGCATTCCTGGTACCATACTGTAAAATGAGATTATGATAAGTAATTGATTATACAAACAATTTTAATTAATAAAAGTCTCATAAAGATGTTGTTTAACTTTATTTTAAACTTGTTATCATATAAAATGAAAATATTAAATATTTACCCAGGTCCCATAAATGGAGGATGTCCCATAGGCCCCATCATATGATGCATAGATGGTGGAAATTGACCCATGGACATTCCTGGATGTCCAGGCATTCCATGCATCATGTTTGAACCACCCATTGCTCCAGGAGCTGAACCTAGCAGACCTTCTGGTTTGGCCTTCTTTGGTGCTGGTTCATCTTCCCCAGAACTTGGAGAACCAGCTCGTCCTCCATTTCTTTGTCTTTCATGCTCCTTCAAGTCATTGGGTGGAATTCCTTCCATTCCATAAATTTCTATTTCTATATTACTACGATTTGGTAGCGAGTTTGGAACTTTATCTATTGTTTCTTTATGAACCTAAAATGAAAATAATTTTTTAATCAATACTGAATATGTTATGAATTTGCAAAATATTCATTTTTCAGTTTGGCATACCTGCATGCAATGTATACTTAAGCCTGGTCCCGTATAAAGTTTTTTGTGACAAATGTGACATTTGAAATGTTTTGCTTTTTGATGCTGGATTAAAATCTTTTCATCATCAAATTCTCTGTTGCAATACCTTTATAAAATTTGATAAGGAAATATATACGTAAAATGACAATGCATTTTTTATGATAAAATATATGAAATATGAACCTGTTTCAAGGACATTTTAATAAACCTGTTTAAAAAGACAATTTAATATGTATTAAAGGTATTTAAAAAATTTCTATTCAGATATCAGAATCCATTTCTGAAACAGAACTATTGAAAAATGAGATAGATAAATTCTCATGGAAACTATTCACATATATGCATACACATAGAAATATATATTTAAGCATTTCAGACATCAGTAAGTATCTAATTCTCTCGAATGCTCTATAATTCATGGTAATGTTCCATGCCAAGCCTTCCATTCCACTCCCTTCTGAATTGCCCAATGAAAATTGCAACACACGCACGCGCCAAATCCGCTTCTATCCCGGTTAAAGTTTCTACGATATTGGTCTAAAAAAGAAAAAAAAAAGAGATCCAACAAGGCATACATGTACATATACACATAATCCATTCTCCGCCTGGGGCGGTACAATTTTATTTACATCTCTCGCGGATCGACAGAACAGATCAAACACTCGCCTCTCTTCCCCCTTGACTCAACTCTAAAAATAAAAAAAAGTCCGTAGCGCGAGGTAGCAGATGAGAACCGCTCTTCTCGGGTATCTTTCCTCTCACTCTCTCACTCTTGGGCGACCCTAGAATAGAGAAAATCGATTTCCCGGAGGGCAGGAGAGCCGAAAGAGAGAGAGATAATACCACGCGCCACCGTCGTCGCAGTGTCCGCTCACGCGCGCGCGTAGGGCGCCACTTTTTCTTCACTCACCACGGACACGACGAGGCGTGTGCGTGATACTAAACGAAGAAGCGTCGCCTACATCGCGCCGCGTCGTCGTAAAAGGCGACGCGCGGGATTATGCACATACTTATAAAGAGGAAAGAGAGATATGTATATACATAAATATGTATATAGAAGATGCGTATAGATAAGGCGCGAACACACTTATGCGACACGAGACGGCATGCGTTGGCACGAACGTGTGTGGATCCCTATTATAATACGCGATATAAGTGTACCGTTACGTAAAATTTTCCTATGCTTATACACATGTACATATATATATATATATATATATTTGTGTCTATGTGTATGCATGTGCATATACAAGGCCTATACGCGTGCACATATGTCCTCCCGCGCGCCAAGGTGGCTCGCTTTCACATATTTTTTTGGCAAAGGATACCAGCACCAGGGTCTCGACTGCTTCTTCTTTTTGCGTCCCATGCTGAACTGTCTGTAACTTCTCGGCTCAGCAAAGGATAACGATAACCGACCTTGTGGTGAGAATCACGGTCGAATCTGATTGCGTCGTTCTCGTTTTTAGCTACGATACTACTTCTACGTGTGTGAGCAATCGGATCACGAGGAACAGCTTCGTCGAGGGGGAACACACACTCACTGCGTCCCTCTGTCGTACCGCTGTATCGGCTTTTTCCGTGGCCTGCACGATAACTACACACACAAAACGCCCGTTCTCTTACTCTACTGCGAGAGAACTGCTGCTGCTGCCACAGCACGATTCGCCGCAGAGCTCAACCACGACGACATCGTTGCGACTGCGACTGAGCTCGCGTTTGTGTGTGTGTGTATATTGATGAGACTGTTGGGGAGGGGGGCAAGAGATAGATATAGATATAGGTTGATAAGGTACAAGTGCAAAGTTTTCGAGGCAAGCCGGGTGCGCGAACGTTTGTGGGCTGTGTCTGTGTGTGATGTGGGCCGAAAAAAACATGGCCGCGCTATGGCTTCCGTTGTCGTTGATGTGGCGTTGCCGCAGTATCGAATCGATTCCACGTACCTATTTTGTAAGCAAGAAAAGCAGACGAAGTATATCGAACGGAACCCGCGAAATTTAAATTCTCAGAATTTTGTATTTTATTTATATCTTTGCACTAAAATTTTAATTTTTCTGTTAGTTATTGATATATTTATGTTTTTTACGTAATTTTAAGCATTATTTTTTCAAATAATAGTTACAAATTGACAAAAATAAAATGATTATTATTCTATAGTATACGCAAAGAATATAGACGCATATAGAAGAACACTTCTTATGGGCGTGTAGTGCAACACCGCCGTAACACGTAAAGCCTATACTAAACTATAGATGTTACCCACAGATTACATTGGGAGGACCT
>JAYJLV010000011.1:10296036-10320081 GCA_036873485.1 Torymus texanus
AACACGCACTTACACACAAAACACACATGCACACACACACACACACACACACACACACACACACAAACGCCCGAGATTTTGGCGCCGACGAGCTATTATTCAGATTTTTTTTTTCTTTTCCAAAGGGGGTGGGAGAATTTTTCCGGGTAGTATATACGCACGCGTTATACATATATATGTGAGTCAAGGATGAGAGATGGCTTATAGATAGGTAGGCAGGCTAATGTGAACGCGCATGTTCTTCGGGGACGGTCGTATAGATAATTGCACGTTAGCGAGGAGGAGAGATATAACCGTATGATAGTAGCTCACGCACGGTAAAGACTGTAATTTTGAAGCCCGTCACGTCATTCGAAATGCATTCGAACATACGCACGTGTTTTTGGTAATAACCGTTTAGCTGATTTTTATCGGAATTTTGTGTACTCTTACGTTATCGATTATTAGGCATATATACTAAATTTCTCTTGGCAATCTCTGAAACTTTCGAAAAGCGCGTGGAAAAAAGTAAAAGCTGAACAACCAAAGTAACGGCGGCAATCCGACATCGTTACCCCATAATCTTATATTCTATATTACCCACGTGAGTATATGCATACATCCTAAATCAAATCAAATATAGAAATTTATTTATCCAACCTATATATGCTCTCAAAGAGAGAGAGAGAGAGAGAGAGAGAGAGCAGGTATAACATAAACGACGACAGCTTCCCTTATTGTTTCCCTTTGCATCCGGAAGTCCTGGAAGCCGCGCGTTTCTTCTCCATTTATCTACGCGCTTATATTTGGACAGCTTGCCTCCCTCCCAAGCAGCAGCAGCAACAGCAGCTGTGGCTCGATGTGTCAAGTGTGTCGTGTGTATATACCCTATGTGATGTGCACCCCTAGGTCAATGTGGGCGGTCACAGTGTACGTGTGTATATAGGTATATACATTTTACACACCGGTGTATTAAATTTCTGAGGTTCTCGACTACGGGGGTAGCTTTCCAATGGCGGATGATGGGTTTGACGAGTTTTTTTTTCGAATGGTGTGATGGCGATGGCGTAGTGCTGACGCGCGGTTGGGTGGTATATAGGCGCGGTTTATGAGGGATGGTTCTCGTATATAATGTGATCGAATTTCAGTGTGACTGAAACTTTAGCTTTTTTTTCGATTATACTTGTGTTTTAATATTTCGTCAGAGTTCTTTAGAACCTTTATTAATTATCGAACGTCGACTTCCAAAATTTTAATTAAAAAAAAACACACATTTTCTTTTCGAAAAATAAACACAACTCAAATTACGCATCATTAAATTAAAACAAGAATAATATATAATATCGTCTCATACAAAATTTAACCAATTAAAAGCAATTACAATTCGCGAAACAAATTATTTCCGCGCGTCAAAACGCATTCGTCAAACCACTCGACTCCTCTGCTCCCTCAGCAAAAAATTCTCTCTCGTCTCTAAAAGGCCACGACTCTTCTTTCTTTCTCTCTCTCTCTCTCTCTCTCTCTTTCCAGCACGCGCATCTTCGCAAAAACGGGTATCACCTTTCTCCCTCCTCCTTCTTCTCCACGCACGCGCTGCTATATAACGTAAAAAGCTTCGCTCTAATTTGTCGGGCGAGCTACTGTGCTGCGCGCTTCCGCGAACGGATGTGTGCGCGCGCGCGCTTACAGTTTGGTTGGCCAGTCGGATTTTCGGGAATCGTATATACTATATACGTCGTTGCTGCTACGGCGCCAGCGCAGTAAAACGTGTGCGTATATATAAGCGGTATCCCTTTGACGGATTCCACAAACCAATTATGATTTTAATAAAATTCCCCTGGGTCCCCAACCCTCTTCTCTCTATCTGCGTGCACATGACTGTCTGTGCACAGACAAGCTTCTTTAGTTTTTTTTTTCGAGTTGGATGAGGTTTTCGAGAAGAGAAAGAGAGAGAATTCTTGCAAAAAATTCTTATAGCAGTAGGTTTTGGAAGAGAGGTTCGGATCGCTGCGTATAATTTAATTAGAAGGTTTTAATTACTGCTTATTTCGAAATTCCCGCCAAAATAGTTATATATTCTTTTACGTTTTACTATATATTTATCATTTATTTATATGTATAATTAAGTAGCAATTTTTTTTTATCTTATTTCAGATTCTTCTTACTTCAATGCACAAGTACATGCCGCGCGTCTGGATCGTCCGCTGTGACGATCTTACCAGCATCAGAGACCTTTACAGTCATCCCTCAAAGTTCTTCAACTTTCCCGAGACGGAATTTATCGCCGTGACTGCCTACCAGGTAACAATCACCATCAACGTCTTTTATTTCTTTTCTCATCCTTATATCTACTACGTAATTAGTCAATTTTACCTTCGCTCAAACACACCAACTCATCTCTCTACGCGCACATTGGCTCTAATTTAGAAAACCTGCACGCGCGCCACCAACGTCGTCCGAGATGACAAACACTCATTATAATACACCCTCGCGTAGGCGACAAATCAACGCGCGTGACACTGCAAAATTGTATATATATATATAATAAACAAACCTAATAGAATTTTGTCTTTTCTACTTTCAGAACGAGAACATAACTAAGCTTAAGATCGACAATAACCCGTTCGCTAAGGGTTTCCGTGAGAGTGGCCAATCTTCATGCAAACGTAAACGTCAACAACCAACATCTTCAGGATCATCATCGAGCAGTACTCACGAAGATGAAGAAGACGTGAGTTTCGCATCAGATTCCGAGCTTAACGACAGCGAAGCTGGTAGCGTTGGCCCGGTATCGAAACGAATGCGATGTGATATCGATGACAATTGCTGTGATAATAATACACCGCCACCAGCACCAGCAAGGCTTGAAACAGAACAGCGCAAAGAAACCCAGCCAAAACTTCACAGACCCTGGGCGGATGATGATAATAAGGAAAAAAATACTGTTGATACGCGGCCAGTATCCGCGACGTCGGAATTAGAATTAACGGCAGTAATGGGCGATGCCAGAGGCTATGAAAATATATCACCAGCACCTATGGCGACTGTTCAATTGCATCAGCAGTATTATGAGTATACACATCCACAACGTACAGAACAGTCTTACTTTTACGGAGTGCAACCCTCACCGTATCATCACCTTATGGCCTTAGAACTCGCGAGGATCGCAAAACATCGCTACGCCACGGGCATGCATCATATGCCAAGCATCATGTGATTGTATAGACATTCTATAGTGGTAGGATACTATTCGATTTAGTGCGTAATGTTAATTATTATTGAAATAATAATTAATTATTATGAATTATTAATCGAATAGTTTTTCTAAGTGTATTATTTGTACAGTATTTAGGGTAAAAAATTTATCGCGCGATGTTGTAAGATTCTTTTGATATTTATGTAGTTATTTTTTTTTTTATCGTATTATCTATTGACTATTTCAGTATATTGATTATTTGAAATAGAGCCGAATATAAAGCAATTGTCTTCTTTGCCATCGTAGACGCGGTGCAGATTTTAAATTTTCATCACTTTTCCAAACTAGAAAAGTATAGTGTTTAGAGAAGCGGATGATTTGATATTAGTCGCGATGCTTTTCGACATCTTTATATATGCAAATGTATAAATAGAGAAGACCGTGATGCAATATTAGATATATTATCATAGATGAATTGTACATAGAAATTTAAAAAAATTGTAGTATATATATATATATTTTTTTTAGTCAATATTTTTGGACGAATTATTTTGGAGTAAATATTTCGTTCATAATTAAATTTAGAGTATTTTTGTATGAATACATACACACACATATATATATATATATTTTTTTTTCTAAATAATGCCACTGGCCTGGCTGCCCAGAGGTCATACCATATAAACGTGTACGAGGATAAAGATTGAAAACTAATTCGTTGTCCATCCTTTTTATTAAGGATTAGGTAAAGAAAAAATGAATATCTCCTTAAAAAATAGTAAGGTGTTTCGTCCTAGGTTACTAGAATGGAGTTATCAGTGATTTTCTAACAACCTTTATCAGACATATTATATATATGTATAGTTTAATATATGACTTGAAACTGTCATTTTTATAAATTAAAATCAAGTATAGTTGGAACTTATTAAAAATAAAACAATTTTCGACATGTGCTTGTTTACGATGTAGCAAAAATCAACGTGTATGTTAAGTAAGACGCGTTAAATCAATAGCTTGGATGATTAAATATCCATTTTTACGGTTTGTTAAGAAGCCATCACTTACACTTGGCACTTTCTCTGAAGAAATAGAGAAGGCGATATTTGCACAAGAAAGTGATGTGTGCTCTATTGCATATGTATGCTTTGAAAATTCACACGTCGTTAAGAAAAAAAAAAAAAAATGAAACGTCATTTTAAAGTATATTTTAGAATAGAAATATTCAGAAAAGACGAAAATTATGATTAAATACTAATCATTTCAAAAATTACATGCAATAAATTTTAAATAAACGAATGTCGGCAGTTATGTAAAATTATATACAGTTATCAACATTTTCGTATAAAACGAATTTTTGTTCTTTTTCCATTTTTACTCACACAAATTTCAATTTAATTTAATTAGCGAAAAAAATCACCGTAAAAAACTGTAATTACTCCGAATTCCATTTAAATAAATTGTCAAATTTTTAATTGTATAAAATTATCCCACTAAAAATTAACCCGCTGATTATCGTTGACTGACATTTTAAGCCTTAAGAAACCAGTCTGTGCCTGAGAAGTGCTACATCGATGATAATGAATATAATAACTTAAAATTTTAAAAACAAATTTTTTAAGTTGTGATTTAATTTTTATTATGTTGTAATTTAGCGGATTTATGTACATAGATAATGAAAAATTGTAAATACACGTAGTGTAAGTAAATTAAAGCTCTCTATCAAGTTCTGTCTTATACCTTAGGCGCAGTTTTTTACATTTTTATACAATTGTAACATTTTGTAAATAAATATAAAGTTGTAGATTTTCAGTGATTCATAATAATATAGCATTTATTATACAAAGTTATTGCTAATGATTAGAAATAAAGTTTACTATTGTTAAGGAGATTATCGAAGCGAAAAACAGTTACCGTACAATATTATGATTATTAACGTTAATTTCGTTGAAATCAATAAAATTTATAAAACAAAGAATTATACCAATGATTTTATTTTACCTTTTTTTAAACCCGCTATAAAATGTTAGCAATTTTTTTCAGTCTGATTTTTACCTATAAAATTATGGTTAGATGATCATTACAAATATCATTAATATATCTAATACTTATAACGATATGTTTTAAAATTAATTACAATCTACATAATTTTTAACACCGAATTAAAAAATTAGATTTTGACATCCAAATTTACTAGAAATAACAGTAACTAGCATTTCCACTCAAAAAATACAAAGACTAAATAAACTTAATAATAATTTTTCTTTCTTATAGTTATTAAACTAAGTAAAAACAATTTATGTTTATCAATTATAAGCGGGAAAATGTTGAATTTTTAATTTTTTTAATGAAATGTTAAAAACTAGTATAACCATATCTTCATCAATTAAAAAATAGCCAATGAAAATTAATTCTACATTGCATCAAGATTAACAGAATTATCGCAAAACATTAATATTTGTTTTCTAATAATTTTAATCTACCATGCAATTTTATTGCACGATTGTTACTATAAACGATTACGAATAAAAAAGAAAGTCAAATACTGTATATGAACTCAGATAATATGAATTTACAAAACCAACAGTTCATAAATAAATGAGTTCATTTTATACACTGGACAGAATTCGTTTGCTAAATCTTGATTTTAAAAATAATTATGATTATCAAAAGCTATTTTTCACTGGATGAGTTTACTTACACATTAAAATATATAGAGTACATCTTCATGAAAATCATAAAATATAAAATTTTTCCATAACAAAGATAGAAAATAGAATCGAAATAAATCTCATTCTAAAATTTTCTACAGCAAAAATCATCATTACCATTTACACAACGAAAATCTAGCATTCATAAGTACAACAACAATTTTCACTATAGAAAAATAAATTCAACGATTTCCATGAAAAAGTATCTCTTCACAACTCTCCCACAACGTAGCTTGCCTAAACCTCAGAAAAATCCAAAACATCCTCATCCTAAAAGAACTTCGGTCAAGCTACTATTATCCATTCCCCAATCCTATCCCTACAAGCAACATCTCTCGTCACCACGTCCATCGTTAAATTTCGGACAATACGGTGGATCGTACATCGTGAGACAGAAGGAACCACGCGAACCGATCGGCGTTTGATGGCCCATCAGCATGACCTCGCCTGACCGGGGCGCTATCCTGGGTCCAGATGGACATCGTCTGGAGCAGGGTTCAGCTATAAGATCCTTGCCACCATCGACGCTCTGGGCCATGTAGCAGACTGCCCAGACATGACTACAGAGCTGATCGTTGCTACGGTTCTCACAGAATGGCTGCATCTTGCCACCGTTCACACAAAAATCAACGTGGCCGGCTTTTCCCAACTCGCCTGTGAATATACAAGATCGTTAGATTAATCGTTTTTTTTTATTATAAGTATATAAATATTGTTTTATTAAAATTACTTTTACGGGGTTACAAAGATATAAGGTATATGGTAAATATTGGATTATCTTGTTAATGTATATAAGGGAAACGAATTTCGCAATCGAATATTCACCTCATCATAATTTTGTTACTTTAAACCAGAAGCTAATAATAATTTAAGGACGTATTAATGCCGCTTAATCTTTTGCTAAACCATTGTAACATTTCATTTAGATAAAGAGTGTATATATACACACACACATACACATACATAACTGGTTTCACAACATTTTCCGAGGTGCATGAACAACGGGCCATACTAAAGTGATACTCACACAAATTTTATAGCTACCCGTGAGGATTATAATAAAAAACCGGTTTAAACCGACAAAAATGAGGAACAGTATCTAACTCTTAAATAAATACGCGCAGTATGTGTAGTCGAGTTAATTTAATGCAGCGATTCTCTACCATTAAGCCTGAAATTCAATGTCGACGATAAAACGTTTAACTTGGATTTTCCCAGCTTTTTATATATAAATATTATTATATTATTAGTTTTTCGAAATTTTAATATACAGTAAAAGATGGTCACTATTACAGAAAGAATAACTATTCATGCCTAATAAACAAATTTATCGTCTCAATCGATTGAATTTATTATTTCTCACTTGAAACTTATATTAACTCAGATTTAGTCTCTCCTAGACCCATAATTAAATCGCCAACAGTCACCGACATCACCTCTCGCATCCCTAAATACACCCACTCCGTAAAATATCCGTACCGCTCACTAACCCACACTTCATATATATATATCGCTTATATGATCGTGAATTAAAAAAGAAATTCAAGTCGCACACACAGAGACCCGCGACGTACTTCCTCCCGCCTATAACTGTTTCCCGCGACGACGACGACGACGACGACAACGACATCAACAACCTCAATCGTTCACAATCGCTTAATATTCAACCCGTACACACACCGCACATCCTCCTATATATTATTCTCTCTTTCTTTCTCTCTATCTCTCTCTTTCTATCACATACGCGTATATTATAGACACCTACCATAATATCCCGCGTTTGTGTGTATGACCTCAACGAAATCTGCATCACCACTGTCGAGTCGATTCACCAAGCCTGGTCTAATAAGAGGTCTAGCTGGATCAAGGGCTATAATACGGCCCATTCGGAAGAGGAGATGGTTTGCTACGAGACCACAGACGTGAGCACCAAGGGAATGACCAACACAGCTGGTACGTTCCATAGGTAAACCATTGTTTCGTAAATTCGTAAGTACAGCTCCAAGACAACGAGAAACTGGGCGCATATTTGATACAGCGGCAGGGTAACAGGGTGAAGCACATAAAGCGCCCCAATCGAGTACGAAGACGTTGTAGCTAGCGTTGCGAAGGTAAGCGTCACGTAGTACGGACATGGGAAGGGCATCGACGCCACCTGTGGAGAATAGAGAATGATTAGATAGGATATTTGGTAAATATATATTTTTGAAACATATAGTGTAAATATTATTATTGTAATTTATTAAAAGGTAGATCTATTTTTAATTTGGTCAATGTCATGTAAGGATAAGAGGTAAAGCTAAATATAGCATTGGTTCTACGTAACCCGATCTTTGACTAATACAAAATAAAAAAATCTGATTAATTACTGAATTATAGTTATTTATAGATGATGTTTCTACAAAAACTTTATTCAAATTACTTTTTTTTAGGTTTTTAAGTAAAAAAAAAGGAAAAAAAGATGTATACATACAGGTAGAATTTTCCAAAGAAATGTATGAAAAGAGCTTACGCAAAACCATTGCTCAATGTTATTTTTATACCTTATATCTATATAGCTATAGATATGACTTCGAGGCATCGAAGGATTATAATAGATCGAAAAAAAATAGATAGTGAAGGTGCAAAAAAAACATCATTATAAGACTTTCACAAACAATGATTCATACAGAAGCATTCCATGAATACCATTCTCCATCACTTACAATATACTTACGCCTTCAAGTGCCCGTAAAGATCATAGCTAACTGAGCAAAGATCTTTATCCGATACTTATTACATAAAATCACTCGCTTCAATAGACCGATATTAATACCGACAAATGTGAACCACTGATTGCGCAACAATCATTCATGCATAATACTGTATAACAAACCTGCATATCCATGAACGAGTATGATCGTCTCCTTTGAAATATCATAATCCTGTCTCATCCAATCGGCTACATGATTAGGATCAAGTTTCCTTTTAGGATTGCCTGGCGTATAGAGATACATGTGGACGTCAGGATCAGGACATGAATCATGGTCGTTATCACGCCGCCAGGTACAGTCATCTTTATTGTAACCATTGGCAGCGCCGTTTTCGATCGCCTCCTGAATTGGACCCTTTGCTTCACTTGCCGGGAGCCATCCGCCGATTTTGATGAGCGAGCAGAATATCAACGCTAGCCTCAGCGTTCGACGCTATGTGATGTATGTATGCAAGTGAGATCGAATGAGAAAAGTGCTTTTGGGGTATATGTGACGAATGGATATGTATATGTGTGTATATATTGCGTATGCACGAAATGTCGAAGAGGCGAAGAAAGCGCGCGTTTTCTCCGGTGAATATATATTTGTGGATTTTGTTCGATTTTACGTATGCAATTCGCGCTTTTCTCTACTTGGAAATTGCGATCGCGTTGACGTTGAGTAATAAGTTTTTTGTTGACATCGAGAAAGTTAAAAATTATAGGATGAAAATGTAGAAAAATTCGTATTTGTTATAGTTATTTAAATGTAGAAACGTTCGGTTTTGTAAAGTTAAAAATTGTTGATTCTATAATTACGTAGTTTTCAAAGCTCACAATCATGGTTGTTATACTTTTACACGTTAGAACAACACTATACATGTATTTCAGTTAATTTTTAAAATAAAAAAATATGTATGTATATCATAAAACATTAAATTAATATATAAGAAACTGGTACTTTCCATAGTTTCCAATTGTTAATACTTAATCTTTTCTACGTAAACTAAAACTATAGCTTTTGAAGTTGAACAAAAAAATCATTTGAATAAAAACAATTACTTCCGCGTTGAAAGTCCCTGACATCTATAGTTGAACCGTTTTTTTCGGAGCAATTACTTAAGAACCATTAGTTTCAAACGATTACGCTTCAATGATTAGTTTTGTATAAAAAAATTTTTTAAATCTTGCTGTTCATCGTGAATCTGCATTTTATTACATCGTCAGAGAAGAAAGTTCTTTTTGATAAATATATAATTAAAAAATCAGTTTTAAATTAAAGTTATACAAATAGGAATTTACCATATATAACTATAAATTAATTTATATGACTTAACAATTGTTGACTAAAATTAATAAGTAAAAAGCAATTGCAATAAAAATCAACATTGTAAACAGTAACCCCGAGAAAAATCCGAAATCTATGTCAAAACGGATCATATATTTTATTAAATCGGTATAAAAAAAAAAGAAAATTATTAAAACCCCCACACCCCGTACGAAAACCAAAAAATCAATCCTTATTATAAACTTCACTCACCCTTTCGATATCCATAATCGCAACTCCTCACTTGTCACTCCCCCGTAAAAAAAAAAGAACCTCGATTAAAAAAAGAAACAGCTCTATACTCCACTGCATCCACAGTCGCGCGTGCGTGCGCTTGTCCTTCTCTCTCTATCTCTTTCTCTGTGCCGCACGGGGCGACGATTCGGCGACTAATGACCGCCGCGACGGCGATCCTCTTGCACCTCACCGCATGCGTCCTTCTCTCTCCTCTCCGGCGCCTCTCTCCCTCTCTGTCTCTCTCTCTCTCTCTCTCGCACTTTTTTAAGGCTTTCGTCACGCGCTCTCCGAGCTCTCGCGCGCTTTACCGTTTTTCCCCGCGCTGCGCGCATATAATACCGTTGCCCGAGTGGGCATACATATACTTATAGTATATGTATATATACATCGCTACACACATACGAGGAGGTATGGTCGCCCCCTCCGGGGCATACTTTATTCGGCGGGCGCCCGCTATACGTGGAGGTAGGTTGTAAGAGCGCACGCGCGACTTTGAATAACAAACAAGAGCGCGCGTACACGCACGCTTATATATATATACTGCCGCACAGTGGATTTGCGGTTTCGAAAGTGTCATCGCACGTGCGCACGCGCGCGCCTGTGGGTTTGTTTTGTGCGGGTTATATTGATGATCATGGGTGTATATTTTTTATATAGGTGTTTAATTTTTCTTTGTATTAAAGAGACAGAAGTACATATAGGTTACATATATAGAGAGTGTAGGGTTTTGACGTGCCAGTACATATGATTACATGCGGGTTTGTTGACGGGCGCGAAAGGGAAAATCGCGGTCGCGCGTGTGGAATCGAGATAGAGGTGGAAAGTCGAGCGGGTGTAATTCAGGAGAAAATTGCCGCCGCACGATATGAGATGCGCGCGGCTCGTAATTTTAGGAGTAATGAGTGCGGGGACGTGTGCGAATTGTGTGACAGCTGTGGCGAGATGTGTATATATAATTAGAAAAGCGTTGATTAAGTTCGAAACAATTTTTTTTTGCGATGCAGAGATAATGGAAACAAACGGTTGTGATAGGGTATATTGACGAGTTAAATGATATTAACGTTTAATTATCTAGCTGGGTTCATTAGAATGCGTATGCGTTCATTATAAGAAAAGATTTTTTACATATGCAAAATTATATATGTGTTGTTCGTTTATAAATAAATATTTTATTTATTTTCAACTTTTTAAATTATTTTTAAAAGACATTATATTATTTTAATCAATCCTTCTCCAAATTGTAGAGAGCATATTTATTAATCTGTAAAATTATATTATAGATAATTCGGGACAAAATATTTCTTAAATTCAACAGAATATTTTTCTAACTGTAAGAAGTGTATAATATATGATTTTTATAATCAATTGAATGGCTTTATTAAATATTATCAAATCTTTAATTAAGTAATTGAAAACTTATTTATAAGATTTTAATAGCGCGTTCGCTGCTGGAATATATAACGATATAATGAGGTCAGTGGATTCGAATTACAATATATAGCGACTTTTAAGATGCACCGTAAGAAACTAGGTAGAATAATAATAGTAGTACTTACTGACGCGCATAACATCATCAAATACATCTAAGTAGTATGTTTATGCTTATAAGGTTGTCTTATTATGTAGATTATTAAATAATTATTATCTTCTTTTATGAACTTGTAGAAATTAAGATGATAAGAAACTTGAAATACAACTGCTGCTGCATTCATGTTTGTTTAACCTACTCCAGTTAAAAAAAAATTTCAATGACAAAAAAAAATATACAGAAACAAAAACGGTGAAATATTGTTGTTAAAAAATGTTACAAACGCAGCCTGCAGCAATTCCAAATGATAAAATTTCATCAGAGTTGAGAAAAAAAAAATTTTCCAGCGGATCTACAACCTGGAAAGTACAAGTGACGAATTAGGCTCATAACCATCAGACTTATATCACGCATGAATCTAGATTTTTGTTCTTTTTCTTTTTCACCGTCAAAATTAATCCTACGAAGGTGTTATGTAACAAGAGTCAAACCTTGCGATAACTTTCTATATGTATAATGGTCCATCCGCTAGAATCACTTTCTATCCATTTTTATTTGCCTTTCTTATATATTCTTTCGGGTAAAAGTCAATTTACACACTCGTGCGTATAGATTTTGTTGCTGCAGGTAAATGCGCGGTGACGGTGAACGCAAAATTATAGATGGGTCGACTTCTGTTAGTCTAACATCATTTTTTTGTACTTTGAAAATGTCATACGATGTGCATAATCTCATTAGCATAATGCACGACGAAGCGTTGAGAGATTTTCCAGAAGTTCGGAAATACTTGCATACCATTATAGAGAATGTTTTTAGCTCCAAGATAAGAATATAGGGAACTTTAATTCTGTATGTTGTTCAAAACAAAATAATAATTTGTTAACATTACATAAAGAAAGTAAATGGAGCGGAGGTATATTAATAGCATAAACTATGTCTATTATTTGTATCTTTAATTTCACTATTACTATTGCTGAATAATTTAATAATATGTTCACTATTAGCTGCAATCTTATTTTATGCTAAACATTATAATAATTTATAATGAACGATTATAGTACGCGAATATATACTGAGTCCCATTAAGAAATTGTGATAGGAGTAAGCGCTATTAGCGAAAGTGCAGGTAAAAAGGTTCAAACTCCGTTGTTGGCTACATGTATTTACTTTTTAGCATTTAGAAAATCGATCGGCGAGGTATATCAATTAGAAAGTTCCGTAACTGCGAAAGCTATTAAAATTATTGCACTTATTACATTTTATTCAAGTATAAAAATATCTCCGGCTATTATTCATCTATTTTCTATACGATATCTATTACCGACGTCGTTTTCAAAACTAAGATAAATATTTCAATCAGATTAAATTATCATGTCACTTACAGAAACACGATGTAGATTACATTATATAGATAATAATATTCTTCAAGTATAACTAAAAATATTTTTATTTGAACTTATCTTCAATTTGAACTTATCTTTCAACATCACAGTCAAAACGGTATAAGTACACAACTTTTGGGCTTGCTCCAAAATGATCATTTCAGAGTCCAACACACCCCGTCAATTTAAAAAAAAATAACTTCTGTCGACTCGTGACTACAAAAATAGCGAAACCTACGTAAACAGCGGGGCGTTAACCTCTCAAACGCGCCCAATTATCCATCATCGGCATACACTCATCACCAATCGTCAGTCGGTTCCCGAATTACCATATCAGCAACGGCGTGAATCATCACCTTACCTCCAAACCTTTCCAAACTCTCCATTCGAGGTCAGCACCATCCAACCCAACTATTTCACACACATACACACGATTAAACACGAGTATGCGAAAACGCAAGCCGACGACAAACCACGGGGCGTAGGTGGTCACCAGAAAGCTTTGCGTTCGCTCTCAGTAGATGACGCCAAAATCAGCGATAGCCTTCTCCGCGCTGCTAGCCTACCGCCGCGGCGCGCGGCATCGTCACGCCGCCGCGGCACTATCAAGTGTGTGTCCGACCGAGGAGAATCGTATCGGTCGCGTATACGTTTGTCGTCGTATACCCGTTGTGTCGTCTTCGCCGTTGTACATACGTATATACATATACACACATATATACATACATATCTCTCTCTCGCTCGCCTTCCTATACCAACTCTCTCATTCCCCGCGCCGCACCGCGCGCTCTAGCATAAGCAATATAGTAGCAGAGCGAGCAAAGCGCTGCTGCAGCTGCCTGCCCCCCGTCGGTGTATGTGTATGTAATATACTCGCGAGTCGCCAGTGTAAGAGAGAGAGAGAGAAAGAGCGAGCGAGAGCGAGAGAGTGCGAAAGTGTATAGTATAGCGCATAGCGCGCAGAGAGAGAGGTAGTGCGTGCGTGCCCCGTGCGTGTGCTGCGCGCCTCAGTGAAAAATGGCCGGCGTCAGCGACTACTTCAGCATCGGCAGTACCGTGGCATGCAAAACCTGTTATGACAAGGAGATCGAGGGCGAGGTCCTCGCCTTCGATCAGCAGACCAAGATGCTGATTTTGAGTATCCTTTTTACAACGACGTGAAAGATAAAGTGTGCGAGAGATAGGAAATATCTGTGCGTGTGCCGCGGGGGTGCGAAACGTGTGCGTGTGCCGTGTGTCCCGTCCTATGTCGAGCGCGGGGAAAGTGACATACACACACGCATACAGAGAACCTGCCCACTTTGCGCGCGCCCTGTGGCATGCTGCACTGCACCGTGGCGATGCTCTACCTCGTTGATTCCATCGAGAGAACGAGAGTGAGTGAGAGAGAGAGAGAGAGAGAGGGAGATAGTTCCTCGAGTATGTATGCGTGTATACGCAATGTTCGAGGGGGAAACCTGGTGGCGCGGTGTCGTTGCTCTCGCGTGTAAATATCGAGACACCTATGGCTTGTTGTGAGCTTTCTGAAGAGAAGCTTCGGCGTGCACGAGTTCCTGTCTACTCTCCCGAGAGCGTCGTTCGCGGCTACGGCTGCTGCTGCGCCTCGTGAAAGTCAGGTTAATTTTCCTAGCGTCATGCTGCGCTATCTCTCTGTCTCACTCGCTCTCTTGTCGGTCAACGCGACGACGGTGATGTCGTTGTCGTCGTGTTGCCAGTTGAGGTGCATTCCACGAGTTCCTTTACCCGGTCTGCTCCTTTTTCCCTGCGCTTGCGCCTCCGAGTGGAAACCCATCTGGTGTGTTGTTCTGAGAGAGCGCGCGTTCCGTTCTTTTTCCCCGCTTTTTTTCCTCTCTTCTGTATTATGTTGTTTAGTTTTCTTTTGCAGAGAGCCGCGCATAGTTCTCCAGAGGAGAACGTGTACGAAACGTTTTTCTTTCAGCTTTATTTTCCTTAACTAGATTGTCCAAAACAGAATGTTCGGCGACGTGCGGTAGACAATCGCTGAACGACGTTCACATAATAAACCTGTCAAAGGTTTCAGATGTGCAGGTGAAGAAGGAAGTCAGCCCGACGACGCAGGAGCCGCCACAGAGCCTCAATCTGCAGAGGCTAAACACGCGGGTACGCAATCAGATTGAGGAGAAGAAGAGGATGGTCAAGGCTCTGCAGGCCGGAGTGTCGCCCGAGGGGCAAAAACTGTACATCGCCATCTCCAAAACCATCAATGAAATCACATGGAACGGGCCCAACATTGTGGTCTGGGACAAAGTCACCATTATACCACCATACAAAATAGAGAATGTACAGGGGAACTCGGATGATAAAGCATTCACTCACATAAAGAAAGTGGTAAGTTGCCTGAATCTTGTGTGTTTGCTTAAACTTACTGGTTTTTTAATAAGTTGCGATTGTGAGGACCGAGTTTTAAGAGCATAGATAATGAGAATACCTTCATTTATCCTAAATGACTAGACTAAAATCTGTGATCTACGAGTTTGTTGAGTTAAATATTATGAGTCTGTAATGTTTACTTTAAAATGGTTGTTCGAGCAATTAGTCAAAAACTTTTGAGATAAGACAATTTGTTAAGCATTATGTTTTATTTTATTGGATACTATATTTTGTTTCTCTTGTTTAGGTGGAAAAACATATGAGAGATACAGCAGCTGCCGAATCACAACAGAAAGATCAATCTCCACAATCACAGCAGCAAACACAGAAAGGCAACAGCACGCAATAGGAAATGAAAGATGCGCCGCAGAAAGGAAAGCCGACATTCTTCCTGCAGTGTTAATTATATTTATGGGAATTATGAAGACATGGGGGGGGGAAATTATTTGCAAGAACGAAAAAAAAAAAATAATAAATGAAGTCTACCAAAAATAAAAAATCAAGAAAAGAACAACAACTTATAATAATGAGCCTATGAAGAATCGTGATTTATTCTACGTTGCATTTTGATCGTACAGATGATTAAGGAGAAAGCATTATGAGCACGATCAATGATACCAGAACATATAATTATGCAATACAAAAACCGTCAAAGGATTGCACGACGATTTTTAGCTACTGAGAGCTTTGACTTCTACACAAAATAGATCCATTAGAAGTTCTCGACAAGTCGGCGATATACGATCATGCGTGTATGAGTGCTGAAGCAGGCGTGTTTGCTAGTTTTAGTTGTACATTGTTACGGAAAAAATGCGTATAGTAGTTGTTTAAAGATCATTAAGCATTCAGGTGAAATAGGGGGGTCAAATGAACAGATGATCTAATGAGAGAACGAGGGAGAGCGAGCGAGAGAGAAAGAGAGAGAGAGAGAGAGAGAGAGAGAGAGAGAGAGAGAGAGAGAGAGAGATATGTTATCGAACCATCGTCGACTGCCTGAATGACTTTGGCGATGCTTCGCGTCGGAGCTCGTCGAATCGCTTCGTTTACCAAATTCGATAGGGAAAATAATATGGAAGAGAGAAAAAAAATAATGATGAAGAATCGAGATGGAAAATCATATGGAGAATCGCAGGGAAGACATAGGAAGTCGATCCATTGGACTTCGTCACGCCTGTGTTCAGGCACGAGGTGCATTTCATGCTCGAGGAACCACGTGCGCTTGCTAGCGCGCAGCATCATCGAGTAGTCACGTTGCCCTCGCGCAGGTGGAATCCAGCAGTATCTAGGCAGATTAAATACCCCCCGCTTCGGCCTACGCAAGGGCACTGGCTGCCGCCAGTTTACAGTGCAACATTCAATCGTTTTAATTAATTTAAGGGTGTCTGCAGGGGATTTTTAATAGAAGGATAAAACCACGCAACGGAAAACATTGTTAGTTCAAGCCAAAATGCGCCCCGTGCCTCGTACCATTTTTGAATGTCTGAGAAAAAAAACTGAAAGAATTACGATGAGAGGGAGAGAGAGAGAAAAACAAAACAACTGCATCAAAAAAAAAGACAGAAATAAATGTAATATAAATTCCATAAAACTCGATTAAACCTTTTATCTACTGCCTTCTTTATTTATGAACCTTATACACATAGTTATATTTATGTTGCATCTCTTTTTTTATATTCTTTTTTTTTCCTTTACTCCTGTAAGTCAAATTCATATACAATGACGATGATTCAACTTGCGTTTTCATCTTGTTCTTCGACTTCTTTTGACACCGTATTCGCATTATCTACGCGTACAATATTCGTCAAGTCGTGTGTAACTCTGGCAATGCGAGCGGCTGCCTTAAACTTTATCGCTGCTCGTTGCTTTTCCATGCGTTTTTTCCACTGGGGAGTATAAAAAAAAGTTAGTTATGAAACTCCTTATCGCTGAGGTAAAATTGATTATAAATTTTTTTTTCTCTTATTCAGATGTTAAAATCGTGTTAATTAATAATGTTTTACTTTAAAAAAATATTTTAAAATTGTTTTTAATAAAGATAATAAAAAAAAGTAATTTTCTTTTTTCCATATTTAAAATAAAATAAATTTTTTCTAATATAGTTATTATTGTTTAAATAAATTATATTTTCAACAAAATATTTTTCATAATCGTAATTTCATAGTTGTTTACATGACTGCAGTTGCATTTTGAGCTAACGAGGGCACAGTATAATCGAAAACTGGGACCATTGGACCAAAGAGTTCGATATTTATCTAGGATCGATAGGTCGAAACACTTGTTAGCTATTTTACGTTCAGTAATTTCACACATAAAATACTTTTAAAAGATATAATATTTGATAGTTATTATATAATTGTTGTCTAAACTTTGTAAATACATCATTTTTATTAAAAAATATGTTAACTTTTTCAGATAATACAATATAAATCGAACAACAAATGCAGTATCGATTACTTAGATGAGCTCATCTGAATTATCTTTAATACTAGCTTACAACATTGTTATTTTACAACTTAAAAAGAAATTATTAATATTTTTGCTATTTAGGAAAATCATTTTTTAATCGTTTTTATACCATTATATAGTTAAAACAATTTGTCATTAAGAAAAAAATTCAAAATCTGATCCAGATTATCTATCTTGTCATCTGACGCAGATAAATATCGAAAGGTCGAAAGAAAGCCCTTATGCCCACAATGCTGTAGTTTTCGCGCATTTCACGAGTGTTGTTCAAGTTCCCAAAACAAAAAAAATTAAAATCTTACTTATCACTGTATTGTTTTAAAGTGACAGGAAAAAATGTGGAAGACAACAGAAAAAAATCATAAATCATGAACCACATCACATTATGGGAATCGTAATATCGGCGTTTAGTCACACGCCGGAAAACTAACCAAAAAATAGGTTTGTTTTTTTGCTTTATTTTAAAACATTTTATTGTATTAAACGTAGATTTATTTTTATTATTTGCGAAATATTATTATTCTGGAAATAGTAAAAGTTCTGTAGTATTTTTGCATCTCATACTTTAATAATTATAATAATAATACCGTAATCGTTATAACCACAACAATTGCACGCACCTTTTCGTCACGCGATGGTAAATTAGCAAGGTAATCTATCATTTCTGGTTTATGTGAATCAGCAATTGCCAATACTGACACACATCCATCAACAGTTCCTAAAACTATTCCTCTGCCATCATATGTGCTATCAATTGCACTTAACTCAGCTTGTACTCGATAATTAGCTACCATTTCACAATCAGAAGATCTGTTGCATTTTAAATGAAAAAATTACTTTAAAACAACTTTTAAATATTTATTATTATAGAGTTCCTTTTTTTTATAATTCATATGACAGTACCTGAATACCCTTATGGTTTTTCTTCCGCTGTGATAATACAGCACATATTCGTCTGTTCTATTGAACATTGAAATAATCGTGAAAACCCCTTCTGCTACTTTTGGAATATATGTTTTTACAGTTGTGCCTTTTCTTAATTCAATAAGTTCCAAGCCTCCTCTAATAAAATAGAAAAATTTTAATAATTTTTTTATGTCAGTTTTAATTTTTTATTTCCATTACCTGCTAGGAGCATATAAAGTATATTTCCCGTCTTTGCTTATGTTACCACTCCATTTTGGAACTGATCTAATAATTTTCTTTTTACCAATATCTAATATACTACCTTTATCAGATCCAATAATACCCACCCATTGGGATTTATTTGGCATTGGAACAATAGAAATAATATCCTTAAAAAAAGTTTTTTAGTTATTATACAAATTGTTTAAATAAATGACTAATGTATCAATTATAATTATACCTTAAATCCTGGTATTTTAATCGGTATTTTACTTATATTAGCACCAGTTTTAGCATTGTATACCACAACAAAATCTTTCGTACTTTTCTCAGCACCAGGTACAACAATATGTGAACTATCTGATGTAATCACGACTTCTCTAAATGGAACACCTGTATTACTTCTTACAGGATATTCAAATGTATACAATGTAGTTCCATCTGAAAAATAGTAGAAATATATTATTATTTATAAAAATTTTTTATATATAGATGAGTAACTAATATAATAACTAAATATATGGAAATATATATATATATATATATATATATATATATATGTAGATTAAATTTTCAATTTACCAGGGATACTCCTCATTATAAATGTTGCTGTAGTTTTAATTGATTCGACTCCTTGAGGATTGCTTGGTCTAGATACTGTTGCAAATTTAGAACCATCATGTATAAGCATTAATTGTCTTACATCTGCCTGTTCTTCCTTAAATAATACTTGTTCTGTGATGCGATTCCAAATTAAAACGTTTCCTGATTCAGTTGAAATAATAAACCTAAAAAACCAATAGTCAATATCTATATTTTTAAATTAAAATATTTTTATAATGGTATCTTACTTTCCATCATGCGTAATACATGCATGGGTTACAATGGCTCCTAAAGGACTATCTGCTAATTTTGAAATTAATTTGCCAGCTTGTAAATCCCATACACCAACGCAGCCTCTAGTTACAGTCACTGCAAGATTGCAATGTTCTGCTAAACTGTTAACAATATATTTACAATTTTATTATTTTTAAATTGATTTTTATTTGATAATTATGTACATAACTTTTAATTTCTATAATACCTAAGAGAGTCTATTGGCAAATCATGTCTATCGATAACGTGTACTTGTTCAAAAATATTATTAATATTCCATACTTTGACACTTCTGTCAATGCTCGAAGTTATAACACTGTTCCAAGGTTCAATTGTTAGTGCTTCCAATTGAATGATTCTTGCAAAATGCGCATCTAATACTTTCACCAGTTCAGAAGTTTCCAAGCTCCAGACATACAAATTCTTCCTATTTCAAAAGAAATTCAAATGTAGTTTTATATAAATTTTATTTACAATTTAATATCATACCTCACACCAGCGACTGCATAATTTTTTTTACCACTAATCATAATAGAATTTGAAGACATCATTTTTGTACTAATATTTCTTACTCCATTTGGAAGCATCAAAACATATGCATCACTGATACTATCTAAAAACCAAACTACAAATCCATTTCCTGTAGTAGCTAATAAAGTTTTGTCTTCTTTATTAAGTTTTAATTGTAACATGTACTCAACATCGTCATTATAGGCTCTTGGCAAATCTAATACTTTTTGCCAACATGTGGATGATTCATCAATAGTATATTTTGTTACTTGAAAGATATCATCCGTAGTACATGTGTATAATGTTTTCTTATCTTTTGTCATAACCATGGCACTTAAAAGTTATTAAAATATCAAAATGAATTTATTTTGGCTTTTAGAAGAATATTTTAGTTATTATTGAAAATCGTTCGAATTTCGTCATAAAATATCGTTATAAAGTACCTGTGGAATTGGAATGGTTCTAGAGGAATTTTATTTTGATAAGTATACAATAACATTGTAGAGCTATCGAGTAAACCAGACCAAAAAATTATTCTGTAATCATCCAATGTTGTATATTCTAATTCTAAAATCATATATTAAAAAATTTTTATTCAATAAAAGTCCTATATACCCTATAAATTAAAATAAAATAAAACATTCAACAATCCATTTACCTAAAATAGACCATTTGCTCGTATCTTCTGGACTCTCGTGTCTACTGACTAAATTACCTCGCAAATCAAATCGACACCAGTTTTGCTTACCGTATATAAATGCAAATTGATTCATTAAATGTACACCGCAAACTTCTTGCGGCGTTTGAATTTCCTCCACTTCTACCTCCATTAACGGATTATCAATAATAACAAATTCACTCGTTAGCGTATTCAATACCACAGACTACAAATTCAAATATATAAAAAAAAATCAAAATCTCACCAAAGTCAATATTTACTCGTATAATAAATATACCTGATTATTATTCGTGTACGCAGCTGCGTATCTATTGTCCGGACTAAGAACTAACTGTTGCATTATCCCCTCGATTCCCGGATTAACATCTCTCGTCATATCGCTCGTGCTCAAATCCCATGTAATAAACTTATTCGATATAGAAACCACGTAACGATAATCCGAAGTGATACAAAATCCAAAGACCGCAAACTGATGTCCTTCCAAAGAATACTAAAAATTCACATGTTTTACATCCATAAAAATATCGACAAATCAGCTTAGTATATTTCAATCATTTCATTAAATAAAGCATATCGTACTTTCAAAGGACCACCAGGTGTATGTAAGCAATGATACAGCGGAAGTAGAGCGCAATCTTTGGCACCATCGGTATCACAAGCTCTCAGCAACATGCGCACGTTAACATTGTTTCCGATCTCCGGTAGTAATCGTCCGACCAGTTGCGGCGCCAGCATATCAGGGTGGTTGCCCAGAATGGCTCCGCCTAAACGCAACGCGTCAGCTACCAGCATTAATTCTCTAAATTTAGATAAAAATTGAGTAGTTTCGAAAGTAATCAAAAGCTATATTCCAATAATAATTTCCAATTTTTTTTATCGTTATACCTCTTCAAATTCTTATCTTCTATATTACAATAAGCGTCTTCGAAATCTGACAAAACCGCTTGCAACGGGCAGGAGCTTAGCTTCGCGTGCAGCCACTCGTAGTTAAATAACACGTTCTCAAACAAGTCCTTGAAGCGATGTGCTCGAACCAAATGAAAGGGTAGTTCGCCGAACTGTTACAAGTAATAAAAAAAAGAAACTTCTTTGCTTATTCGATTATTAAATTTAATTCAATTAGTGAAAATTTTTATAACCTTTCTGAGATTATATCTCGTGATTTTTCCTTCCTTCGAGTAAAAAGCTAACGGTTGTTCCGGCACCTTTCGATCGGCCACACCCTCTTTATCTTGAAGATTAAACCTTTAGACAACAACATAATACAACCAAAAAATATTAACTCTCCTAAACAACCTTCTCTTTCCTAATCCTTTTGCTCTAATAAATAAAAAACAAAAGCTCTCACCTATGCCTCTGTATCTCTGTATACTTGAATGGCTTGGCTTTTCCACCACCCCAAATTCCCAGATAATAATCCGCGATCATCGAGTGAAAGTACGTCGCTAAATTCATATTCTTAAAGTACCTCTCCTTCGCCGCGTCCCTAAACTGCCTGTGATACCAGTTGAGTACGCTCACTCCATCAGCTTCGCGTTCGCTCAAATAATTCGGCAAATCGTTCCTGATCCTCGTCCACAGAAGTGGTGGTATCCTCCTTACCGGTGGCAAATGGTACTGATAGACATCGTCGAGAACCTTGTCGTCCAGCGATATTAGATCCTCAAGCTCGGACTCGGATAGACCGGATTTAGCAGCGGTGATGTAAGCGAGCGCGTGGAAAACGAGGATCTTACCGTGTTGTTTCTCGATACGCTCGAATAGCATCATTATACTGTCCATGACGGTGTTAGCTAAGTGCGTGTCCGCAGGTTTGGTGTAGCTACGCCAGCGACAGATTTCCGCGAATACGAGCTTCACGAAGATCGGTAGGGAACACTTGGAGATCGCGTTCGCTACCAGACGCCATTGGTAATTGTTGAGGTCACGGTGCGCAGTTTTCATCCACATTCTACAGTTAATATTAAACTCTTCATTGAACAATAAATATTTCATAAAAATTTTTTCGTATACCTTTTTCCCCTGCTAAACTATACTCGCGACGCTGGTATCCATTCAAAATAAAAAAAAAATCTTTAACCAACCGATCGAGTTACCGAGTCTCGCCTGAACGGAAAGAATTATACGATATCGTTTCGTGGAACGTATCAATCGATCACCTAATAACATCCATAGCCAGATCCTCGCCAAGGGCCGTGACTTCGATGAAACTTGACTCCGTATCGATCATTCGCCTCAGTAAGTGATAGTCCTTGGATATGTCGGCGTTTCGTTCCTCTGCTGCACACGAGAGGATCATTTTTGTGTTAACCGGTAGCCTCGTGGGCAACCATGATAGCTTGTTGCCTTGGACGCCTGTCAATTGATCCACACTGTCTAAGAATAGAAGGATCGGTTGTTCCGGGGTAGCAAGCGTCAACAGGTGCTTAAAGTGCGCTGTCAGTGGCACCAGGTCATCCGGGATCTCCTCGAATGGTAGCATGTAGTTGTAGGAAATCTGAACATTTTTTTTATAGTTAAATTAATAGCTTTTTATTAACATATTTTTCACTTAAAAGATATTCATGGTAGAAATCTTTTTTTGTTAAAGATAAGTTGAGAAGGGCGAAATTAAATAATTCAAAAAAGTTCTATCTAATGCCAAAATTAAAATGTGTATTAAATAATCTTCCCACGAATTGATGTGCGAAGAGTAAATTGTAATGTAAAAAGTATGTATTTCGAGTAATAAAAAAATATTATTTTAAAAAAATAACGCTGTTGGAAATGTATATATGTATTTCCATCTCAGTGGAAGTTTTCCCATGTTATACCTATCCATAAAAGTGGTCAGAAGGACAATATTTGTAATTATCGGCCTATTTCAATTACGAGCTGTTTACCTAAGATACTTGACGCAGCCATTACACACGC
>JAYJLV010000011.1:10320181-10381581 GCA_036873485.1 Torymus texanus
CATTGTAATTCTACCACCTGTTATGTTCTTTTGTACAAAGGGCTCTAGCCCGTTTAATAAATAAATAAATAAATAAATAAATAAATAAATAAATATAGTCATCTGTAAAAGAAGTTGAGAAACCAATAGAGATTTTTTTTTATTTTCATTCGATTTGAATATTGAAAGTCTCATTGTAATTATTGCGAAAAGTAACCCAACCCTGTAAAGTTACATGACTTTGTTTATAAGTCTATATGTAAATTAGATTAACAAATGGATATAGCCTTGCATAGTTTCGTTCTTTGTCAATTTTTTAATGGTCTCTGAACTTTCTTAAATCGTTGTATACTACTCCTTGCGCATTAATTTGTAGGATGATTATTTAATACAAATTTTAATTTTGCCCCTCGCCCCCCACCCTCAATAAAAACCACCTTAAATAACTTCAACCTGACCTCATTTACAAACTACATACAAACACGAAAGCTACATCCCCAAAATAAAACACGACCGTTAAACACATGTCCGGTACACGCACCTGCTGACAGATCGAAATGAGAGTGGGCGTAAGCGCGCTACTGTCGGGTGTTGTGCCAAGGAACCGAATGACGCTGATGGGCTTTTTGCCCAGGAGCCAGACGGTGCTCGACAGACCTGCGCTTTTGGCCAGTAGGGATGTCTTGCCGCAACCGCCCTCGCCGTACAGTACTAACGGTTTTTCACCGTCGTCCAACATGTAATTCCTGATCCGTTCTAGACTGTCTTCTCGTCCGTAAAAAACCTGTATGTATAAGATCAAAGAGAAAAAGTAGTAAAGTAGAAGATACGGATAGAGAAATAAAGGGTATAAGCTTACGCGGACGGAATTGTTACAAGCGTGAAGATGTTGAAGAATTTCCGTGATTATTTGGCCCTGTGCTGAGCTGTCTTCTTTTTTCATAGCGCGGTCGACAAGCTTCACCATGTTGCGGTAGAAGTGCGTTATGAACTGTTGCAGGTACTCGCCGTGCGTTTCCGGGTCTAAACCTTCCCTTCCGATCCATTCTACTGTGTATCTTTTGAGAATATTGATAAATGTTTTGATATCAAGTATTATTTATTTTTATAGGATAGTGGATTTATTGGAACCACATACTTTTGAAGATTTTGGCTTTCGATTTTATTCGGCACTCTGTTGTCGCGGAGATCGGCTAATAATCTCGCCGCTTCGTTGTCCAAACTTCTGTTGGCGATGTCGAGGTAGAGACAGGCTTTTCGTAAATTTTGTAGATTTATGTTGTTTATGTAACGGAGGTACGCTAAACAGTGGTTTTTCGTGTTCTTCACGTTCAGAATTCCGTTTATAACTTCTCGTTCAGTTACTTTATTTAAAATACAAAAAAAAAACATACTTATATATACTAAAGTATTATTAGCAAAGTTTTGCTATTGAAATAAAAGGTTTTCTTTTACCAGACATAAAATAATTGTGCATTGTATCTTTGTCGAATTTCCCCGAGTTGAATAAAGATTGCGCTCCTTTGCGAAAGAGCTTCTGCATTTTGCACATTGTGTCCCACCAAATCGCTTGATCTTCTTGTTGCAATTTTGGTATCCTCTAATAGTAATTTACAAATATTCACATAAGTAAAGGAAAATTATGGGTTACGAAAGCTTCATAAACAATGAATAATTACTTTATTGTTAAAATTTTTCAAAATGGAAGAAATCGGTTGTAGAATACTCGTCGGTGGCACAGCATTACTGTCCTTCTTGTACCAGGTATCTAGTACGACAACGTCCATACCTTGGCTATCAAGCTCTGTTCTCAACATTTCCAACTCCGAGCTCAACACGTAAGTTGGAATCGGCCTGTACCCGTATTTTTGGCCAAGAAAAACCTACATATTTCATTCGCCCATATCAAATAAAACATTTCCGCAGTAATTAAAGAAAAAATAACTTTTCAACCCCATACCACAAAGTTCGGCCCCATAGACAACCTCTGGCAATTCTCGATCTCGCGCATGCAGAGCTCGGTTGTCATATGATCGTCGGTCGCCTCGTCTCGTACGCCCCATCTCATGTCCACGACCTGTGTAATCATGAATATATATACATCATATAACCCATCGCTGTTGCATGAGCAAACAAAGTAATTATATGACAATTGCACTCCGCATCGCGCTATCAATCTTCAGCAAAAAGTTTTCCTCCTTTTCGCGGAAGTTTCGACCGTGAGCTCGAGGCGCTTCTTCTATATAGATCACAGTGGTGCGCTTGGAAATCTACCGAAGCGTGAAATCAATTTTCGGCGCTACCTCCCTCAAGGTCACTGACGCGAATGTCGAAAGTTCACGAGGCTAATGACTTGCACCACAATACGTAAGCGAGAAATTTGGTTTTTGCACCGATCTTTAACGGTATTTAGGACGAATGCGTGTCGATTTTGATTGGATAATTAAGTTTCCAAGTTTTAAGAATTATTAGTTAAAATTGCAGTATTAGTATTACAATTGTGAACGAATTTCGAAACGCTTTAATACGTAAAAGGATATTATTTAAAGCTCTAATAGTTACAGAGTTTTGATAGCATGATTCATTATATTATTTTTTTTTTTTTTTTTTTTTTGGTAGAAAATTAAATACGACTAATTTGTTCAAGATATTCAATATTGAGCAAGAAGAACAAATAACACTTCATTTGGCATCAACATAATTCTACTTTCATGACTTTTCCTGACATTCGGGATTGCACTCTCGAAAGTCTAAGTTTATTTCACATTTACACTGCAAAACCGAAACTTACCTGAAATTCCAATCCATGCTTTTCACGGCAATAATCCTTTAACTTTGGATAACACTGGGCCATCAACGTGTTTCTTTCCATCGTCGTATCTATAAAAAAAAATCCCCATACCAAATTTATTTCCTTACTCAAAAAATTATTGACTACCTAACAAACCTATTAGATTAATAAACTCACCCGTGAACGTCGAACTCGTGAAGATCCTTACGATCTTGGAGCTAACAGGCGGCAGAGACTTAAGGCTCCCCGCGAAAATTGAGTCAATCGTTTTCTCGTCCATCCTTCCTTAACTATATCTCGAGTGGCTAGCACTCGACGAGAAAAAACTTTTCCAGCGCAATGCGCCAGCAGAAACTGCTTCTACAACTACTACCTACTCGCGCGAACTTCCACCCCAGTTGGTTGTTGCATCGCGCCGCTTTGAAGGGTACTTGGAAACTTCAAGTGTCGCCGCTGCTGTGCATTTCCACTGGTGCACCCTAATTCGCAGCTTTAACTCGAGTTGCGTTACATTTTTTTTCTCCCTCTCCCCACGCAGTTATTATACAAGAATTACGTATTAGTACGCGGGAAGTGGGATAAGTATGTTGTTAAAAGTCGCTTTTTAATTGGAGCAGATTTGACGCAGTTCGTTCCATAGCCGCGTTCTGATCGCTACTGTAATATAAGAGAAAAGCTCTCCGGCGAGGGAATTCAAATGCTCGCCGTTGCTAAGGCTTGTTTATCCGCCCGCACAGGTATATAGAAACGTAAATTGATTATTCCACCGCGCGCTTCCGTCAGGATATAGGCCAAAAACCAGAAAAAATGTTGCCCCACGTAATAGTGATATATTATATATATATATACATCTTGAGTGTATTGATTACAGGTGTGATATGTATTGAGGTAACCGGTTTTCTTTTTCTTATTTTGATTGCAGCCCATTGATGGATGTCATAGACTGAGAGGGTTTTCTTGAAACAGGAATCAACATGGCACCGTCGGATCCAGTCACCCAAATGAACACTTACCGGTCATACGTGACCATGCTCGCGGATCCGAACGCGAAGGATGAGTCGAAATTGAAGGCAGCTCAAGAGATGTCTGAAAATTTCGAGGTAGATAACAATGATTTGATTAACCTTTAAAAAATGTTTCGTAAGTACCTATTGAATTAATAAATATGAATGAATATATTTCGTTTATTTATGCACAAAGTAAAAATTATTTACATATTTTTTAATATTTTTGTATCAAATTTTCTCATTCTTTTATGCATATTGCAATTTATTTACACATCGCAGGTCATCATGTGTTCGACGCAATATCCGACATTCTTGGATCACTTGATGAAGAACTTCCTGAAGATACTTCAGGAAGGGGAGCCGCACTTCATATCCGAATACAACATCCAGCAAGTGCGAAAATTGATCCTCGAAATGATACACAGGCTCCCCACAAATGATTATTTAAGGCCGTATGTTAAGCAAATATTGAGCTTGATGCTCAAACTTTTGGAAACAGAAAACGAGGAGAATATTTTAGTTTGCTTAAGGATAATTATTGAACTTCATAAACAATACAGACCTACTTTCAATCCTGAGGTTAGTATGAGGCTTATTATACTATTTTGAGAAAAAAAGTATATTTTACTAATATTTACAATGATGTATGATTTACAGATCCAACATTTTTTACAATTCGTCAAATCGATATACAGTGAGCTACCAAAGAACTTACTAAAGATCTTTGAGCCAAGACCGCCTATAAGAGTGAAAGATTTGTCGGAAATAAACTTGGAGGCGCTTTTAAAAGAAACTTTTACGATAACTCCTATTCAAAGCGAGAAAAAAGCTGCAGATGGCTCTGTGCTTACCGTAAGTGTAATGCCAACTTTCTTCATTATTAAACAAAACATTGAAATTTGAAAATATCCTACATTTATCTTAATTATTTAATTTCAGTACAATCTCATTCCAAAAGCCGTGCTCTCATTGAAAGTCCTCCAAGAACTTCCCATAATCGTCGTCCTCATGTACCAGATCTACAAACAGAATGTTCACCAAGATGTTTCAGACTTCATTCCTCTGATCATGAACACGATAACCCTTCAACCAAGTCCTCAGCATCGCGCCTCACCCGGTTTCAACAAAGAGGTCTTCGTCGATTTTATGGGCGCGCAAATTAAAACTTTATCCTTCCTCGCTTACATTATCCGCATCTATCAGGACGTCGTCGCCCAACACAGCAGTATGATGGTGAAGGGTATGCTTGGACTCCTGTCTCTGTGTCCTATGGAAGTAGCTCATTTGAGGAAGGAGCTGCTCATTGCTGCAAGGCACATTTTAGCTACTGATCTGAGAACCAAATTTGTACCTCACATGGAGAGGCTATTTGATGAAGAAGTTTTATTGGGACACGGATGGACGACGTACGAGTCGTTGAGGCCGCTGGCGTACTCGACACTCGCCGATCTAGTGCATCACGTGAGGCAGCTATTACCGCTGTCAGATCTAGCTAGAGCTGTTCATCTTTTTAGGTAATAATAATTATTTCTTAAAAATTTTAGATTACGAATAATTAAATAGATTATTAACTTTGTGTTTCTTCTTTGCAGTAAAAATGTACATGATCAAAGTTTACCAACTTCAATTCAAACGATGTCGTGCAAGCTTTTACTTAATCTTGTAGAGTGCATTCGACAACGCTCGGATGCTGAAAATAGTAATCAGGGTCGAGAGCTTCTTATGCGAATGCTCGAGGTTTTCGTGTTGAAATTTAAGACAATAACGAAACTTCAAATGCCGATTCTTTTGAACAAAGCCAAGCAGCTTCCAGCTCCAGCTACCGATGTAAAACCTGCTACGGCTGAAGATGTGAAACCGAACATTGCTGAGTTACAGGATGAAAAAGAATGTACTAAAACGAAATTTGGCTTTCCTAATACACAGAATCAGAACTGTAATGTCGGCGACTACAGGAGTCTTGTAAAAACACTTGTGTGTGGCGTGAAAACTATAACATGGGGTTGTGCTAACTGCAAATCGGGAGAGGTAGCACAGTCCAAACAGTTCCAGCCCAAGGAAACATTGGTCTTCATTCGTCTTGTAAAATGGGCTTTACAAGCACTAGATATTTATACGATAGGACCGCCTGCTCTGGGTCCTTTAGCTCAACCAGGGAGGCCGGCACAACCACAGACCGTCAGGAGTAAAGAAGAAAAGGAAGTGCTCGAGCACTTCAGCGGGGTTTTTTCCATGATGAATCCCCAGACTTTCCAGGAGATATTCTCCACAACAATAGATTACATGGTTGAGCGAATTTTCAAAAATGCCGCTTTACAAATTGTCGGAAACTCATTTTTAGCAAACCCAACAACATCGCCCATATTTGCCACGGTGCTTGTAGAATATTTATTGGAGAGAATGGACGATATGGGATCGAACGTTGACAGAAGCAATTTGTACTTGAGGCTGTTTAAATTAGTATTTGGTAGTGTTTCTCTGTTCCCAGCAGAGAATGAACATATGCTCAGGCCGCATCTACATCAGATTGTTAACAGGTCGATGGAACTTGCTATGTCAGCGAAAGAACCTTATAATTATTTCTTGCTGTTGAGAGCTTTGTTCAGATCAATCGGAGGTGGATCGCACGATCTCTTGTATCAAGAATTCTTGCCTCTGCTGCCAAATCTTCTGGAAGGTTTGAATAGACTGCAATCTGGATTGCATAAGCAGCACATGAAAGACCTCTTCGTAGAGTTATGTTTAACAGTACCTGTAAGATTAAGTTCATTGCTTCCGTATTTACCAATGTTGATGGATCCATTGGTATCAGCACTTAATGGAAGTCATACACTAGTTAGTCAAGGATTAAGAACGCTCGAGTTATGTGTAGATAATCTTCAACCGGATTTCTTGTACGAGCACATACAACCTGTGAGGGCTGATCTTATGCAAGCTTTATGGAGGACATTGCGTAACCCAACTGATCAGGTAAAAATTAAAAATATTTACACATAGTCCTTTTATATTAAAATTAAATAAAAATATTGTGTACTAAATATGGTTATTTTTCTTCTAGGTTGCGCACGTGGCTTTCCGTGTATTAGGTAAATTTGGCGGAGGCAACCGTAAGATGATGATTGAACCGCAAAAACTAGAATACAATGATCGCGAAACAAATCCTCCAGCGGTAGTAGCTTACTTTCAAGAGCCCACCAAAGGAATTGACTTCCCCGTGGAAAAGGTCATCGAAACAGCTTTCACAGCTCTCAAATCTAACACAACCGATCCATTCTACCGAAAACAATGCTGGGAAGTTATCAACTGCTATTTGGCTGCATCGCTTAGGCTCGAAGATGACAGAGCAACGTTATACAAGTTCTTTACGCATCCGTCATTCAAGGAGGGTAAAATACCGCATCAACAGGGTCCACATTACAAGAGTCCCGATACTGTTGCACGTAATGTTCAGCAAACGGCGCTTACTGGTCTGTTTGTCGCAGCAGCAATCAAGGAACTTCGTCAGTCCGTACTCGGAACGATGTTCAGTATCGTACGCCACTACACAATGATCGCGATTGCTCAGCAAGCTGGACCGTTCTGCCTCACTAACAAGCCTAATCGTCCGCATGGACAAGATCCTCTAGTCCTCATTGATGCGCTTTCCGTGATAATGGGTCACGAGGAGAAAGAACTTTGCAAACCAGGCAATCTCGCACTTGTGCTTATTCTGGAAACTGCTACAAATATCCTCGGAACAAAGGAGCGCGCTTGTCAGCTACCACTCATGGAATATCTCGCTGACAAAATGTGTTCTCTTTGTTACGAGCGTGCTTGGTATGCTAAACTTGGCGGTTGCATGGCAATCAAATTCCTATTCGAACGCATGGCTACAAAGTGGGTGTTGAACCATCTATTCGTGTTCTTGCGAGCATTGATATTCGTAATGATGGATCTAACTGGTGAAGTGTCGAACGGTGCAATAGATATGGCCAAAGCAAATTTAGAAAAAATGTTGAGGGTTTGCGTCAATCCGGGAATACAGGAACCAGGTAATACTGAACTAATCGAAGCTCAAAACAAAGCTTTGTACGATGTCACTCATGAATTGGTAAGGCAAGTGACATCGCCTCACACTATTGTGAGGGAGCAGGCGATGGCGTCGCTGCGTTTACTAGCTGAAATACAGAACAAGACTGTAACCGAGGTAATGGAGCCACATAAGGAAGTTTTGGCAGATATGATACCCCCGAAAAAGCATTTACTAAGACATCAGCCAGCGAATGCTCAAATAGGTTTAATGGATGGTAACACGTTCTGTACAACTCTCAATCCCAGGCTTTTCACCATCGATCTTAAGACTGTAGAACACAAAGTCTTTTTTGAAGAACTTCTCACGCTGAACGAAGCTGAGGACATTAATCTCAACAGATTGCCTTGCTATAAATCTGTACCAAATCTTATACCATTGCGAAAATCTGCTTTACGAGCTCTCGCAGCATGCCACTACATTGCGGACAAGCGACAGAACATCTTCGAAGTATTGTACGCAGCCCTGGAGAAGCCTAACACCGAACTTCAAGAAGCCGCTTTTGAATGCATGCAGAAATTCATAGCAGGCTTCCAAATCGACATGGAGTCCGTGCATGCGATTATGAGACCTATGTTGCTAACTCTGGGTGATCATCGTAACCTTAGTCTCAACTGCGTCAGGCGTCTGTCCTATTTGACGCAATTGTTCCCAAGTACTTTTAGTATAACACTGTGTGAACAGCTCCTGCAGCATTTAAAGAAATTACTCGAAAACTTGATTCAAGCACACAAAGGAGTTTCCAAGACAGGAGAAAACGAGCAAAAGATTGCGACGATTATTGGAATATTTTATCAGATACCCGCGGCTACGCCGAAGTTCATCGATGTTCTGTGTCGCCTAGTTATGCAAACTGAGAAATCTCTTCTAGTCGAAGCTTCAAGTCCCTTCAGAGTACCGCTGATGAAGTTTTTGTTAAGATATCCAACGGAAACTTTGAATTTATTCTTGAACGACAATAATATCAAAGACCAGCAGTGGAGTCGGTATCTCGAATTTCTCATAAAGCACAAAGATGGAAAACCTTTTAGAGACGTACTACATAAGAGTACGGCGCGATTAATAGCAATGCTACTCGCTCACTCTCAAATCAATTCCAGTCTTACGCATAGTGAGAAGAGTGAGCTTCAACATCAGGCGATTAGAATAGTATCGGTACTTATCAAATTCGATGAACAATGGCTTTCGATACAGACACAACTGGTAGGAGCATTGAGACAAATTTGGTCCAATGACGATTATCATGCATTGCATAAAAGAGTGGACAGTGTTGATTTCTGTCATTGGAAGGAACCGAAGCTCATCGTCAAGATACTGCTTCATTACTTCTGTCATCATCCCAACGACATAGATCTGCTGTTCCAACTTTTAAGAGCTACGTGCGGTAGATACGTACCTGATTTCCAATTCTTAAGAGACTTCTTGGAGAACACCGTCGCACAGGAATACACTGTCGAATGGAAGAGAAGTGCATTCTTTAGATTCGTCGAACACTTCCAGACGAACATGGCACCCGAACTCAAAGCCAAAATCGTACAATTGATCATTATTCCGTGCTTTGCGGTGAGCTTTGAGAAAGGTGAAGACACTAAACTCGTCGGTAGCACGCCCGTGCCTTATCAGGACAGTCCCGACAACATTGTGTCTGTCTTCATTAATAAAATAATAGATCCGGAGAATCCATTGACAGCGACTGACTGCGTCAGGATAGCTCTACTGCAATGTTCGTGCTTGCTCGTGGAACTGGCACCGCAGTACATACACGATGGCTCGAACAAACGTCAGGGTAACAAGCTTAGAAGGCTCATGACCTTTGCTTGGCCATGTTTACTTGGCAAGAATTGTGTAGATCCCGTCACGAGGTATCATGGACATCTATTGCTCAGTCATGTGATTGCTAAATTTGCAATTCATAAGAAGATTGTTTTACAGGTGAGAATTTCATTTATTTTATTTATTTATTTATTTATTTAAGAAAAGTTTATAAGCTAATCTTTATTTAATTATTACAGGTATTCCATAGCTTACTAAAAGCTCATGCAGTCGAAGCTCGCAACGTTGTACGTCAAGCTCTAGAAATAATTACCCCAGCTATGCCCGTACGAATGGAAGATGGATTCAAAATGCTCACTCATTGGACTAAGAAAATAATCGTTGAAGAGGGTCATTCCATGCAACAGTTATTCCATATCCTACAATTGGTCGTCCGTCACTACAAAGTATACTATCCAGTACGCCATCACCTAGTCCAACACATGGTCAACTCTATTCAACGCCTCGGCTTTAGCCCTACAGCTACTATCGATCACCGACGCCTCGCAGTTGAGCTTGCTGAAGTTATTATCAAATGGGAACTGCATCGTATCAAGGACGAAGCAGAAAACATAGAAACCGGCGGTACAGGTGTTATGACAGGTATCAAGCGACCAGCGACGGATGAGCCTGAGGCTAAACGTATGGCTACACAAATAAACATCAATCAAGGTGCTGTAGCTACTCCTGCTGCATCCCCAGGCTTGGTTACACCAAAAATGGAACCCGGTGCAACTAAACCGATCGAACGCGCTCATGCCGATGCGATTCTCAATTTCTTGTTGAGGCTCGCTTGCCAAGTGAACGATGCGTCGACAACGCAAGGCAATCCAGGTGAACAACTGTCGAGAAGGTGCGTTGCCCTTTTGAAAATGGCCTTGAAGCCAGACGTTTGGCCGCAATCTTGCGACTTAAAACTTGGCTGGTTAGATAAAGTGTTTGGCAGTGTGGATACTCCACAGCCTAATTTCGGAAACATTTGCACAGCCCTTGAATTGGTGACTTTCTTATTGGGCGTGATGAAGAGGGAACAGATTCTGGCAAGCTTCAAACCGCTGCAAAGGGGTTTGGGAGCTTGCATAGCGAGCAGCAATACGAAAGTCATAAGGTAATAATAAAAGCTTTAATCAATAAAAAATTATTTTTAATAACTTATTTATTAAATATTTATTTTATTTATATTACAGATTAGTGCATGGACTACTTTCCCGACTAATGACAATTTTCCCAACTGAGCCAACTACCTCAACCGTGGCTTCCAAACACGAAGAACTTGAAACTCTCTACGCTACAGTTGGCAAGTTTATAATAGACGGTCTTGCTGTATATGAGAAAAACGCGACAGCACAGCCAAGCTCATTGTTTGGTACGCTTATGATGCTCAAAGCCGCTTGCACAAATAATCAAAGTTACATCGATCGAATTATTTCTCCGTTCATGCGCGTTTTGCATCGCATGGCAAAAGATCATCTACATCCTACACAAACCGAAAATAACCAAGTGGGAAGCGAATTGCTTATAATGAGTTTAGATCTGGTGAAAAATAGAGTAGCAGTTATGGGTGTTGATATGCGTAAGTCATTTATTGGTTCGATTTTGGTTGGTTTGATTGAGAAGACACAAGACATTAAAGTTATGAAAGCGATTACAAAAATGCTGGAAGAATGGATGAAGAATAAAAATCCTGTAGCAGTTAATCAAGCACCGAGCTTAAGAGAGAAGTCTATTCTATTAGTAAAAATGATGCAGTACGTCGAAAAGCGCTTCCCTGATGATCTTGAATTAAACGGTCAGTTCCTGGAATTAGTCAACTACGTGTACAGAGATGAAACTTTGAAATCGTCCGAGTTGACCTCAAAACTTGAGCCTGCTTTTCTCAGCGGTTTGCGTTGCATACAACCGCATATCAGGGCCAAATTCTTTGAGGTGTTCGATGGCTCGATGCGACGAAGATTACACGAAAGATTACTTTACATCATATGCAGCCAAAGCTGGGATGCAATGGGCCCACATTATTGGATCAAGCAATGCATTGAGTTATTAATCGTCACCGCGAATTCGACTACGCAAGTTCAAATGTCAAACCAAGATACACTACTACCCAGCGTGAACTCCCTAATAAACCTCGTTGATAGCGAGGAACATAAGAACTTCATGATGTACTCGATGATCAAAGAAGAGCCTCAGGATATGCTTGATTCAGGAGACGTTAAGGATGACATAATGGATATGGATTTGTCAAACATCGATCCAGTCACTGCTCCCGAAGAAGTGACTCCAGGAAAACAAGCAACATTGTCTCAGCTGATTGCCAATCAAGCGGATTTCGTCGAGAACTGTCGTAAAATCAAAACTGAACAACTTCTCAATGCTGCAGCTCAACTATGTCATATGGACACGAGTTTAGCTGAAAGAGTTTGGCTGGACACGTTCCCGCGACTGTGGAATGTTCTTGATGAACATCAACAAAATACTCTCATAGCCGAGATAGTTCCATTTGTATGCAGTGGCACTCACGTTATTCAGAAAGACTGCCATCCTAGCGCGATAGCAACCTTCGTTGAGGCCTTATCTCACTGCAATCCACCTGTACCTATGAGACCCGCACTTATGAAATATCTTGGCAGATCACACAATCTGTGGCACAGAATGACGCTGAGTCTCGAACAGATGGCATTCGATAACAGTAGTAGTCATATAAAGGCTAAACGTGAATCCGACTGTTATGACTTTGAACCAGACAACAGCCCTCACACAGAAGTACTTGATTCCTTGTCGGATATGTACGCTTTACTGTGCGAGGAAGACATGTGGTCGGGATTATGGCAGAAACATGCGCATTACAAGGAAACATTACAAGCAACTGCGTTAGAACAGCAGGGTTTCTTCGAACAAGCACAAGGTGCTTATGATTTGGCAATGACTAAATTTAAGCAGGATTATATTACAACACCGGCGCCTTTTAAGACACAGAGAGAGGCGTTAATTTGGGAGCAACATTGGATAAGATGTGCTAAGGAATTGAATCAGTGGGATCTACTGTTAGATTATGGAAGTAAAAAAGCAGAGAAGAATCCGTTCTTGATATTAGAAAGTTCCTGGAGGATACCCAACTGGTCTATGATGAAAGAGGCATTGGCTCAGGTTGAACAGAACTGCCCGAAAGAAATGATGTGGAAGGTCAACTTATACAGAGGGTTCTTAGCTATTTGCCACAGCGAGGATCAACACCTCAGTGCCGTTGAACGTTATGTGGAATTAGGTATGTTACATTTATTTACTTTCTCATTTAATTGTAAAAGTGTTTGAACTTTTTATTAAACATTGTTTTTATCGAATTACAGCTTCTGGTTTATGCATGCGCGAATGGCGACGTTTACCCCACATCGTTAGCCATATCCATCTACCACTCCTTCAAGCTGCTCAGCAGATCATGGAACTACAAGAAGCTATGCAAATCCATCAAGGCCTACTTCACGGTCGTAGCTCGTCTCTGCATGATATGAAAGCCATCGTCAAAACTTGGCGCAACAGGCTACCGGTAATAGCCGATGATCTGAGCCATTGGTCGGACATTTTCACTTGGCGCCAGCACCATTACACCTTCATTTCTAGCCACTACGAGTGCCAACAGGAACAAACGACTAATCACTCGATGTTGGGTGTTCACGCTTCTGCGCAAGCAATCATACACTTTGGTAAAATAGCCAGGAAGCACAACTTATGCGGTGTCTGTCTGGACTCGCTGTCCAGGATTTATACCATTCCAAGCGTACCCATTGTCGATTGCTTCCAAAAGATCCGGCAGCAAGTTAAATGCTATCTGCAAATGGCTTCTGTATCGGGAAAGAATGAACTTCAAGAAGGTCTAGAAGTCATCGAGTCAACGAATCTGAAATACTTCACTAAAGAAATGACAGCCGAGTTCTATGCTCTGAAGGGTATGCTGCTATCGCAAATCGGCCGATCAGACGACGCGAATAAGGCTTTTTCAGCGGCTGTGCAGTTGCATGATACTCTTGTCAAGGCATGGGCTCTATGGGGCGATTACCTCGAGAGTATATTCACGCGTGAACCCAGGCATATTGCAATCGGTGTATCGGCAATTACTTGCTTCTTACATTCGTGCAGGCATCAAAACGAGAGTAAATCGAGGAAATACCTGGCCAAGGTGCTGTGGTTACTGACCTACGATGACGAGAAAAATTCGTTGATGGATGTGGTGGATAAGTATGCAGTGGGCGTACCACCGATACAATGGCTACCTTGGATACCGCAGCTGTTGATGTGCCTGGTGCGGTATGAAGGAAATGTGATACTCAATCTGTTGAGCCAGGTTGGAAGGATGTTCCCGCAGGCGGTGTACTTCTCTATTAGAACGCTATATCTGACACTAAAAATTGAGCAGAGAGAAAGATTCAAGAGCTCGGAATTAGGTAAATATTCTTTTCAAACCTTTTCCTGTTATACTGTTTTAACAAAATATTTTAATTAATATTAACGTTTTTATTTATTAATTTGTTTACAACATTAAACGGACATAAATGCTTTTCATAAATTGGCTTAAATCGAAATAGCGTTAATATTATAAGTATTACAAAAATAAGTGTTAAAAAAAATATTAGTCGTTGAAAATGATTCTATAGCTAAAAGTCAAGAAGGCGGAGATCGAACAGCCGCTGGTGCTCAACAAGCTGCCCAGCAAGAAGTTAAAGCTAAAGCAACGATACCTATGTGGATGTGTTCCAAGATCATGCATATTCAAAGAGAAATTCACCCAACTATTTTATCGAGTTTGGAAGGCATTGTTGATCAGGTTCGTGTTATCCGTTGCATACATATTGTTTTATTTTTAAAATATTATTTCAATTAAAAATCATTCGTTAATATAGATAAATTAAAATTGAATTTCTCATAAATAATTTTTTGTTGATTATAGATGGTTTGGTTCCGGGAGACTTGGTATGAGGAAGTACTTAGGCAATTGCGACAGGGTCTCGCAAAATGTTATGCAATTGCTTTCGAGAATCGTGGAGCCGTCAGCGAAGCCGCGATAACACCGCATACACTGAACTTTGTAAAGAAGCTCGTTTCAACGTTCGGTAATTATCTTAATGATCTGATTTATTCTCAAATTAATTGACTACCGCAACTAATTGATTATATTTGATTCCAGAAAACATATCATCTTCTCAGAATATAACGAATACATTTGGCTCAGCGGGTAATGAGTCTTTAGCTCGAAGAGCTCAAGCTACAGTTCAAGATCCCGATTTCCAGAAAATGAAGAGTCAGTTTATCAATGATTTTGATTTTTCCGCGCCTGTTACCCGTCTTTTACATACTTTAATTAATAAATTCAAGAAATGGATCAAGATACTTGAAGGAAAAACGAAACAACTACCCAAGTAAGATTTTTTTTTAAATGTAAAATTATTACAAATAAAATTTTGCAAAGAACAAATAATAATGAATTATATTTCTAAAGGTCTTTCCTGATTGAAGAAAAATGCCGTTTCCTCAGTAACTTTAGTTTGAAGACTGCCGAAGTAGAATTACCCGGCGAGTTCCTTTTACCAAAAGTAAGTTCCAATCATACCAACTTTATATTTATCTCATCTAAAAATTTATTACAAATACTAACAATCCCTTCAATATTTTTCTAGCATTCCCATTACTACGTGAAAATTGCGCGATTCATGCCCCGTGTCGAGGTCGTTCAGCGTCACAACACTGCAGCTCGACGACTCCGAATTCGAGGCCACAATGGGCGTCTCTACCCTTACCTCGTTGTCAACGACGCAGGTTTGGGTGACGCGAGGCGAGAGGAACGTGTGCTACAATTGCTTCGCTTCCTCAATCATTATTTGGCCAAACAGAAGGAAACGTCGCGTCGTTTCTTACACTTCACGGTACCGCGGGTCGTTGCCGTGTCACCGCAGATGCGCCTCGTAGAGGACAATCCTGCCTCCGTATCGCTCCTCGATATTTACAAGCAAGGCTGTGCAAAGTTAGGCATTGAGCATGATTCTCCGATCGCCAGGTACTATGAGAGGTTGGCCACGGTGCAAGCGAGAGGCTTGCAAGCTAGCCACCAGGTGCTCAGGGACATACTAAAGGAGGTGCAGTCAAGCATGGTTTTGAAGACAATGCTGAAGGACTGGGCAGTTAAAACTTTCCCCGCGGCAACTGATTACTGGACGTTCAGAAAAATGGTTCGTTTATTTTATTTAATCATTTATTTTGATAAACGGGTTACAATGTTCTTTACGTAAAACAATAAAAGTAGACAGTTGTCTAGCAACGGATATAAAATTTAACAAATAATAACAATAGTAGTATAGTATAAGTTTTCAATAGATCGCATTTATTTTACAAAGTAATCATAACAGTTGCTGACATTTAACAACTTTGCCTAATTGTATTTTATTTTACAGTTCACATTGCAATTGTCTTTGGCCTGCTTCGCGGAGTACGTGCTACATCTGACAAGGTTAAATCCAGACATGATGTATGTGCATCAGGACTCGGGCTTGATCAACATTGCCTATTTCAAATTCGATGTCGATGACACGTCTGGAGAATTGGATGCGAGCCGACCAGTTCCTTTCAGACTGACTCCAAATATTTTGGAGTTTCTTACGTCTACAGGTAATTGAGAAAGAATTTTACCATATAGATAATTTAAATATTAATTTCTGCTGATTTCATTGCGGTCAAAAACCTTTTATGAAAACAAATTGTTTTATGGTCGATTTAAAACAATCGCTCTCTTCAACTGTCTTCATAATTTTCAAGAAAACAATCATGTAATTAATTTTAACGATAACTTTAATATTTCATTCTTGTACTTTGAAACGCGCTCCCTGACATGATAAGTCAGCAATTATTAATAATTAGCATTGTTTTCATTCACGTGAACAATCAATAACATTGATAACCAGCTCTTACTTATTACAGTTTCATTTTTTTAATATATACCACAACTAAAACATTTATAATGGATTAATTACAGGAGTCTCGGGACCGCTCACAGCGAGCGCGATCGCGACGGCGCGTTGTCTGGTTCAACCATCCTTCAAGGTGCACACGATATTGCGTGCTATACTGCGAGACGAGGTGATCGCCGATCACAGCAAGAAGCAAGAGGACTCGAAGACAGCGCCAGCTGAAGGCCCGCAGGATATGAAGGCCGAGCTGTTGATAACGATGGTGACGCGCGCTGTAACCGCTATCGTTTCAAGACTGAACTCCCTGGCGCACTTCGACGGCACCGACAGCAAGGTCAGCACCCTTGTCGCCGCTGCCAATAATCACGACAATCTCTGTCGCATGGATCCGTCCTGGCATCCCTGGCTGTAAAATCGTCCTCGTGTCCGTTGTTTATTCTAATCTTTGTAACGATTGAGCTCTCTTTGTGAATTAAGAGAATGAGATTCTTTTTTTTAACCTCTCATTATGTTTACTTTCTGTTTATGTATCTTTTTTTTCTTTCCTGGCTTTAAGTTGTACATACGGTGGACTTTATTGTGAAAAACGAGTGTTTCTCAATGTAAATTATGCGTGACGGGCATCGCACTCAAACTTTGCTGCGGTCAAGATATGGAAGAGATAAAAAGAGAGTGAGGGAGAGAGGGACGTTGACTTATGAGCGACGTCGTGTAAATAGATTGTGTATGTGCTTGAATGAGTACAAAAAAAAAATACAATAAAGATATTTTTTTCATTTTATAGAAATGCTGAAAATTATAATTAATTTAACATACAGTATTATAAGGTGGTAATTGTTGGCGAGAACTTTGTACGTACGAAAGATAATCAATAAAAATTTGCTAATAATAAATAAAAATTCGAGTTGCTTTATTTATTCATTGCCCTTTAACATTAACTTATAGTAGTTACGATCTTAAATAATTCTTGTATGATTCGACCTTATAGATAACTAAATGCTTAAAATAATTCACTGTTAATTTTTATAACAGTTTGAAGTTGATGATTTTAATTATTTAATTGCTGTATTTAATAATAAACTACAGAAAGTGTAGTATATTTATATACATATCAAGAAACGCATTAGATATTTTAAGTTCCAACAAGTGTCACGACACTCTCGACGTATATATATATATCTGTCTGATGGTGACAGATGTTTAAAAAGCATCATGGCGCGTTTTAGCGTCCACTAGTCGTCTGCTCTCTATTTTGTTTAGTGGAAATGTCAGCAATATGCATCCTCATTTTTACTTTAATAAATTTTTTTACAACTGTAAAAGCGTCTACAGGTGACAGATCACAATTTTACGAGACTTGCATGATTAAATGCACTTGGAGTCGATGTGAAAACAGTAATATACCCTTATCTCAATTTAACCTCCAAATATAAATACGTAATCTCTATTTAATTTATTTACTTTTAGAAGACACAGAATTTCGAGAAAATCCAACGTTAGATTTAAGATTACTTTCATGGACTTGCAAACAAAACTGTAGTTACTTTTGTATGTGGGAAACAGTTGAGATTTTCACATCTCGAGGATTACATGTGCCACAGTTTCATGGAAAAGTAAGATTGTTATTTTGTATTAAAAGTATGACTCAAATTTATTGATGGTGTTTCAATTTCAGTGGCCTTTTATTCGAATTTTTGGGATACAAGAGCCTGCTTCAGTGATATTTTCAATTTTAAATTTATATGCCCATGCTATTTATTACTTAAAATTTAAGAAGAAAGTTAGTTCTTCATCGCCAATGTTTTTTGTTTGGACTTGGTTTACTACAGTAAGATTTATTTTTCTATTTTCAATATCAAAATGTATAACGTATTTTTTAGCAATACATTAACAAAAGAAATGATAAAAAAATTAATTTTAGATTTGTATACATGGATGGTTTTGGTCAACTATTTTCCATGCTCGAGATACAGACTTTACCGAAGTAATGGACTACTCTTGTGCATTTTGTATTGTACTGACTTTATTATACTGTTTACTGTTAAGGTAACTGAATTTTTCAGCTTATATAGTTATCCATTTATGTTCTAAAATATTTGTTACTTTCAGGGTAATGTGTAAAGATGCTATATCGATCAAAGTCTTTTTAGTCACTACAAGCATTTATATTGCTGTATTATATTCGCATTTAACCCATCTATGGTCTGGTCGAATCCATTATGGTTACAACATGATATTAAATATTTTATTTGGTAATTACCTATGTTAATTAAATATTAAAATCATGATTTGTAAAGATTAAAAATAATCTTTTTACAGGATTTTTAACTTTTTTAATAACCATGATTTGGTGGTATAGAAACCGCAACAGACTGCCTCATGTTCATTTAGCTGGATGGTTTACTGTTTTAACAGTATGTGTTACTTTACTCGAAATAGCAGACTTCCCTCCAATTTTTTGGATCTTTGATGCTCATTCCTTGTGGCATGCTTCCACTATACCACTTGTACAATTGTTATATAAGTAAATATAAAAAAATATAATTACAATCGATCTAATTATATCTCTAGTAAATCTAATATATCATTTTTACAGGTTTATAATTTTGGACTGCCATTATCTTAGGAGACAATATTTAAAGTTGGAGGCTGCCCGTTTGTGATGATGAAATTGCAAAACACAAAACAAAAGTAATTTTGTAGAAAAAATTTATTTTTAAGAATAATAATGATAATAATATACATATAATAAGTTTTCATTTGCACAAAAGGTAATACCTTTTTTTACAAATTCTTTATGCGCCGTAAAATAAAGTACATTTTGAGGCAGTGATTACTTCTAATTAACATTAAGTAATTCGTTTGATAAAAGCCAAATGTAATAAATATAACACGAAGCAAATTTGAAAAAACTTATTACACACAGAGCGTTTTAGAAGCTATGAATGGGAATGTTTCGATATAAAGTAGAAATATATGACTTTAAACGCTTGTAACAGTACATAAATTCGATATCTCTGAAGAATTAACAATTGTTCGCTTTAGTTTTTTAAGATATCTCGTTTTTTGACACAATATTTAAGTACTAAAATCGTTTCGCTAAACATACCTAAGAGGTATTCTATAAATTCCTTATGCTTTAAATAAATGCATAAGTTTTTCAGTGCCTAAAACGTTCAGACTATGATTGTCCTTTAATAATAATAATAATAATTTATCACTTTATATCGGGGCATACGCGTAATAAGCACTCTTTATTTTTCACATAATTATAAAAAAAAAAAAATTAAAAAAAGTTAATAAAAACAAAGTAATGCTGCCATTTGTACGAGCTTTCGTTGAAAGAACGCGACTTGGAATAATATTAAAATACGCTTATATTTTAAGAATTAAATTAAAAACATTAAATATTGTATACTTGACGTTAGTTTTATAAATTACATACAGCATATACAGTGGGTTTGCTACTATTTCATGTAACATTAAGCTCCTTTCGAGTTTCATGATTTTTGCCGCATATTTATACCTACGGCACATTCGTAACACCAGCATTTGCCCTTGTTTTTAAAAATTGAGTCCGATAACGATTATTTCGTGCAATTCTTGTATATATTAGATTCCTTACATTTCACTGCTAATTTTTCCATTATACATGTATATATAATTTGATTAATCGCGAAATAAAATATTGACAAAAACATATTTATACTTTATTAAAATATCATTCCTCTATCATTTGAAATATAAATTCTATTAAATACTATATTTTTAAATTTTAATGTAAACACGACATTCATTACCATTTGTAAGTTAGACATTTAACTTTTTCGTTTAAAAGACACTCGTCAATGAAGATGTCTTCATTTCTTAATTTAAAATTTATCAGTCTTTCTTGAAATTGAATTTCTTAGCACTATCAGTAAGTAAGTGAACTTACTACATTTAAAAATTTTAAGTATGGTGTCAAAATCTTAAAAAATTGTTATAAAACATTCAGTAAAATAAAAAAATGAAATGTGCATTAAATTAAAAAGTTAAAAATTCTGCAGTTCAAGTTAAAAAATTAAGCAAAATTGTCATAGTGAAATGTAAAGAAAATTCAAAATATGCGTTTTAAAAAATCAACACTAATGTGGTATTGGTGAAATTCTATCATTCGATAAAATCGCATTGAACGCAAGTGATAATAGAATAAATATCACATCTTACTATTACATGGCTGTCAATCGTGTGCGCGACCATTTAAAAAAAGAAGCCAGAAACGAATATCGTCTGTCTTCTTCGTGCGTTTAGTACGGTTAACAATAGCTTTTTAACCTTTTGTACGTAAGTACTAAAAGAGATTGCGACATCGGCACATCTTAATAGGCATCTCTGACTGTTTTATGAATCGTACCCTCATCCATATCCATTAAGGTCCTCTTCTCTATTGAACCTTAAACAACGGGTGTGTGGACCTCCGAAGGACGTTAAGTACCATAAATTGCTGTTTTAGTCACCAGTCTTTGAGTACACTGAAATTTATAGAGCCGTGGGAAGGCTTTCGCGCTTCGCTTAAGACGTTTTTCGGAAGTACATATACGAGCGAGACAACGGCGTCTCCTTTATCGTCGGTAGCTTTCTATTCAGAGAAATATCTCATTCGTTTTTGTTGGTTAATTAATTTCTCCTTTTTCAATCATGAGATCGTAAATTTTAACCCTCTGCCTAGCGTATAATCATTTGAATACTCTCCTTCTTTGTCCTAATATTTATTCATAGCATTAACATTGTCCGTTCTTTTCATACTGATTATTCACACTAGACGTTATCACTTGCATAAATCTCGGAGAGCAGAGGGTCATTTACTTGAGCTACCAACGAAAGGGGAACCCAGTTAATTTAAGCAGGATTCGGGCGCACTGTCAGTGCAGATTCGTCGAGTGTTTCACCAAAGCCTCATTCTCGGGGTTGTCGTCCCGGTGCTTTTGTAGATTACCGGAAAGGGTGTGATCGGGTCTTCGTCGCTTGAAGAAACCGACTTTCCATAAGATGAGAGTTAGCAAAATTAGTAATAAAAGACCAGCTACAACAGCCACAATGATTATCCAAATAGGTACTGGCTCAGGTTCTTGCTGATCTAGCAAATCTGGGTAGGCGATCGTTATGGCCTAGGGTAAAATTATTATTAACATTTTTCTTGTATGTAATAAAATACTTATATACTAGTTGCAAAATAATTATTAAAAAAATTACCTCTGCAGAATCATCTGAAATATTGTTTTGTTGTATGACTACATGAGGTGGTATTATTATTTTGGCGCTTGATCCAATGTTAACTCTGTCTACTTTTGGATAATCTTCTGCTAACGTGGAATTCCACAATCTGAAATGCGTTAATAAAGAAAAAAATTATAGATCAAGCAGTCATTTCTAAATATGTATTGCTAGTAGTTTATACACTGTACCTTGCTTTGACTATGATTGTAGCTTCTTCCTTCTTCTGCAAATTCGAAATGGAACAATGAATGTCGAAACATTTCGCCGTGCCTGACTTACAATTCTGAAAGATAAAAATAATCATTTGTCATCGTTAGCACTTTCATTTCAATCAATGCTCATTCAATTCAAATCAACAAAGAAAGTATATAAAATGTTACCATTGTCACAACTTGATGTTTATGTCCATCTTTATCGAGTATAATTTTACTTGTAACAACCTTTTCGGTGTCTCGTCTTCGTCGCACGTGATTCGTTTGATTGTTAAGATCGATTACGGGGTTGGGCTTAGGTGGGAACAATGGGTCTATATCTTCCATTCCAATACTTCCTTGTAAATTCAACGGGTTAACTTGTCCCGGTGGCACAACGCATTCACCGATGCGTTCTTCGCCTGGGGCTGAATAATAAAAATATCATAATACAAGCAAACTTTTTTAATGATTCAATACAATGAGATATAGTTATTAGAAATAATTTCAAATACCTCTAACAATAGGCGTATCCTCCAAATATAGCAACCATTTGCCATGTTCTTTATCATTTGCGACCTCATACGGCCATGAAATCACGACATCCAACGTGCTTACTTTCCATGGACCATCGTTAAATATTTGGTATACGTGGGCAACTTTAGGTCCAACATCGTTTAATTTCTTTATAGCAGATTCACCAACAACTGGTCCGCCATACAGAGCCCATTGTGTTTTGGCACTTCTATAATTGCGATAAACGCATTTAGTAAACATTTGTTGTTAAAATGTTTTGCATTATAAAAAATATTTTTTCTAATAAATTTAATTAAAAAAAATAATTTCATTGTACATTTTAATTAATAAAAAATATGTTCATCCTACCCTTTAATGGACAATTCAGCTCTCTTCAGGACTGTGGCCTGCAATCGCGTCGGCTTTTTCACGCTCACCTCCTTCGACGTCGAGTTTGCAAAGACAATGAATCCTAATTTGACTTCGCTGTCTTCTAGGTACTTGGGATCAAACCTCACTTGTATATTTACAGACTTGTCTTTCTTGAATGGATTTCCAATAGCGCAGGATATAACCGTGGTATTATGTAAATTGCAGATTGCGGAATCATTTTGCTTGATGCCAATGTAGCTAAGGCTAGGCGAGTGCACGAGAAATAATTGCGCCTCGTAGGCGGATTCACCCACGTTCGTGACGTTCACATCCACCACCAGTTCCTCACTTTCACCCAAGAGCAGCTCGTAGTAGTTCCATAGGGTCGGAGATGCTGCAATTTAATCAATGGATTTAATTGATTATTTTACCCATATTTATATTAATTAACGTACAAATAATTTTTTATTAATTGCTGATTATTGATCTAATTTAAAATGATAAAAAGAAGTTTTTATAAAAATGAAAAAAAAAACTATAAAATTAATTTTAATTAATACTCACATCGAAGGTTCAATTTAGCCGATACTCTCAAGTCACTTTCGCAGATATCGTTGTTTCCGCAATCCTTTTGGAAACTTGCCTCGAAAATGCGCGCAGCTTCTTGCTGATTCAAAATAGGATAATTGTTGATGTCCGGTAGCGGTGCACCTTCGGGCGGCATTACTGGCGCTTCTTGGATCAATGTGTAATTCAATCGGAATTTAATAGGCGATTGTATGTCGTGTGTATTTTCCTGTAAAAGATGTATATGAATAATCCTTAGAATTGCTATTACGCGTTCTCTTTAAATCCTCATATCTTAAAACCTTAACAAACGTATATACATACCTTCAGATAAACTGTTTCTCTCTGACAATATTCCAGATTTTTCGAGTCCAAAGTAGCAATGCGACTGACGTAGTGCGACCTATTATTCCCATTTTTGAACCACACTCTGGAAAATTTCTTCGTGCCAGTATAAGTCTCGGCCTCAATATAAGACGTCAATCTCAATTGTCTTATATGTTCCTCCTTAACATGGGAGGCAGTTTTACAGCACGCCTCGAAGGAAAAGCTATAAAGTGTATACAATAACCATGAATCATCTTCATAAAGGCAACCTAATTTCATCTACCATTATTAACATTTTCTCCACAACTCACCATGTATAATTCGAGTCCGGATCCTCATAACATCCAAGCTTATTGGGATCGATCGGCTCCATCTTCTCGTGATAAGTACCGTCCTTCCTAGGAAACCGTACCGACGTCACGATATCGATAATCCTTCTAGCCCTCAACAAGATAACCGCGTCCTCCTCGTAGGCGCCTACCAGTAGATCCGGATATCCATTGAGATCCATGTCTATACCGCCGCTGAGCGAGTAACCGAACGTCTTCAACGGTGTCGGCGTGTTCTCAGCATGTATCACCTGCACATATATAATTATATAAAACGTAAAATTCACATTATCATTCAGAGCTGAGCTTCGTTGCGCGAGTGTATATATTTATAAGAATACAGCGTAATTAATGCATCACCTGCGAGGGAGTGGTGATTAATCCGTTCTTTGAACCCAGGTATATGTACACTGTGCCCATACCTTCGTAAGGTGCACCTACGGCTATGTCTTCGAAGCCGTCGTTGTTGATGTCTTTTAGATTCGTCAACGCGAATCCGAATCTAAATATAGAAAAAACAAATAGAAAAAAAAAACGGAGTTATATCATAGATTTTTTTGTAGAAGTACCAATGATACTCGGTACGAGTGTAGTTAACAGTCGCGACACGTACCTCGACTCCTCGCGGCCGACTAGTTTTGTAGGCTTGCACTTATCGCTTTCTCTCGGATTTTTGCAGAGCCTTGTGTAAACATAGACGGCACCGCCTTCCTTTTTGCCGAAGTAAAACGGCGCGCCCACTATCAGATCCGACAGCCTACAAATTACCAGGTTATAATTTATAACACATCGTTATATACAACAGGTACTTAATTCACTTTTCATTACGTATATTATATAAATTAAACATCCTTAATTTAAAAAATATTACCACAAAAAAAAAGAAGAGGAACTTACTTGTCGCCGTTTACGTCAGCAGATGCAAGCTCATAACCGAAACTCGAAGCGAATTGCTCGCCGTCTAGGGTAAGCGACACCTCCATCAGATACTTTTGATAAGTACGCGTAAAGATGACGACCTGGCCGGTTCCATTGGAGCGCGGCGCACCAGCTGCGTAGTCCAAGCTGCTACCGAAGAAGTTGCCGACGGTTACAGACATGCCTGGAAATAAGTAGTGACGTATGTGATATTTTCATAAAACAATGATTTGTATTTTCAAAAAAAAATTATAGCGGAAATATTATAGGAATATTGCGTAGCCAATTGAAATAGGTGCAATTTTCTTTTGATGAGGTAGGTTCATTGCATTATTACACCATTAACGAAATGATTTATTGCACGTTCATATTTCTGAGATTGTATTGAATTGAAAATAAACGAAGTGTCTGACTAATATACAAAAAGATTTATACTTTGAGCAGTTATTTTACCCTGAGGGAACAATTATTCTAAAAACAGCAGCAACAATGTAACTCTACAATGAATAAAATTACTAGTTTGCGCTTGATTAACAAGTTCAATAACTTCTCAGCTATTTTTACAAAGTTCGCGTTATCTAAAAAAAGAAATCGAATTCTCAATTACATACCGTATCGCGTCGAAGATAAACCACGGGTGGCTTTTAAATTGAGTTACACCCTTCGAGAGGGAGAATGCGGGCAAAGTGTTCCGGTCAATTATACCCAACGAGGGTAGGAAACGAAGCTTAATCCCTTAATTTACGACGTGAAATTTGATTTCAATACTTAGTTCCACACATGCTTCCAGTTGTATATATACGCATATAGCATCGGAACTGGGGCTATACGCGGAAGTATCCTCATTAAACCATCTAAAAATAGCATTGCGTAATATGTAAATCACTCGCTACTCCAAACATTCCGTCTTTCTAAAACCAAACAGCGCTCGTTCTCTCTCTCTCTAATCATCTCTCCACGCATTTAAAAACAATGACTTATAAATCTCCCCTAACAACCTTTCTTCTCGATAATCACCCATAATTTACTCTCTTTCTCTCTCCTTCTATCTCTTACCCAAGTAGCTGTATTTGGAGACAGGCGAGTCCTCCTGCATGGACGAGCTGTATACTACGGTGTCCTTGGAAATGAAGTCATCGCTAACCGTAATGACGTAAAGCGTACCTCGCCACGTGTGCGGTCCTGGTGTACCAATTACCGTGTACTCTCCTGACGGCGTCAACACTCCGCTGGTTCCGGCCTGGCAATAACCGAACTGCTCGTGCGCTCTGGTTTCCAGTTAGTAACGAACGAGTTTACACAAAGAGAATAAAGAAGATGGTTAGAAGTTTGTTTCTACACGTAGATGTGTATATATACATCGTGTATGTATGGATAGAAATTTATTTACCGAATGGTAGGCTTGCCGGAACACGGCCGCTTGATCTCCTGGTATTTGAGGTCTTGCGAGAATATGTAGCACTGGCCTTGGCCCCATTGCGAGTCCTTGTTCTTCACGATGTGCCGGTGTGCGCAGACCTGCAGGAGAGAGGCCAAACAATGTTAGGTTGAGTTTTGTTGTATATAACGTTCGGGTTGGTATGTGTATATATGTACAGCAATGATTGGGAAACTTGTTTGCCGGTATATAGGTAAATGTTACCTGTTACGTAGGGTGTGTATGCTTTTGTGCCAACTCGACGGAAAATCGGTTGCGCGATTCGTCACAGTTGTTGGGGAATGTTGCGTTTTAAAAATAACATAGTGGAAATTGTGTACGGAATTTTTAGCAGTCTTATAATAATAGGTAGCGCGAGGTAATTTTGTATATAGTAACATTAGATATTCGAGAATTAAATCATATAAGTGCAAGCGGTAAATGATGGAAGTATAAGTATATATAATTATACGTGTATTTTCATCTCTTTAAAAGCATTAAACGAACAATTATCAGTTTACAGCATTTTTACTAGCCATTGAAGGATACAAAAACATCAAGTATATATGACGAATTATAAATAGAAATTAACAAGCGGCAAATGTGAAATGTTATTTTTCATATATAGACGATTGATGTGTGTATACATTTTTAACAGACGTTTGCCTTCAATAATCGCAGAAACCGCGATTGCCTCAACCTTTACATCATAATGACATGCGCGCGAGAATAAATAAACTTTTTTTCGCACGCATAACATTTACGTAAATCAGTACAGTAATTTATTATCGGTCGTACACACTTGTATGCTCAATCGTTAAATTTGATTTCAACACTATTTTCACTTCTCGTTCAGATTGAATTTTCAATTCAACCACATCACTAAGACGATGATCAGCCTACGCAGTATATACGCGTTATTTTTACAATATGCTCACCTATCGTATGTTTTAATTAACAACATTGTCATATTTATTACGAGCTTGCTAACGATTGTGAAATCTATAGGCTGTGTACTAACGTGTATCATTAATTAACGGTCCCGTGAGAATATCAATTTTTATTAGGTTTTCTTTAGCGGCTAACGATGGCGTAGCGTGAGAATAAACCAGGACGAGCCGGATTCGTCGTTACGTGATAGAACCGCGAATCATGCAGGCCGGGTTTTATCAATCAGTGACCCGGAAGTGTTGACATTTTACGTTATATCAATTGCTCAATTATAGTTAATTAACGACTCTATGAATGACTCAATACCGCACGCGATCCGTTTGAGTTTTATGAAACTGAACTGCAGTACGGTCTTTTAAATTTGAAAATGAAACTATTGTTATTGCCAGGATGAAAACAAATTGCACAGCAATTTACAAAATTTATCCACAGAATCCTATTTTTGTTTCTAACTAAAATAAAGAATCTATTTCGTATAGAAATTTGGCATTCAAGGCTCTTGTTACTCCTAAAATACTATTGGCAAACGTTTAAAATAATAATAAACAAGCGAACTAACGCGTTACTCCTTAAACTTAATATTCTTTCACCACGAACCCTTTTCCATATATTCCAATCCCCGCAGTAAAAAATAAACAACCTTAACTTTTGCAGCAACCAACGAACCAACCACTTCTCTTTCCTCTCTCAAACAAAACCCTAAAAAACTCAAAATATATACTCTGCGGGCACGCAGCGTGCATTTATCTTTCCCTTCTCGTATATATACAACATCTGCGAGTATGCAGCTATATACCTTCCCGTTGCCAATTATCCCCGCGAGCTGTGCGCATACCTTCTCCTCGCAAATCAGCATACATGTATATACACGTAAGGATATACGTGAGAGTTAACTCACCATGACTTTACCACCGACGCCGGCACTGCGCACAGTGACGCCGAGCCACTGTCCATCCTTTATCTCGTTGCTGCTGGGCGGCGCGAGCTCGTCCGACTCGATACCTACGGGCAAAGAGTAACACACGACAAAGTTATAGATATGCGAGTTGTAATGCATAAGAGCGTGCGTATATAGCTGTGCACTTCCCTCTCTCTCTCTCTCTCTCGGAGTATTATAGGTACACCATATACATATGTATGTATAAGAAGCTTTTTATAAAGTCACTTCATGATGTCCATAAAAAGTGCATTAGAAACGGAGAGAGGGAAGAAGGTAATATGTATTATAATAATAATCGTATGGTGCGGATGTGTGTATTGCATATAATTAATATATATATATATGTAGCCGGGCTTCGGTCGTAGGCCTGTAGCGGTTGCCTTTTTTATTTATTTTGTACTGTATATGTACGAAAAAGGTATATAGAAGATTTTTTATATATCCTTTTGATATACTTATGCTCAGCGTTCAAAGAAAATGGTTGATTGTATAACTTTTTTTTTTTGAAGGAAAAAAAAGTATAATTATTATTGTACACGTTAATAATGTGAATTTTAATAGTAGTGTTTTTCTAGAGCGATATTATACAACGTTAAAACGGTTAAATTGGCACAAGTAACTCGAATGAATTCAATTATTGTATTATTTTGTTAAACGAACTACTACTGCGGCTCTGTTATAAAGAGAATTATATATGTATTATGTTTTTCAGTATAATTATGAATGTAAAAGTGTTTAATAACTGAATTATTAATATACTGCTAATAGAACGAACGGCGTTTTTAATGGAATTATTGAACTCGAGTTGATAGTTATTATTATTATGTATACACCGACTAGTTCGAGATAGACTATACTATACGACAGCCGTAAGCCCGCACTTTCGCATATATATACCGTACGTATATAATAGCATCGTATAGATATATATGTACGAGTATATAGAGTGCAAAACGTGACGTCCGCTAAGCGCGCGCATAATAATAGGAATTCGCATAAAACGTGACGTTTTTCGTACGAGGTCTTTGCACGCGAGTTCTAATGTTTTCACGGTTACCGGCTTTTATTGTATAACATCTATACACGGCAACATACACGGCTCACAACGTTATATACGCGGAACCTCGATGGCTTTTGATAGACCCCGTTAAGCCATGAAATTACGTTTAACGTACTAAAATTTTTAAGTACGTGCGCGAGCGCGTATACACTGCGCTTTTTACATTGCGTGTCTATATATATGTATAGAGTTTGAAAAGTTTCGATAAGGTGGATAAATATAAATGCGAATTCCTGATTTTCATGCGTAGCCGTGGCGGTCGGTCACGGTTATGAGGTATGCTCGTTATTTTTGGTTAGATTGAATTAGATTGATTATGAAAACAAAAATAGTAAAAATTCTCTCATCGAAAGCGATATAACTTGCTGGAAAACTGTTAGTATAACGGTTAGTATTTACAAAAATCAAGTCGTGTAAACAAAAAATTCGATTAATGTACAAACTGAAACAAAATGCTGGTTATTGAAATAAATCGAAAATATATAATATATGAAGTAAAAAAAAAATTATTATTATCACATGGTTGATATATTAGATAACAACATAATCATCGTGGTATTAAGGAAGCTGCAATTTTTAACAAATTATTGTATAAATATAAGACAAGCTTTCATTAGAAAACAGAAGCGCATTTCTCATGAACATGAAAATATGGATTAAATGTTACAAAATTATAATCTCTTCGGATTAGATCGTTGAATGAGCGAGGCATACATCGCAGCAGCAGCAGCAGCGCATATTTGGGTGCATCGGCGAGTAGCGGGCGCAATGATAAAATAAAAAAAATGCAACGAAAATCATGGCCTCGCTCGCTCTCGTCGTCTTGTCGTTTCTTTCTCGTTCATGCGTCACACACACATATACAGAGAGTGAGAAAGAAGCTGAGATTAGTATCGTCGGGGATGCGAAGTTCATGCTCTGTGAAACATTATTTTCTGCATCGTGTGTGATATGTGAGATGAAATATGGAGATAAAAAACAGATAAAAATAGGGAAAAAAACGCTTGAGAGAAACTCTTCATTCATATATATAAATGTCATTCGTAAAAGAACTCCGCTGGTTCACTTACTTGAGTCATACTGACTGCCCTCGGCTTCATGGACAACAACCAAAACATAATTTAACATAAATTACTTTTTTTACTTTATACATGTGGAAAAAAAGAAAGGAAATGTATATATATATATATGTGTGTATTACATTCTTATAAGTATAAATGCAGGTAATATAGAAAAATATCTTTGCGAGTATGATGTCATCGACTTGTTGTCGTTGAACGTCATTATCGTTCGAGAATAAATGAAGAAGCTAGTATACCGTGAAAATATGATGAATAATTTATCTTGCATTGCCAAGATAAATTATGTGGCTGTTTATTCGATAAATTATTTATATATGTTTTACTTAAATTCAACATCTCGCGGATGATTATCTACGAGATAGCCTTATATCCCTAAGCTGTAAATTTATTAATACTTATACTATACCAATTTCAGATAAGTCTCGTTTATGCGCGTTTATTTTTTAATCTAAATTTATAAGTTTCATATATATATATATATATTCTATTACACGACGCTAATAAAACGCATAATATATTGAACGCAATAAACGAATCAACTAAAGTTGCCCGATGCGATCTCAATATACGGCTTGCAATAACTGTCGCTAAACGAAACTTACTTCAAAATATATTACTTTATTCCGTCAAGAAAATAACCCTTAAAAAATTCACGTTTACAAAGTAAACACAAAATAATAATTCTCATTCAGATGCGCAAATGAAAAAGAAAACCGTCTCGGTGCAATTATGATTATTCTTAATTGCGTAGTAAAAGGAACGTTGTAAAATTAATGCTGCACTTGATGATAAGTGTGCGCGTGCGCTGTGCTCTCGAGAACCCGCGAGAGCGATTTATCCTCTTATATTGCACCCAATTATTTTTAACGATTCCATCCGACAACAAATAGACAAAAATAAAATTATCTCGAAACTCTCCCGCTCGGCTTATTTATACATTCAACCGCAAACTACATATTATATTCACGGAAAATTGGCTTCGAAGTTTTTTGCTCGTCAAGGCGTCCACCGTAGTAACCCGTTAATTAAAAAAAAATATTTACAAAACTCTACGGTTTAACTACTCTCGGCCAGAATCAAAAAAACAAGTCTCAATCAATCGGATTTCCGTCTAGCCGTCTGGCTTTCAATGACGCTATACAATATGTATATATACGTTACAACATATACATCGCTGAGAGACGTTGCGTATATATACAGCATTAATTTCACGCGCGCACGCGTTCGAAGGGACGCCCAAGTCGTCGTTGCCATCGACATCACTGTCATCGTCACCGCTATATAAACTGTCACCTACAACTTTTGGAAAGAGTATTATCGTATCTCGTGGGTCGTATACGTGTACGAGCGAGACTTTCTATTTTCTCCAAACAGAGAAGAAACCCATACGTCCGTAGTTTATCATACACGGCGGCGATGTTACCAAAAACAGCAGGAATTTTATCTACAGTGGCTCCGATATATAGTGTTAAGGTATATATGTATATATACGACCTCGAAAAATATACCCTCCACAAAGATTACATATACTATATTCTTATACATATAGGGTTTACTATAAGTACGATATAGAGTCACACTCACTGCTGCGTCCGTCGGTTATGATCTGCTCGCAGTCGTTGGTGCTGGTGCTCATTGGACACGACCAGAACGCGCCTGACCTGTTGGTACCCGGTTGAGCATTTTGGTCCAGTGGCGCGCCCACTAGTATCCTAGAAAAAAAAAGAAAGAAAAAGGTTAAACGATGAGTCCCGTGTGTATATATGTATGTATGTGTACACGCAAGGGGCCGCAGCTGTAAAGCCGAGATAAGGTAAAAATGTGGAAAGGGGACAGTACGTGCGGCTGCGGTGCAGGCATTTTTATGTACGCGTGGTAGCGCGTGAGATTGTCAGGATGTTTACGGGGGTAATTTAGCTTGGTAATGATGCGTTTTTTTGCAAGCATCAGGCACTTTTATATATAGTGAGATGTAATCGTTTTTTTTCGCGATATTGTCACGCTGCGATTGAGTTATATATAGCAGGTGTTTTCGTGTAATTGACGTGTATTACCAAAAGTTGGATGTATTCACTTAATATGTAAAGATCAATCTTCGTAAATCTGTACATTTTCGTTTGGGATTCGAATATCGTGGGGGACAAAACAAAATCATAAATTTTATCGAGTCGACAGACGCGACATCCATTGCCATTTCCTTTCCCACCGTTTATATCGCCAGCATTTAATTTCAATTACGTTCGTGTATGATAGATGACTGAGTTGCGACCTTTATATTCCCTTTAATTCGATCAAAAGTATATTGGCATTGGATTTATTCGGACGCGACTCGATACGTACATATATATACAGCACTTTACTTATATCGCTTCAATGAAATGCAATCTGGTATATAACCCTGAGATCCAATTTTCACGTTAAAAGGCTTAAATATTATTTTTTACGATTTATTAACTGCAATGAAAGGAGTCTTTATATATATATATATATATATATATATATATATATCCAAATGAATTATTTCTTTTAACATTAAACTTAACTTAAATTTACTATATATAAAGCAATCGTGAAAGCCAACAATTTAAGTTGTTGCTATACAGTTGTATATAATTACGTGAAAAACAAACACTATACTGCAATATATTCTTTATATATAATTAAAGAATAATTAAAAAGCCATATAAAGTGCTTATTTCTCAGTCGCGACGAAAAAATTTTCGCCCAATTAAAGAGACCGCGAGATCACATCGACGGCGTATGCAGCGTATTTTTTTTTTCTCCAACCGCGGCATATAATTTACGCGCACGAGCACGACTTAAAAATTTTAATGCTTTTCGGCCAGACATGTACACTTTCGAAGCAAGAGAGAGATAGAGAGAGAGGAAGGAAGAGAGGAGCATGAGATCACAAGCACACACGCGCGTGGCTATATAATACATTCACCAGAAACGTGTTCTGGCGGAACTCACGAATTTCGATCTGCCAAGAGCTTATATATACCTATATATACACGCAACATCGAGATAAACCCTTTTATATATAGGTGTATATATATATATACACACACACACACACACACACACACACACACACACACACATCCACGCGGCGGCAACCACGTATATATATATACACACATACACGAGTTCGCCCACAGGTTAAAATTCGAGCGCACCACACGCTATTGGAATTCAACGTTGGTGGTGGCTATCGTGTATAAACGGAATAAAGTACTTGATGTATATAAGGAGGCTAATTAATTAATAGTTGCCACGTGCAGCTATATATGTACACATATATGATCCCTAAGGCTTAATATTTATTAACGTATTTTTATCTTACAAAAACTAATATCCTTAATTAAATTTGCTATTCATCCTTCCGTATCATGCGATATACTCCCACTAACATAATATACAACAAGGTCAATCCTCGCGATAACCGCCATTCGCTCGTCCTCCTTCTCCTCCTCATCCCACAACACTCATCCACATAAATCACTACAATATAACCCGTCGGAGAGGGCGCGAGCGATATATATACACACACACATACACACACACACACACACACACATATATACACTAGCATCGAATCAAAAAAACCTGGCATGATTCTCCGAACAAAGCGATTACTTGGCCATCGATCACTATGACTGCTAAATTTCAACCGTTCGCTTATACTCGCGTCCAAACAATCTAACACGTGCTCCGAAATGACTTTATACACACCGTGGCGTGCTATATATGCCTTATACACAGGTCACGCGTACACGCGAGAGTTCCTTCGAAACTCCATATAGCATATAGTAACGCAATTGGCCTCGTTATATAGAGAGAGAAAGAGAGGAACTTATGGGGTGGGCGGACACGTTCGCACGCGATGTACATTCCAAGCACGGAAATAGTCCTCGTCGAGAGAGCAAGAGAGATAAAGGAGAGTACCACGAAAGGGCGCGTCTTTTGTCCGTGCTATATACACACACACACGTGTGTATAACGCGCGTATCACAGAGTAAGAGAGAGAGAGAGTACAGAGTGAGTTTATTTATAAAGCCGCGAGCAGCGCGAAAGCGAGCCGCGAGCGTGCGCTGAGCGTTGCGTATATATATATGTGTGTATTTCTGAAGGGAAAAAATTCTCAAGCGATAAAGAGTAGAGAGATCGTCGGAATTGAATGAATCACGGACATGAGGCGCCGAGAAAATAGATTCGATGTACATGTGTTGTATGTGTGTGTGTATGTGCGTAAGAGGGAGCAATGGTACATTCGGGGCCGGATGAAAGGATATAAACGCGGGGAAACGTTTAGCGGTGTGTATATGGGGTTGGCTCATGTTGACTCGATGACGAAGTGTGCGGGGGATCGAAAGGAAGAGATGTAATAGAGTCGTTTATATTATAGCAGCGCATGATGCATCCATTTCTATATCTCCCTTGGTGAGAGAATTTATATTTCGGGATTGTTGTAATGGAGCTGTTTGAAAGGATTTTTACAGGGGTGTTGGCAACGTGCCGGTTGAGTTGTAGAAAGAATGAGAGATAAGTGATAGCGTGCTGTATACGAACATTTAGTTGTATATAGAGAAAATTGATGTTCTTGTGTAAAATGTAATGAGAAAGTTTTCGATAAAGCTATCTCTCTCTCTTGACATGTATATATGTACAGTACTTCTCTCTGTTCGGTTATACGTGTGTATATATGTATGTACGCATGGGGTATATAGCGCGAGAATCTGGAGGAGCGAAGAACGAGATAAAAATCACTGCAACAGCAGCAGTATATAGAAGCGCGAAGCAAAGCAAAGTATATTATAAAAGTTATTGCGCGCCGACTACAACGACAACGATGATTTCCCCGGAAGCTTTATCGGAAATCGCACTTATTTATACATCGCGATATGTCGAGGAGGGGTACGATTTCACTTTTTTTTTATCGTCATTTTTCTCCTGATTTCACCTTTATCGCAAAGTTCACAGAACTTTGAAAGAAGGCTTTATAAGCGCCGGTCGTTTGTAATATAAAAATTATTATGTGTATTCGCGTTGTATTTTCACACTTGGGAAATTTATCGGATGCCCATATTTTGTTTGGTCACACCGGTGGTGGCGAGCTTATTTTTGTAGTTGTAGTAGTAGTAGTAAAATTTTTTTTAGTGTGATTTACTACTTTTAGTGCTCTGTATATAACGACGTAGTATAACGGTATGGTCTATGTGCTCACGTATACGCGGAGGGTGTGTTGTTTTACGGTGCCGTTGACATTAGCCCGGGCTTGCTTATATAGACGCTTGAGCTTTGCTTTATATTTCAAATTTTTTTTTATATGCTACTATTAAATTTTATGACTGCGTCGATAATTTTAACATTTTTATAGGAATAATTTATTCGAAAGTTGAAAAATTTAGTGTTTGATGAATCATAAGTATATTTAAAATTAAATATGTAAATTATATTGTAACATAGTATTACTTCTATATCTATATAGACGTGTAACGTTTACCCAATAGTTTAAAATAGTTGCAACTAGAAAAAATCATCACGCTTTTATCGCTGTCCGTGAAGTGTAGCTAACCGTCAAATGTCTGACCTATACTGTTACATAAATAAGGTTTCATATTTGACAAAACGTTGAAGAATCATAAAAATAGTTACCGCGTGTATACGTATGATTCAACGCCGAGATAAGGTGGGTATTATTCCGGAAATTCTCGTGCTCTCATTCATTGATGTGGCTCGCGCGAATACATCAGCAACAAACTATACGCAAATGTACATAACGTATATTTTTGCCACAAAAATATTATATAAAAATTTTATTGAATTACAAAAAAAATATGTACGAATTCTCGTAGACCAAATATAACGTTTAATATATAATGCGACTTGGAACATAAAAAAGAATAATTGGTAAAATAAAATAAACATAAAATAAGAACAGCAATGTATCGAAGAGAGAAAGATAAAAATCTGACAATGTCTTGCAGAGACATTTGGGGCGCAGATGTGGTGACAGAATGATGTCATTCTGAGATAAAGGCAGCTATGAGAGAAAAAAAAAATTATTTACGTCCACAAAAACTGCTACCTTCGACCGATATATAAATCCCCTCGCAGCACTTTTCTATATATCTCAAACAGTGTTGGATAATAGAAACGTTACATTCATTTACCAATGAATTATTCATTCGAAATCGTCGTCGTCGCACGCGCGCGGGATATGTGTATATAGAAATGCAGAATTCAGACCTGTATTTGGAACACGTGTGCTGCTTCTTTCTTCTTCGCAAAGCATATCAGCGACGACTAAATCATAAACTCATTAAAACCTCGTAACGCAATTAAACTCGTTTTAAACACATCCGCACGTACCCGTAAATTAATGTAACAGAGATGATGATACACATACAATGCAACGTATACGCAACCTTCATCATCCCTTATTCTATCGCTATTCGTTATAAAAACGTATCTAACACAATCGATATTATACACTTTCTACGCTTTCAAATTTAAATTTAGAATCGAATTAAAGAGAAAAAAGAAACCTATAGTATACGTGCGAATAACACACACGCATACCTTAATATTATCGGCCGGTAATGAAACACTCGCGGGTGTGCACGACGCATGCGGTTATGTAAACAAGTCGAGCAAGCAGCGCAGCAGCAGCAGCACACGAGCGAATGTATCACCATGACATTATAAGGAATTCTATACCGTCTCTGCATTCGAATGCTCTGCTTACACTTACGTGCAGGTTGAAAAATTTTCTAGCGCGTTATACACATAATCAGCAGCTTCTCAATCCGGCAAACAATGACTATCGTCTTTTCACCCTTTCCCTCCTTCTTTCCGTATATCTATAAAGAAATATATAGACTTCTACGGTATACTACTAGTTCCCAATTGGTCTACACGAGTGTATTTATCTTACTCGAGGTCGAATAAATTTAACGCGGGCGGGTTAGTTTCTCACGCTTATTTGCGCGGATATATAGAGGTATAGGTATATAGACAGTCGAAAATCTTCACTCGCGGTTCCTCCTCCTGCTATCTCTTCTTCTCACCGTCATCCGTATTTTTAGAACAACTGGTTCAAACGCATATATACATACACGTACGCACGCGCGCGTGAACAACGTCGTCACACCGGTGTATATATGCGCATATAAGTGTAATATAACATTCACTATATATTCCTCTCTCTCTCTTTCTTTCTTTTCTCGCTGGAAAGGCAATATAATTCCCCCATCATTGGCGGGAGAACACAAGGCTCTCGTTCACCGTTATTTATAACCCATTGTTCCGCCGCGCTTTATCAATCCCCCGCGTTGTGCGCGTTCATATATATATACACTTATATACTTTATACTTTCCGCGTTTTTCTTTCATTTTTTTTTTTGTTTCTTCTTACGCGGCTGTCGAACCATACGTGCTGCACAATCGCGGCGACGGCAGGAACGGACAAATCGCTCGAGATTGAGTAACGGCTCGTTTGTCGTGATGCAGTTTTCTCTCTCTCTCTCTCTCTCTCTCTCTCCCTGCGATAGATATAGAGACGAGAAGAAAAGCAGCGAGGACGACGACGACGACGACGAAGGGAGTTTAATAACGTTTAATACGCGTGTATATATACTGTGGTAAATGAACGGACTAGTATATATATAGAAGTGCGGTTCTATGAAGTGTCCGCGTACGTTTTTAATTCGATGAACGAGACACGATGTAGTATATAGTGCGAAGAGAGTGATCTTTATCGTTTATTAGATTATCGTGCGCTTTTTCAGTGCAACCAAGCGAGCAAGCAAGCGCGCTTGGCTGGTTTACGGGGCTTTTATAGTGGATAATGAGTTCGGGAGGGGTACTCGTATTATTGCTCTGCGTCAATTCAACTGATTCGATCAATTGTTTTGCGTAAGTGTATATATATAGCAAGCAGAGGCAATTGCGTAGATAATAAAAAAGAAAACATATACACGATAGACACGGTTATTATGAATAACAACGAAAATATATTTGTATATTTGTTATATACTGCGTTATCAATACCTACAAAAAATTTCATTTGTAATATTTCGTTGCTGTCAATTACAATTAATTTCACAGCTACACTACGGTCGGGATATATGTTTCTTTACACATCATCCAATTTGAATTATAATGTGAGCCGTCGTAAAAAAAGTCATAGCATAGCATTTTTTTTTTCCACGACTCTCGAACATGTATATACACTGACACATATATACATACTCGACAATTGCCTCACTCGCACTGTTTGTTTAACAGAAACCGACACTTTTCGTAAACATTCTATATACCCAATCGAAAAAAAAACCCACCTCTCCTCTCTCATTCATTCGCTTCGCCTCGTAAACCGAAATTAAACCCACAACTGTCGTTCTACTCCACCTCCTCCTTCTGTCTTCATCTCAATCACCCGCTTCCAAAATACACGCGAAATTCCTCACACGCACTCTTCCCCACACACGTATCTCTCTCTCTCTCTCATTCCCTCGTCTCCTTCTCTTCTTGTCTTCTCTCGCAACCCACTTCGATCCGTTATATTTCGGAGTCGCCCAGCGTACACCACGAGAGCTTGCAAAAATACACGAACTACATCTTCATCTCTCTATACAACATAATAATAATAATAATACTCACCGGCTTATATACTGAGGTCTGTGATCTTCCTGATGCTCAGCCACGGAGAAACCAAAGTAGCTACCTGGATTGCCGCGTTTAACAATAGGTATCCTTGGCTCCAAGTTAAAGGCATCGCTCACGTGCAATAGTAGCATCAGTAGCATCAGCGGGGGGCCCATGGTTCTTGTCGTCGGCGTCGTCGTTGTCGTCGTCAGCTGGCCCATCTCGGCAGGTGTAGTCACGCCGAACAACTCACACACACATACCGCGCGCACACACACGCGCACAGGGGATATAGGTATATGTATATACACAGGTATATATGCAGCTGTGTGTATATATACGTGTGTGTGTGTGGATATGTATATACACGCAGGAAGGAAGGAATCACTCCTCTCTTTCCTTTTTTTTCCTTCTTAGACGACCAACAGCAGCAGCAGCATGTCTATAGATTTATGTAGCGGCTTTGGTCGCCGCTCGTTGCGCACGTATATACTAGAGGTATATACCCTACGGCTGCTGGCGTCCTCGTCTCTCGTCGTCGTCGTCGTTTCCCCCTTTCTCACCTTTCCTCTCCGCGGCTGCGGCGAGAGATTTCATTTACCTCTCCACCTCTCGTGCGCTCGTTCTTTCTCTCTCTCTTCTCTCTGCTTCTCCTCTCACGCGCGTTGTCTCGTTTTGCTCTCTCAGTGCTCTCTCGCCTCTCCCGCGCACGCACGCGTGTATATAGTAGTTACACACTTGTACACGTATATATCCTCGAGGAGACGATTATCTTCTCGCATAGGTGTGTATACGTTGGTGTGTGTGCATGTGTATATGTATATACAACGTGCTGGAGCGAACTCTCTTTCACTCTACTACTACTCGCTGCTCTCCTCTCCTCCGCGAGCGCTGGCGGATCCACCCACGCACTTGTTCGCCTCGCTCCTTCCTTCCTCTCTCTCTCTCTCTCTCTCTCTCGCGCGCGCTCCTTTCTTCTCCGCGCTGAAGGTAGATCGGTAGGTAGGTAGGTATATATAGATACAGGTATACAAAACACGTACACACTGCACACCAGCTATTATATGCACTATGATCCAGGAGTTAGAATGCTATATAGCACCGAATCGCGCATGCACACGTAAACACGGTAGCAGAGAGCAGAGACACGGCGCCCCGTTAACACACGCGGCCGCACAGAGATCAGAGAGTGTATAGCTGTACACCTATACAAGGTACTTTATATCTATATACGTATATATATATAAGTACACGGCTCGTGCGGCACGACTCTATCAACGTAGCGTACGTACTCTCGCTCGTGCACGGCGCGTTACACTATTGCGCTGGCGCGACGTTGCCTGCTTGCGCCGCTCCTCTCGCGCTCTGGCCAGACCAGTTTGCCGCCTCTGCGCGCTCGTGCCCGTTCAACTCTATAGAAAGAGAGAGAGAGAGAGAGGAGAGTAGGTGGTGGTTTCCGAGCGGGTCACGTGATGCCTCTCGTGCGCGCGCGCGCGCATACATATACTACACCGATAAGCTCGGTGGTAGTGTGGGTGCCTGCATGCGCTGTGCTAGCCGTTCGATGAGTTATGCTCCAGCCGGTTGTTGGGAGAGAAAGAAGAAGAAGAAATCCTGGGGGATTGGGCGAGTGTCAAAATTTTTTTCCAGCGAGGGGAGCGCCTTGAACGCGTGTACATTTATATATACGTCTGTTGTGATTATGGGTGTTTCTTTGGTATGTGTATGCGCATGTTGGTTTGGATTTCCGTGGCTGTTGTGGGTGGTTTCGATGATGATGATGAATGCAGGAAGTGGTTTTCGATCGACGCGTAAAGCGTATGTATGTATGAGTTGGGGATTGTTGTGATGACTGTGGTTTTATGGAGATGCATATATAAAGAGAGATTAGTATATGTGTATTATATAGCTTTATACTGTGGAGAACTTAGTGATGTGTAGTTTTAAAAATAAAAGATGAGAAAGTCAATATAAAAGCGTTACGAGTTAGATTCGGAGAATGAGTATTACTAGTCCCGTTATTTTTATTTTTTTTTTCTTCTCTTCAAATAATTTACAGGAAAAACCCTGCGCTCGCGGGACAATTCGTACGAAAGTATTATTCATCGTTCCCGAAATAAGTATGGACTGCAAACGCGCGATTTGGATGCGGAGCACGTTTGCGCGAACGGTTTAAAGATCATCAGTTGGCGACTAATTGTGTGTTTATTTTTTACACGTTGCATATATGTATACAGTGGAGAGATGTGTTGAAGTCGTTCTGTCACTACTTACGCTGCAAGTTTGCTCCAAAATAATTACATAATATTTTGTACTCAAAATCTTTAGTTTCAATGAAGATGAATTTTTTAATGCAAAATAGATTTTATAATGTTTTTGACTACGTTTTCAAGTATTTTAATAACAATAGAAAAACAATAATAGACTTTAGTGTGCTCCGAAATATACTTTTACTCTAATTTTAAAATATTAAAACTTTTAACAATGATAAATTATTATCACTATTTATAGATATTTTACAATTATTTGCTTATAAACTTTATAAAAAATGTTCTAGAATCACCTTCGGTTGAAATTTGCTCCGAAACTCTTATGCTCCAATTTATTACTTTCGGTTGAACGCAGTTAAAATATATTTTATTTGGAGAAATGAAACTTTATTGCTTTCAAACTATTTGTAGATTCCATCTCTATAACATTTATTAATGTCTATAATTAGCCATATAGCATTTGCTCCGAAATGACTTTTGCTCCAATTTAGTATTTACGTTTCCTGAAGGCCTTTATTACGCGTCAACATAAATACTTTTTGTAATAATTTAAAGGTATTTTAACATCATTTAAAAGATACGTTTGAAATTACAATTACGTTTATGCTACAGAATGATCGCGAAAGACTTTTATTTGATATTTGCTCCAATTTCGTTTCGTTTTAGGATTTTTCGTAATCTGTCAAATGTTATATCAATGAATATTTTTTTATTCATTCATACAATTATTTCGTAGGAAATAAAATCTATTAAAAGTTATAAAAATATATTCAATCGAATAAAATAAATTGTTAAGTGAAACCACAAAATTAATTTACAATAATTTATTATTGCTTAGCGCATTAGAGACTAACAGCATTTATACATGTTTTTGTTTTTATTTTACATATTTCATATTCGACAATGTGTACACTATTTATATTGTTTTCAATCATAGAATTCATGTTCCACATTACTATGGGAACATTTAATATTATTATAATTTTTTTTTGTAGTTGTTCCAATAGTGGATCACAAGGCTTGTTTCAATGTTTTTTTTTTCTTGAAGAAGAAGAGAACACATTTAGCTTAGTTTAACTAAGACGCGCACGCAAAGGCAACCGCCGACTGCAAACGTCTTCGATCACGTCATCGCGTCGAAATTCATTCACGACTGATATAAAGTTCATTGGATTGACTACATGATTTTTTGTGTTTTCTTGACAATGGTAAATTTCACCCCCACTACCTATAACAGAATTGTACATTTTGTCTTTCATATCGACAAATGATCTACGATGAAAAGAAATTACGACACTCGATTCTGTATAACATTATATTAAAAATGTTCGAACTCTTTTTTTTATTGTTCAGCGAACAACAGTGCAATAACAATTTTCCCTTGACGTATAAAATCAGATATGGAAGAAAAAATTGTCAAAATACGTTGACAGATATAATTTGTTTTGACCATAATTCTTTTATAAAATACTGTGATGAGCGAAGGCATATTCTTCGTTAACCTCCTGTGCTATTTTTAAATTACAAATCCGATCCGATCAGTCGTTTTAGGATGATAACTACGCGAAAAATAAATGACTACGTTTTCATTTTATACATGAGTTCGTAACACAAATTTCGTAGTAATGACCTTGTTCGGCGAATGAAATTCAATATTACAATATTTTCTCATTATTCAATACGGCTTACTACCAACAGAAAAAAAGACTCGAATTCTTTGAAGGTAAGGTTACGATTTGAAATTTTTGTTATTCCCAAAGAATACGAATTATTTTAATTTTTAATGTAGATAGTATTAATATATTAATATTCAACAACAATTAAAAGTAATAAATTTATAAAACAACTTTTAAAAGTAAAAACGTTTAATTCAGTGCATCCGAGTTTTATGTGTTAGTAGTAAAATATTCATACTTTTAAATAATAACATATGTAGCAATAACATTTTCACTTTACAACAACTTCTCTTATGTCAATATCGATACTTTTCATCAGTTGTATCCTTAGCAAGTAATAACAGGATTATCGATTTTCCTTTTTTTTTTTTTAAAAGCGCAACACACAAGAGAGAATTATCAACGGTAATATTATATTGGTCTATATAACACACGTTATCGTTTTTTTTTCTGTTTGTCAATAAATTCAATTGCTTTATAGTTTCATTTTTATTATTTAGCAAAAACGCAAAACTTCATAATGCAATTGTAAGTCTTACAGTCTGAAAAATACATGAATTAATATTACAGGATAAAAGTTTTTGAACTCCAGTTTCAATAATAGATTTCAGCACATCGAACGTCGATTTGATTAAATAGCAAACGTACTGAAAAATATCCAGCTTCTTTCAAATGGATAAACATGTTATACGCGCACGCGCAAATCAGCGCCTTAAAATTGACTCAAAAACTTTTACCTCGTTCCCTCGTTAATACATCTGCGATTCATACGTAATATACCCACAGAGACAATTAAAACGCAACATAATACTGTACTTTTACCGAACGAAAAAGAAAGAAAGAAACAAAAAAAAAAGAGATAATGAAACCCTCATTGTTGAAGATCTGGATGGATGTAGCCCCTTTCGCCCACGCGATCGTAGACCGCGGGAGGGTGAAACGGCGTACGCAGACGAAATGCAAAACCGCAAGCACAAAATTAACGCGACTAACGAATTTGTATACAGCACAGCAGTCGACTCTCCTGGCTATATAAGCTCATTTTAAGTTGTATACCAGACCGCACGCATCATCGTCGTTTAGCTCCGACGCGGCGGATAATAAAACGTGAATTCGCTACACACGCGCGCGCTCGTAAAAAGTCGACGAGGGGGGAACGCGCGCGAAATGTAATAAGAACACGTGCGTGTGTACGTATGTCTGTTGTGTTTTCATCTTTCGCGCGCGGGCGCGTTGCTTTATTACCCTCGCGGGGGCGTCTTTTATATGAATTCTCTCTCTCTCTCTCTTTCTCATTCACTCGCTTCCCCCCCTCCCGTCGGATGGAATGTAATCCGTTTTAGGTGAAAGTGTGTAAACGAACTAATCTAATTATCGCGTGTTATAACCATTTCGCGTGCTCTCGCGCACTTTCGTTTTTTCTTCTTGCAGTTTTTCTTTCCACGAGAGGGAGATCGTCCTCGACGCGGGTATAGAAAAAGAGACGAAATCTACGATGACCTTTGTAACGTTATGTATATGCCCTTCTCTTCATCCCTGAATGGAAATGAGACTAATTGAAGAACACGTCAATGAACACGTTATAGAGACGACTGTATACAATGAAACGGGCGCGTTCTGTACACGAGAGAGTACGCATATACAAATGGATCAGCTCTGCTAGTACCTCTGAAAGACGTAAAAATGACTTTCATCTCTTAAACAAAAAAACTTTTGGTATTTTACCTTAGCACGAATAATTATGTATGTATAATAATGTGTGTATGTATAATATGTATATAGTATATTTCTCCTTTTCCACTTCACGAGGTTCACTAAAATGAAACTAAATGGAAAATCAGCCTTTCTTATTATAAATAGTAACATCATTTTTTTACAATTTTCATATTTTTATATACTCTCTTGCGGCTTATTGAATATAGATACATTAATAGGTAGTGTCTATATTGTAGGATTTTCAGGTAATCTTCGCACATCTTTTAGATTATATAAAATTATGTATTACTTTTCCTAGTATATTCTAAAATATATTCAAATAAAATTAATTTTTATAACGCGAATCCAATTATAATTTTAATCATTAAAAATAAATTAGTATTTTTTTTATACATTTTAAATAATATTATTACCCTATTTTTCTTCAAATTTAAATCCAATTATTTTTAATCCATTATTTTTTTTATATAATAAAGCAATATAATATGACTAACATTGAAATAGATTGAAAAAAATTATAACACTTATTTAAAATTAGAAAATCTAATTTCCCGTCTAGTTTTTTCACGACCAACAGTGATGTTGGTTTTTAAAATACAATTTTAAAAATATACAACATAAATTTTACCATATGGTAAACTTACTTGTACGTCGTATTTTAAAAAGGAAAAGAAACGCATGTATACGCACGTTCGTTTAAGAACAATCAGGTTTTACAACTAGAGTTTTTATATTATAATTATAGTAGATCGGTGCTAGGAGATCGCATTGCTAAACGGTTGTACAAAGGGCAGCCGCTCAATTTAAGTGCTAAACAACAAACAAGGTGAGATTAATGGAAGCACCGACGGCCGCCAAATCAAGTGTTAAAACATCATACGTCAAAGTTTAAAACAAACATTATCACAGAGGACACTTTTGCAAATTTACAGAATGAAAATTGGGTTTTCCATGTGTATAATATAACATCATATTGACTTTTCATATTTCAAGAACAAAGAAAATTTTATTTTTAGATGTATAACACTAAAAACAAAATTTGTTGGCTCGTCTTTTAACAATGCAGAATTTTGGAAACCCCAATTTTGTAGGCCTTAGTTCGTTTGCTTTACAATATCAGTGTAAAAATTTAACTGTATCTCCATCATTTAAAAATTAAAATAATCGAGACATTTTTTAAATACTGCCCATCATTACAAAAATATTCCGGAAAGCGAAATGATAATGCATTATCTAATGTATTGCAATACGTCATTATAAACACCAGTTGCACCACAATTTATGATAACCTAATTTGAATTCTGTATGAACGAGTTATCACTGGGCTTTTCATACATGTAGTGCAAACTAACACATTTCATCATAAATATAAAGAATACATTGAGTAGTTAAAAAATTCGTGGACTCATAATTTGTAATCAATCGAATTCGCGAATTATTATTTAAAAAGTAATAATTCAAAAAATTATTATCTGTTTTTTTTTTAAATTGGTCAATACTTACATCAACTATTTGATATTTTTGTTTATAAAATATTTGTTATCCAAAATTACTCGATTAAAAAAAATTTTAATAATTTTTAGAAAAATCATTGTATTTACCTTTATAAAAAAATGAGTTTGCATGTATGTTCGTAAGCCCGGTGAATGAAAAATATAAATAAAAATAATATTCGTATATTACAAAATTCTAAATGCGAATCTGGAAAAAGTTAAGTGATCTTTAAGCACTTGATGAAGAATTGATTTCGCATCTCTTACGCATTTCGTGTAAAACTTATCTGGATCAACGTATTCAAATTTCAAAACTTCTTTTTTATATTTCTTATAGAACATGGAGTATTCATCTGCAATCATGGATTAAACTATTAATTAACAAATATAATAGAAATTTAGGATTTAATTGTGTTCAATTTTACCTAAGAGATAAAAATCATTCTTATCTTATTCTGCTTTCGCATTCTTTTCCGATTTACTTTTTTCGTTTATTTGCTGTTGTGATGACTGCTGTTGCTTGCTCTGTTGCTGTGATAATTGTAATTGCTTGCTTTTATCGTGATGCTGTGATGGTTTACTTTTGTCTTGTGTTTGCTGCTGCTGCTGTTGCTGGTCTTGAATCGGAATATCATCTAAAATGAAACAATATATTATAGTATATCGAAATGCGACGAAATTGACGAAAATAAAAATATCGAATATAATAAGAAATATATAGTGTAGTGAATTGGTGAACATATACATATATACATTATTTATAATATAACAAGAAAAACTACGCATCGTGGTAGGTGACGGCACAAAAAATAAATATCTATAGCACACAAAACATACATTCTCCTAATGAAATTTTTCAAAACAAAATCGATTCTTTTTTAACAAAGTGGAGCGGGCACACACAATGCGAACAATTAAACGGTGAGAGAGAGGTGATAGTACAATGAAAGGTAGACAAAGACTAGCATACAAGATGAGAGAGCAGCATATGCACACACATAGTTATATAAAGTTACATATATTGACTTGTACAATATATCGAATAAAAGCGAGAAAAAATCGTGTGTCGAAGAATGTTGTAAAAGGGTGTCTCATATATCAAACCACTACATTATAGCGTGTGCCGGCGCGCATTAGCAGTTCAACGTGTATAATGACAACTGCGACGCGCCTCCTTTCTTTCTCTTCTGCTTGAGGTATACATAATGAAATATACGTGTGTCAGGTGTTCGTAAGCAAAAAATCTTCTTGTCTCTCGTGTCGAAAGCATGAATATATATAAATATATAATATAGATATCAAAAAAATAGTCCAGCGCTTAGTTCTCATATTTTTTTTCTTTTTTGCTTTAGCTCTTCTATACAGTGCTCACCTCGCTCGTCTCCTTTCGTCTCGATCATAATTAATCAGCTAATTATAGTCAACTAAATTCCTCTTCTCGTGCATACATCGCATATATCAGCGCGCATACGACAACGAAGAGGACGCAGCTAAGGGTTAGTACGAGTATCGGTTGTTGGGCGACACGTTGCCCGGTGTGCACAGATTCAGCGGTTGCTGATTCTTGTTCTTCGTGCTGTTGCCGCTCAACTTTCCCACTGCCTCGCCGAGCGCTTGCTCCTCCAGGACTCTGTACAATCTCTGCGCTGCATTGGTTCTCTCGTGGGTACCACTCGACTGCGCCGCAGATTCTGCAGCGGCTGCCTCTTTTTTCGCTTCCTTCAGCGAATCCTTCCTAGACTTGCCCTGTCCGTCGCCCTTCTTGCGGGATTCGCGATTTTTACGCGGTGATGATCGATTAGGCGAGCTCTGACTGCTAGCGATGCTGCCTCGTCGTGAATTCTCAACGGATGATGGTGGTGCGACGATACCCGGCACCTGGTGTCGATCAGCAATGGCGATGTCTGTATCGTCGAAGGAGTTGTGCAGCGGGTTCTTCCAGAGCCAGGCGCGTCGTCGCGTGATACTGCGCGGCGTGTGCTGGGCCGACTGGGCCGAAGTTGACTCGCCACCGGCGGCCGTGTCGCTCTTTGCGTCTCCGTTGCCGAACAGCATCTCGTCGAGGTCGTCTGCGTATGGGGACAAGAGCTCGGGATACATGAGCACGCGTGCCGCCCAGTTTTAGTAGGTACAGTGCGGTTTGTACGCGAGAGTAGTGACACTTGGGTTCGTGTATGTGTGTTTATTTGAGTGGATGAGATATTCGCGATACTATCGGACTTGATGAAAGTTTTATGGTAAGTGTTTGCTAAGGATGTAATATTTATGAAACGTGAATGTTCTGTTTCGTTTATGGTAATTAAATTTATGAATTAATATGGTATTCACAAGTATTTCGTTTTTTTTTCATGAATGTTATAGATTCCTGATATGTTATAGAAGAATGACAGATATACATTGCTTATGTCGGTATGTAGCAGTGGTGGTATATATGTGTTAGTGGTATTTTTAGAAGTTGATGATGATAACTGCAGTTATCTAAACGCATATGTCTTCGTGAAACGTTAGTCAATAAAATCATTTTCATATATAATACACAGATACATAAATGTTTTAAAAGCCGGGAATATTAGAAAAATATTACTCATTAATTATAAATGCCAAATGCAATCATCACATTTCTTTCATTATCAAAGACTTCAAATTTTCTAGCAAATGGGCTTTTATACATGCAATAGGAATAATTTTTATAACTTGACATTTGCTGAGTAGAAACCATAATTATTCAAGACGTTTATTTTGTTAGTTTATGCTTTTAAGTTGTAAGAAAATGTTAGAGTAGTTGCTTTTTTTCAACTGTATATAATTTGCATCTAATCAGCAAATGCTTTTTGGAATCTATACTGTAGGTAACTTGCATGTATTTATAGGAAGCGGTTTTTCCATTTGCATGGTAAATATTACTGCAATCACACAAATTAATAGGTATAAACAGGAACAACACGATTTCTCAATGACAAATTTAAATTATTATCCATCCTGTACTCTAAGTTACTGTCTGTGTATAGATAATTTGACTGACCTGGTAATTTTTTGGTACGGAATGAGGCATTGGTAATCATGGACTTCAATATGGTCGCTGTAGAAGTTGAAGATGAAACACTGATATTGACAGACCCATCAGAAGCTTGTCCTCCTTTTTAATAATAAAGATTTTTGTTACTGTATTGTTTTAAATATAATCACAAAATAAATTGTCATTTTAATTTTAAAATACCTGTTGGGCCTGCACTACTAGAGTTGCGTATAGCATTTGTAGCAAGCATAACTTCTGGATATATTTCATAACATGCACGATTATGCACATCTTCAATTGCTTGAGATGCAACATACCAACAATTATTATACCTAAACAAATATAATTTATATAATCATTAAAATTTACAACCACAATGATAAATGTAAAAAAGGTCTTACATAGCAAAATAAATGGCATGAAGAAATTCAAGAAGAAACTGACTGGTTACTGGTATACGGGGTAAAAGCCTAGGAACAAAACTAGACTCACTACCATAGGAGGTCCTTTGGTGATGACCCGGTTTCATAAAACCTTGAGTAACAAGTCTAAAATCAAAAGTACATATTTAGATAAATTATAAGTACTAAGATGAAAAACAAAATATTTTATAAAATACTCACTTTGAAGCTACTTTAGAAAGTTGTTCTAGGGCAGACTTTTTTAAAAAACCTAACTGTCGATTAAATATAAACAACAATGCTGTCATAACTTTTAACCTGTTTTGGGCATTTAAAGTTTCAATGTGCTTCAAAGGACCCCAACTAACAAGTTTAGTATTGCATTCCTCAAAGCGCCTTACTGCACTTTCTGTGAGTGATGCTGGTGCTAAACTGGAGGGCTAAAAATAATGAAAGATAATTTGAATCTCATTCTTGATAATAAAATTAAATCATTTTTACCTCGTGATAAATTGACATCATTGCAAGAGATGGTAAACGAAAACTTATTGATTTTGGTTCTTCAGCTTTGTCTACCAATTCTAAATTATAAACTCCGACAAGCAATGTTTCTACAGTACGACAATTCTAAAAATATAATATATTGTCAATTCAGTATAATAAATAAATATAAAAGATCTTGCATTATAAATTATATAGTAAAATTTAAGTAATTCAATTTTTTTTAAGACGTTAAGAAAAAAAAAAAAAAAAAAAAACCAAACTCAGAACCATATGAATGACATTCATTTTTGTTTATCAATGGCAAGTAAACACAATTTGCTGAATGTGTAATTAGTACAATGATAAAACACTTTGCCACTGGAAAGAATTATACCTTTTATTCCTTACATAATCAATCCAGTCATCTGGCACTGATAAAAAAAAATTTAGTTTTTACATTAAAAAAAAAAAACTTTTGCATGAGAAGATAGTCTATTAATAAACATCAAATAACACCAAACATTCATAAAGACTATAATTAAAGTCACTATATCATTAAAAAAATGAATTACCTTGATATCTCCGTGTGCAACAGAGTTCAAATAAATATAAATTAATGTTGGTAAAAACTGCACACTAAACCGTTGTAGCTGTGTTTCTTTTGATCTGTAGAAATTAAACAGCTGGTTACACACAGTTTCCACCAGCTGAAAGCAGTAAAAACCATTGCACTCAATTAATCATTTGCTCCACTACACAATCTGCAATAATTTTCATTCTTGAACTGGATCAAAAAAGGCAGTACCTGACTGTATTTGCTGCGCTCCTCAAGAAGTAAGTACAGAGCCTGCACAATCTCATCATCCTGTGATAGAGTATTGGCAAAGGTGGAGAGCTCCAGGTTGGAGAGCTCGGCACAATCAGCAAGCCACTCATTGATGATACCTTCTATCATCGTGCCCAAGGTGTTCGCTGCCTCCTGACAGAGTCAACCAGCTTCCACTGAATGAAAAGAGCCTGTATCAGGCCTCCTGTCTCATGGGCTCCACCTCCTGGACGCTGGCCCTGGCGCTCCGCTGCGATCCTCCTGCTGTCTCTTATCCTGGCATGCCCTCCCAAGGATCCATGTGGCCTTGGCTGCGGATCCACAGGGGTGCCGTGCAGCAGCGAGCTCGATGATTAGCGGCGACGGCGACTCCACCGCTTCTGCTTCCTGGGTCACGAGTTGCCGGGGCTCAGGGTCCAATTGACGGCTGCTGCTGTTGGTCGGGCGCTACTACTGCTGCTAGTCCTGCTGGTGCTGTTGTTAGTCCAGCAAACGGGCGCCATGCCATGCCATGCGAGCCGTGGGAAGATTCGCTGAGAAGTGTTGGCGGAATTGACCAGTCGACAGATATTTATACAAGCGACACTGGCGACTCGACGCGGATTTTATTGGAGGCGACCTCGCGAATGCGCGGGGGTGGGCTACGGGCGGGCTCTATACTCCTCGCCCGGCGAGAATGACCGTCACCGACGAAGATAGGCCTCGGCAATATTATGAATCACAAGATTGTCTCTAGCATTTTGTTCTATACATATACTTGTTTAACTTCGTCAAAGTAAATCTGTTGTTGTCGCTAGAATATTGTGGCACTCCATTCATTTAATTTTTAACGCCATTCGTTTTGATCAAATTAATTGACTGTTTATGACAGTCATTGGTGATTAATCGTTATATACATATATACATATATATATATATATATATTCGTCAATCAACCAACCTTTTTTTGGCTGTTTGAATTTAAAATTTAAATCAATGATCCTTATCGGATTCGTAACGATAGGATTATACTGCAGAAAGCAGCAACTTGCATTTCAATTGTTTAATGTGACTAGAATTAGCTTTGGAAAACCAATTGTTTTAGCTGACCTCCTTAAAACAACATACAATCAATAAAAACTGACACTCATAAATTAATGCAGCATGCTATGCACTCCCTGCGTGAACTCTTTGCAATAATAATAGCGTCATTGAGATTTTTTTTTCTTTCTCAAATCTTACAGTACTAAGAAAGAACTTCTACTACAGTATGTAATATGGATAAATAACTTTATTCTGTATATTTATATGTACAAAGTGTGGTTTTTACATACAGTTTTGTGTGGTTTCAATTTCGACACAAAAACATTATAATTCATTGTTATATAGATAAAATTTATTACAGAGAATTACAAAAACCTGCGTGAGGACAAAGGATATAAGGTGTAAAATAATAGGAAAAATGTATATTTATAGATTCGATCTATCTCATTTATTTTATATAATAGTATTGTACACAATCCACCGCTCTGTGAAAAGTCCGAAAATAGCAAAAGAAAAATGACCAGGACAACTCAAAAAGTCCAATTATTTTTTGTTTCACTAATAGTGTACCTAAAAGTTTACAGAATGTCCATCGATTTTCTACACCGCTTATAAAACTGCTTTGTAGCTCTCTAATTAACTTTCATATTTTTCTCCCGCAAATTTATGAGATACGCTTAATTAGAAAGCTGCATGAAACATAATTCTAAATCATTATAAACACATTTAATTATCGTCAGCCGCCGTTTCGTCCTCATCGTCGGATATACACTTTTTGGTTATTCGTTTTCTTCGGCCACCCCTGCCGCCTCCCTCGCTCTTCCTACCCTTTAGCTTAATTTTCATTCTCACACTTGACTCTACGTCCGATCCCTCTTCAGGGACATCCTTCTCCTCTTCTTCAGCATTAGCTTTTGCTTCTATCCTTTGTCGAGCGTTTGTAAAGACGGTTTGAAGAACGACGGAATTTTCGTAGATCAGCGACGCTTCTTCATTATAAATTTGTGCATTTTTACAAAGTTGCATGAAATCTTTTTCAAGATCATCCATGTCAGCATATTTACCATCTTCAATCTTTTGAATAAGTTTATTGATGGCCAGTGGTTTCTTAATAACTTCATAATAATCCGGGAATTCCCGTCGTGGCGGTAATTCCATAAATGGATCACTTAACGCTCTATTTTCTGCATCAGTATAATTTACAATGGCAGATATAGTTTTCTTCATAATTCGCTTTAATTTAGGATCAATATTAGCACCTCTCCTCTTTTTGGGTACTATCTCCTCGTCATCATCTCCTTTCTTTCTTCTTCTTCGCGTTTGTTTTTTCTTTTTGTCATCTTCTTCTTCTTCTTCAAATTCACCTCCTTCTTCACCAATGGCTTTCAGCCATTCGCGTTCTGTGAGACTATTGGTATAATCCACTTCCTTACGTTGTCGGGAACCTCTGCCCATAAGTGCTTTTTCTTCATCCTCATCATAAGCCCATTTTTCAACTTCATCGTCTTCTTTAACTAACCAGTCCGGCAATTCAGATTCTTCTAATAATCGAGATCTTCTGTTAGGTCCTAGTTTAGCTTCTTCTCTTCTCCTTTCCATATCCAGTTTCTGGAAAGATTCAAATTCTCCTTCAGACCTTGCAATCATTTGATTTACTGTCTCATCGTCTGGAACTTCATTTTCTTCTTCATCGTCTGCATCATCTTGATGCAAGATCGTTTGTAGGAATTGTTGTCGTTCCGAACCAGTAGACTTTTGATCAAACATACCTGCTTGAATAACTTTTTCATCCATGTTCAATTTATACCTAGCAGCAGCTAAAATTCTCTCTTCTACGGAATTTACAGTCATTAATCGTAGAACTCGTACTTCATTCTTCTGTCCAATTCTATGGGCTCTGTCTTGAGCTTGCAAGTCTTGGTGAGGATTCCAGTCAGAATCAAAAATAATTACAGTATCTGCAGCTTGGAGATTCAGACCAAGACCACCAGCTCGAGTTGACAGGATAAATAGAAAATACTCTGATTGTGGATCATTAAATTTCTTCAGCAAGTCTCCTCTATCTTCAGCTTTTGTCGTTCCATCCAATCTTAAGTATGTAAAGCCGCGCCAGTTAAGGTAATCTTCCATTATCGTCATAAGCTGTGTCATTTGACAAAATAGTAATACCCTGTGGTCTGAAGCTTTTAATTTCGGTAAAATGCGATCGAGCAATTCAAATTTACCAGAAGCTCGGTATAAATCGGGACCACTGATAAGACTTGTTCCTTGGATACCTACGTGTTCACAGTATTTTTCTTCTATGTGTTGGAACATAAAGGGATGATTACAAAGTTTACGAAGTTGGACAATAGTGTTCATTAAAGCTTTCGCGCCTCCTTTTCCACGTTTTCCTTTTTCTGATCCATCTGTTAATAGTACACCTTTACTTTGCATGTGTTTATATAAGACTTTCTGTAAACCAGACATATCACATTTAACAATATATTCTACTTTGTCAGGCAATTGGGATTCTACTTCTTTCTTCAAACGCCTCAATAAGAAAGGTCGTAAAACTTTATGCAAACGGCGAATAATAAGAATAGTTTCTTCTTCATTTAATTCTACTTTTTCACCCGTAGTAGCAAATGGAGCGTTGAACCATTGTTCAAATGTACTGCATGATTTGAAGATAGAGGGAAGTAAAAAGTTTAGTAAGGCCCAAAGCTCTGGTAATTTATTTTGTAACGGTGTACCCGTAAGTAGTAAACGATGTGGCGCGAGATAATGAGTGTTTAATACTTGAGTTAATTTACAATGATGATTTTTCATTCTGTGACCTTCGTCTATAATCATGTACTTCCATTGCAATTTTGCTAAAACACTTTTGTCTTTAATAATATATTCATACGTAGTTAACAGAACATTAAACTTTGTCGCGCGCATCTGTGATTGAATTATTCTTCTTCCTGCTGGAGATCCTTTGTAGGAAACTACGAGAACACTAGGAGCCCATTTCTCAAATTCCAGTATCCAATTGGACAGAGTAGATAAAGGAACAATAATGAGAAATGGTCCATTGACTTTTTTCTTTTCCATTAGATAAGTAACCAAGGCTATTGTTTGAATAGTTTTACCCAAACCCATCTCATCAGCCAAGATGCCATTAAGATTATTGTTGAATAATGACACCATCCATTCCAAGCCTTTAATTTGATATTCTTTTAATTTTCCATTCACCATAATAGATGCTTGTTCTGTGACAACTTCATGGACAGTATGAGCAATACTGTAATAAGTTTGCTCTTCAGTTTTGTATTCATCATCTTCAACTTTGGCTTTTTGTATAGTTTTCTTAACTTTCTCTTCTTCTACCTCACCTCCTTCTTTACTTCTATCCTTTTCCTCATCATCCTCATCATCTTCATATTCACTTTCTGATTCAATTGGTTCCCAACCTGGATGAGTCTCTAAGAAGATATTCAGTTGACTCATCAATGGTGCATCATCACCAATCAAAGTACGTCCAGTAGCAATTTCAACAACACTAACTCGAACATCTTCACCACTGCCTGTTTCTCCATTTTGACCATCATGATATTTCTTCTTTTTCTTTTTACGTTTCTCTTCTTCAACTTGCTTTTTCCTTTGTTCCACTTTATGTTGCTTAACCATTTCTGTGAGATTACTAATATATTCATCTGTTTGTGATAATAGAAAGGCCAAACGTTTGTCTTTCTTCTGATCGATAAGTTTTCTGTAACCTTCTTCGTCTTCAGCCATCAAACGTCGCATACGCTCTTTTTCTATCCTCTCCTGCTCCTTCTTTTGTTCTCTTTCAGCATTTGCATGATGATTAAGAATAGCTTTGTTAAGTCGTCCCATCCTGGCAACGTTATTACGATGAAATTCTTTGAAGTCTTTACTATGTTGTAGCACAGAACTAATAAATTCTTGATGTTTTTGTCTCCTTTTCCTTTCAGCTTCCAGTTTTTGCTGCTTTTCAAGTTTTTCTGTAGCTCTAGCTTCACGCAAACCTTGTCGCTTTGTTCGTTTATATGCCTTTACATTTACTGCTGTTTCTAATGTAGTGTCCTTACGTGTACATGCCAATATTTCTTGTCTCAGTTGTCTCTGGAAATTCAAAACTCTTAACATACCTAATTCAATTTGTGCTTGAATGCGTAAATCTTCAGGCATATTTGTAGGTAAGTAATTAAGTTGCTCCATTCGAAGTGCTATCCTTGCGGCAACTCGGTTCTCTCGTTCCTGTAAAATAAGCAAAGGATCAAGTCCAGCAGGTTTGCTAACTGTTGTGACTTTGTTATTTTTCTGAATCACTTGTTGTGACTGTGGTGGTTGACTTGGTTTCCCAGGAACGCCAAACCCAGGAACACCAGCATTTGGTCCAGATAATCCATTAAGTATTGGACCCTGAGACGGATCCAGAGATCTTTGGCCTTGTACAGCAAGTACTTGTTGTTGCGTCAGTGGCTGATTTCGTGCTAAAGCACGGTAAGCCATAATCTGTGCACGAAGTTGATGAATTTGTTGAGGATTAAAAGCTTGCTTATCATTCAAATTGTTGAGTTGCCTAGCTTTTAATGCCAAAAGTTGTAAATAACGTGGATCTTCTTGAAGTCCTTTTTCTTCCATAGTGTCTATTGCCTTTTGCAAAGCAATAAGGTTTTCTTGAGCATTTCCAGGTCCAGGACCTGATGGTGGTCCGTTTGGAGGTAATGGGTTCAGTTGACCAGGACCTTGGACACCAGGAGGTGGACCAATAAGACCTCCTGGAGGTTGCGGTTGATTACCTAAAATAATAAATAATTAAAATCTGCTATTTATGCAATATATTAATAAATATGATTACTGAAGAAATTGCTAAGGTTAATATACTAGTGTATAAAAAAAGGTATTATAATTTCTGTAATATAGGTTTTCTTAATAAAAAATGTTTAGTTTTAAAAAACCTAACATTTATCTGCATGAGATAGCTAAATTACAAATTATTTATCCTGAAAAATTTTTCCAAAAATTAATTTATGATGAAAAAAATTCTTCAATAATTCTAAACTTATTATGTAAATATTATAAGTAATTGTTGTTAATGTTTAATTGTATTTATTATATAGAACTTCATGATACTTTCAAATTGTTGGCATTATGACTTTTATTACAGTACAAGTTGAAAGTGCTTTAAAAAAAATTAGAGCAAATATATTAACAAAATAGTATATATGTGTGTATATATATATACATATATACATAGTAAATATAAATTATTAAATCAAGAAAATATATTATTATCCAAACAATATGTATAGTAAATACAAATTATTTAATCAAGTCATACCCATATTTGTCATCATTTGTGGCGCGTGCGGATGTCCTGGACCTGGTGATTGTGGAGGTCCATTAGGACCAGGTTGTCCTGGTCCCATTTGTACTGGTCCCATTGGTCCACCTTGTGGAGGTGGCAGCGGTTGCTGTACACTTGACACTGGGCTTGGCACCGGACCTGGCATAGGTCCGTTTTGTCCCATTGGTGCCATACCCCCACCAGGCACTTGACCTGGCTGGGGGGGATAATGTTGTACGTGTGGTTGAGGTGGAGCCTGCTGAAGCGGAGAAAGCTGTGGTGGCTGCTGCATCATCGAAGGAGGCCCCTGTGTAGGTGGCGGTGCACCAGGTGGCACTCCTTCATAACCTGGAGAAGGACTGTGCGGATGGTGCTGGGATGGCATGCCTATGCCTGGGGGCATCTGTTGCGGAGCATGTGGATAACTCTGTGGTGGGGGCTGCTGCTGCTGCTGTTGAGACTGAGGCGGCTGTGTCTGCGACGGAAGTGGCCCACCATAACCCTGCTGCTGAGGCGGGGGAGGCAACTGCGGCGGTGGTCCCTGTTGCGGTGTCTGCGACTGCGGAGGCGGTTGCGACTGGGGCGGCGGTTGGGCCTTTGACTGCGGCGCTACTTCCTGATAGCCCGGGGCGGGGCTATGGGCATGATGCGGTGGCTGCTGCGTGGGTTGCTGCTGCTGTGCTGGCATGCTCATGGGACTGCCCTGGGCCTGAGGCGAGGGCGAGGGCACCTGCTGGGGCGGCCCCATCGACGACTGTTGCGGCGGCGGCATTGGCGATGACTGTGGCGACGGGCTCGCCATTATATATCGCGGCTGCTCGCTCGACCACACTCACTTCTTCGTATATACACACACTCGCGCGCGTATATCACGCGGCCTCTATTTGCGACATTCTATCGCACGCGCGCCTCGATCACGAATCCACGCGCTTCTCCAGCTCGTGCTGCTGCTGCCTACTGCGTGCGGTGGCGGCGGCGGCCTACCTGCGTGTGCGTTGTCGTCGTCGAGTTTGGCGCGCGCGCGCGCGCACGTTGTGTATCCGCCGCGTCGACTACTGGTCGCCGCGCGAGAGAGTATAGGATAGGGTTCAAGCTGCAGGAACGCCACCGGCCACTTTCCTCCTTTCATTGGGTGTAGCGTGCATTTCCAACAGAATCAATGTCAGACGCCATGTATACACACATACTCTCTCACAAAGCCCGAGAGAGTGAGCTCGCGCATTCCCGCCACACCACCCGACACGACACGGGTTTTTCCCCAACTGCGATTGCGAAGCTCCTTGATGATGGCCGATTGTGAAGCTCCGAATTTGCGAGCGTTCACTGGCGCGACTCGATGGAATTTTTGTCAATTGTTGTTTCAGCCTCCGCGCGCCGCCGAGTCAACGATATCGAATATTTATAAAGATAATTGCTCCAGTATCTGCGCTTTACATAACCTTAATTCGGTAGGAGAGGTCATCTGCTCATCTGGCACGATAACGGCGGCGGATTATCTAGCTTCGTCATCTATAAAAACTATCTTTGTTCACTTTGCTTGTTTTGAAATGGAAAATAAAAATACACCGGACGCTGATTGTAAAATACAAACTTTTCCTATCCACTGCGTTATGAAATGTTAAAATAATAATTTCACTTTAACGTTAATTTAACTTTATGAGTAAATATATTTCTTTCTTATTACGAGAACTGGATCGTTTACAAACGTTTGAACATATCGATTGAATTTCAGTATAATAGTTTATTTTAAAAAACATTGTCCATCTACATAGATTCGTACTTAAAATATATACTGACGAATATAAACTTCTTCGTTTTTGACTAAAGAAACAATTTTATTTTTACTAATTACTTAAGCTACTTATTATTTATTTATTATTAAGATTAAAATAACGTATCAAGGATTAAAATATTTTATGTATGCAATAAAAAAACATTGGATAGATAATTTTTATACTGTTTTATTCCAATAACATATAATATTTGTATAAAGGAAGTGGACAATAAAGGGTGTAAAAAAACAACAATTAAGGATATTTAGTACGATCTATCTCATTTACTGTATATAATTAATATTATACACAATTACCACTTCTGTGAAAGTTCTTGATTACAGACAAAATTAGAATAGGACGATAGAAGGAAAATTCAAGTCTATTTTTGTCACTATAAGTATACCTAAAATTAAAAAAATGTCTATAAATTTCCTACAGCTGTTTAAAAAATTGATTTAGCTTTTTATCGACTTTCGGTGTCTTTAAAATCATGAAATATACTTATAAGAAAATTTATCGAAATATAATTTAAAACCTTACAGATTTCTAAAGCTTATATACACTCAATGATCATCGGCATCATCATCATCATCTGAAATACACTTTTTGCTTATTCTCTTTCTTCGACCTCCTCTTCCTCCTCCTTCACTCTTTCTTCCCTTATATTTGATCTTCATTCTTACATTGGAATCTGCATCTGATCCATCCTCACCATCTTTATTGTCGTCGGAGCCCAATCCCTCAGCTTCGACTTTCTGTCGTGCATTTGTAAAAACAGATTGCAAAACAATAGAATTCTCATGGATTAATGAGGCTTCCTCGTTGTATATTTGTGCGTTTTTGCAAAGCTGCATAAAGTCCTTTTCAAGTTCATCTAAGTCTGAATACTTGCTCTCTTCAATTTTTTGTATCAATTTGTTAATAGCAAGAGGTTTCTTGATGATTTCATAATAATCTGGAAATTCTCGACGTGACGGTAGTTCCATAAATGGTTCACTCAGTGCTCTACCATCAGTACTATCAGTGTAATTAACAACAGTGGTAATTATCTTTTTCATACTTCTTTTCAATTTAGGATTTACTCCAGAAGCTCCTCTTCTCTTTTTAACTATGGGCTCTTCATCATCATCACCCTTCTTTCTCCTCTTTCTCGTTTGTTTCTTTTTCTTATCATCCTCTTCTTCCTCTTCAAACTCAACTCCATCATCACCAATTGCTCTCATAAGTTCTTTTTCCGTCAAACTATTAGTATAATCAACTTCTTTACGTTGCCTTGAACCTCTGCCCAAAATTTTATCTTCTTCTTCATCATAGCAACACTTTTCAACTTCATCATCATTTTTCACTAACCAGTCAGGAAGTTCTGATTCTTCTAATAAACGACTCTTTCTAGCTGGACCCAATTTGGCCTCTTCCCTCCTTCTTTCTAAATCCTGTTTTTGAAAAGATTCAAATTCTCCTTCCGACCTTGCAATCATTTGATTCACTGTCTCATCATCTGGAACTTCATTTTCTTCCTCATCATCAGCATCATCTTGATGTAAAATACTTTGAAGGAATTGCTGTCGTTCAGATCCAGTGGATTTCTGATCAAACATACCTGCTTGAATAACCTTTTCATCCATATTCAACTTATACCTAGCAGCGGCTAAAATTCTCTCTTCCACAGAATTTACAGTCATTAATCGTAAAACTCGTACTTCATTCTTCTGTCCAATCCTATGGGCTCTGTCTTGAGCTTGCAAGTCTTGGTGAGGATTCCAGTCAGAGTCAAAAATAATTACAGTATCTGCAGCTTGGAGATTCAGACCAAGACCACCAGCTCGAGTTGACAGGATAAATAGAAAATATTCTGATCCTGGATCATTAAATTTTTTTAGTAATTCTCCTCTGTCTTCAGCTTTTGTCGTTCCGTCCAATCGTAAATACATAAATCCACGCCAATTAAGATAGTCCTCCATTATCGTCATAAGCTGTGTCATTTGACAGAACAATAGTACCCTATGATTCGAACCTTTCAATTTCGGCAAAATACGATCTAGCAATTCAAACTTGCCAGAAGCCCGATATAAAAGAGGTCCGGTGATAACGCCACTGCCTTGAATACCTAAATATTCACAGTATTTTTCTTCTATGTGTTGGAACATAAAGGGATGATTACAAAGTTTACGAAGTTGGACAATAGTGTTCA
>JAYJLV010000011.1:10381664-10413091 GCA_036873485.1 Torymus texanus
TATAAGACTTTCTGTAAACCAGACATATCACATTTAACAATATATTCTACTTTGTCAGGCAATTGGGATTCTACTTCCTTCTTCAAACGTCTCAATAAGAAAGGACGCAAAACTTTATGCAAACGACGAATGATAAGAATAGTTTCTTCTTCATTTAATTCTACTTTTTCACCCGTTGTAGCAAATGGAGCGTTGAACCACTGTTCAAATGTACTACACGATTTAAAGATAGATGGAAGTAAGAAGTTGAGTAGAGCCCACAGCTCTGGTAATTTATTTTGTAACGGCGTGCCCGTGAGCAATAGACGATGTGGTGCGAGATAATGAGTGTTTAACACTTGAGTTAATTTACAATGATGATTTTTCATTCTGTGACCTTCGTCTATTATCATATACTTCCACTGTAATTTCGCTAAGACACTTTTGTCTTTAATAATATATTCGTAAGTAGTTAATAAAACGTTAAACTTCGTCGCGCGCATTTGAGATTGAATAGCTCTTCTTCCAGCAGGAGATCCTTTGTACGATACAACTATAACGCTGGGCGCCCATTTCTCGAATTCTAATATCCAATTCGAAAGCGTCGATAAAGGAACAATAATAAGAAAAGGTCCATTTACTTTTTTCTTTTCCATAAGATACGTAACGAGACCTATCGTTTGAATAGTCTTACCAAGACCCATTTCGTCGGCTAAAATACCATTTAGATTATTGTTGAATAATGATACCATCCATTCTAAACCTTTAACTTGGTACTCCTTCAACAGACCGTTAACCATAATCGATGCTTGTTCTGTAACACTTTCGTGAACCGTATGCGCAATACTGTAATAGGTTTGTTCTTCAGTTTTATATTCGTCATCCTCCACTTTGGCTTTCTGTAACGACTTTTTATGCTTGATTTCTTCCACTGGTTCGCCGTTGTCTTTCTCCTTCTCTTCATTTTCCTCGTCCTCCTCGTCACCTTCCTCTTCGCTATCAGTCTCAACGGGTTCCCATCCTGGATGACATTCCAGAAATGCATTTAACTGACTTAATAATGGGGCATCTTCGCCTGACAGAGTACGACCAGTAACGGTTTCCATAACTTCCACTCGAACGTCTTCACCGTCTATACCTTCGCCATTTTCGCCACTTCCTTCTATCGAAAGTCTCTTCTTTTTCTTCTTACGTTTTTGTTCCTCGGCTTGTTTCTTCTTTTGCTCAATCTTATGCTGCTTCACCATCTCCGTGAGATTGCCGATATATTCGTCAGTCTGAGAAAGTAAGAAAGCCAGACGCTTATCTTTCTTTTGATCGATGAGTTTTCTGTAACCTTCTTCATCCTCAGCCATCAAACGCCGCATACGTTCCTTTTCTATCCTTTCCTGCTCTTTCTTTTGTTCTCTTTCGGCATTCGCATGATAATTCATAATCGCCTTATTGATACGCGTTAATTTGGAGATGTTATTACGATGGAATTCCTTCAGGTCCTTACCGTGCTGCAACACCGAGGTAATGAATTCCTGATGCTTTTGTTTTCGTTTCCTTTCGGCTTCTAGCTTCTGCTGCTTCTCGAGCTTCTCCGTAGCTCTCGCTTCTCTCAGTCCTTGCCTTTTGGCTCGCTTGTATGCTTTCATATTGACAGCCGTTTCTAGCGTCGTATCTCTACGTGTATTCGATAAAATTTCCGAGCGCAATTGCCGTTGGAACTGCAACACGCGGAGCATTCGTAATTCTAGTTGCGCTTGAGTTACTAAATCCTCAGGTATGTTGGGGGGCAGATTCGAGAGCTGTTCTATGCGTAATGCGATCCTCTGAGCGACGTGACTTTCGCGCTCGTGTAGTATGCCAAGTGGATCGATTCCTGGAGGCCTTGGAACAGTCGTTACTCGATTAGTTTTCGAGCCTGTTTGAGGACCTTGTTGAGGATGATGTTGCTGCTGCGGCTGACCCGGTTGAGGTGGTTGTCCTTGCGGTTGTGGTCCACCTGGACCCATTCTCGGAGGACCGGCAAAACCGGGTACGCCCATAGGTCCATGAGGAGGTCCAGTAGGTGGCCCACCAGGTCCCATAGGACCGCCTTGAGATGGATCGACCGCTCGCTGATTGATACCTTGTACTGCCATGATCTGTTGAGGGCTTAATGGCTGATTGCGAGCTAACGTACGATATGCCATTATTTGAGCATGGAACTGCTGGAACTGTTGAGGCGTAAATGATTGATTATCGCTACTGCCTTGTCGGGCTCGAAGAGCAAGAAGCTGCAGATAACGAGGATCTTCTTGAAGGCCCTTCTTCTCCATAGTATTAATTACTTTCTGCAGAGCATTCAAGTTATCTTGCCCTTGGCCCGGGACAGGTAACGATCCTGGTCCAGAATTAGGCGCAGGCATACCACCAGGGCCAGATGGAGGTCCCCCAGCACCTGGTGGTCCGTTTTGTGTGTTTGGGCTAATGTGTCCCGGTCCTTGACCATGCTGAGGTGGACCTCCAGGACCCATAGGGCCGCCAGGACCCATTACACCTCCAGGACCAGACCCAGGACCACTGCTCATTGCACCGCCTGGTCCACTGGTGACCATAGATCCTCCAGGACCACTAGCTCCCATTGGACCAACTGGGCCACTAGAATTCATAGGACCTCCAGGACCACTGCCTCCCATAGGAACTCCAGGACCTCCGGCGTTTAATGGCCCGCCAGGTCCACTGACACCCATAGGACCTCCTGGACCAGCTCCGCCCATGGGACCTCCAGGTCCACCAGAACTCATGGGACCAGGACCTCCAGGCCCTGCTGAACTCAAAGCTCCACCTGGGCCTGTAGAACTCATTAGTCCTCCAGGACCTGTTGAACTCATTGATCCTCCGGGGCCTGTAGAACTCATCGGACCACCAGGACCAGTCGAACTCATAGATCCAGTAGAAGCACCAGAGCCCATAAGTCCTCCAGGTCCGCCAGCACTCATTGGGCCACCAGGTCCACTACCAGACATAGGTCCTCCTGCACCCATTGGTCCTCCAGGGCCTCCGGAGCTCCCACTATTTATAGGGCCTCCGGAACCTCCAGTGCCTATAGGACCACCTAGACCTCCTACACTCATAGGACCTCCAGGCCCCATTGGACCGCCAGGACCCATTGGCCCACCAGGACCTCCAGCTCCCATTGGAACACGTGGACCATCAGCTCCCATTGGACCGCCGGGTCCTCCTGCTCCCATCAGACCACCTGGACCTCCTGCTCCCATCAGACCACTTGGACCTCCAGCTCCCATTGGTCCACCAGGACCTCCAGGTCCCATTGGACCACCTGGGCCTCCGGCCCCCATAGGCCCGCCAGGACCTCCAGCGCCCATTTGACCTCCAGGTCCCATCGGTCCACCAGGTCCCATTGGGCCACCAGGACCTCCAGGTCCCATTGGTCCACTAGGTCCGCCAACTCCCATTGGGCCAACAGGACCTCCTGGTCCCATTGGACCACGTGGACCATCAACTCCCATTGGGCCACGTGGACCATCAGCTCCCATTGGACCACGTGGACCATCCGCTCCCATTGGACCACGTGGACAATCAGCTCCCATTGGACCACGTGGACCATCAGTTCCCATTTGACCACGTGGACCATCAGCTCCCATTGGACCACCGGGTCCTCCTGCAGCCATCAGACCACCGGGACCTCCAGATCCCATTGGTCCACCGGGACCTCCTGGTCCCATTGGGCCACCGGGACCTCCTGGTCCCATTGGGCCACCAGGACCTCCAGATCCCATTGGGCCACCGGGACCTCCGACACCCATTGGACCACGTGAACCTTCAGATCCCATCGGACCACCGGGACCTCCGACACTCATTGGACCACGTGGACCTTCAGATCCCATCGAGCCGCCAGAACCTCCTGATCCTATAGGACCGCTGGGCCCTCCTGACCCTCCAGGGCCTCCGGTGCTCATGGGACCACTAGATCCTCCAGAACTTCCTGATCCGCTTGGACCTCCTGGACCTCCAGGTCCTCCAGAAGAACTAGAAGAGCCAGGTCCTCCAGAATTCCCTTGGCCAGTTTGAGTCTGTTGTTGATTACCTAAAAACAGTAATTTATGAATACAAATATATTTTATGTTTTATTTGTTTCAGTTATAATTAATTCTTAATTTTTTTAATTTAGCGACTTAAAAATTTTCTAAGTATAGATCTATAATCCATAAAGATCCTCAGAAAAGTTTATTTTTGACGTTAAATGTCTTATACATAATTATATAAACAACTCATCACTTTTTAGTTCCGGCGATCTATGTAAATTCAAGCGAAATTTTATTATTCAAATCTCATTATTTAAATTTGACACAACTCAGTAATTTTAACGTAATGACGATTTTATAAAGTGAAATGGGAGTTGTACAATTTTAGTTGAATCTTCGACTTTTAACGCTAATAATATTTCAATGGCATTTATACGTGTCTACATTATGAGAGCCAAAAATTAATCAATCATGTCACATTGTTTTTTATTATCGCAGTTTTGACGTTAAAATCTATTTTTCTGAAACCATAAAGCATTAACTGTAATGTTTACATCATATAATCTTATTAATAAGTGTTGATTGAATATCAAGTATTTAATTTGTATATGCTAAGTTAGTATCTTGTGTAAATAAATTTTTTTTTTTTGTGAACATACCCATACTTTGTCTCATTTCGGTTGGATGAGACACCCCTGGCCCAGGAGAATGGGAGGGAGGAGTATTGTGGCTGGATTGTCCATGCCCCATTTGGCCAGGACCCATTGGGCCTCCTTGCGGAGGCGAGGGCTGCTGTTGGCCTGGTCCTGGACCAGGAGGTCCACTTTGTCCCATACTGCCTGCATTTCCTCCTACTTGTGAAGGATGGGGCTGATAATACTGCGGGACAGACTGATGAGGATGGGATGGATGAGAAGGCCCATGTTGAGATTGATGAGGAGGTTGATGGGGTCCTTGATGTGAACCTTGATGTGGTCCTTGGTGAGGACCTTGGTGTGGTCCCTGATGTGGTCCTTGATGTGGTCCTTGATGTGGTCCTTGATGTGGACCTTGGTGTGGACCTTGATGTGGACCTTGGTGTGGCCCTTGATGTGGACCTTGGTGTGGCCCTTGATGAGGTCCTTGATGAGGACCTTGGTGTGGACCTTGATGTGGGCCTTGGTGTGGCCCTTGATGTGGACCCTGGTGAGGCCCTTGATGTGGACCTTGATGTGGACCCTGATGTGGTGGGCCTTGATGAGGGCCCTGGTGAGGGCCCTGGTGAGGCCCTTGGTGTGGCGATTGATGATGTGGAGATTGGGAATGAGGTCCTTGTTGATGAGGTGGCTGATGAGGACCTTGCTGATGAGAAGATTGGGAATGAGGTCCTTGCTGGTGAGGAGATTGAGAATGAGGTCCTTGTTGATGTTGGGATTGTGAATGAGGACCCTGTGGATGTGGAGATTGTGAATGAGGACCTTGGGAATGTGGTGACTGAGAATGAGGACCTTGTTGATGAGGAGATTGGGAATGCGGACCTTGTTGATGAGGAGACTGTGAGTGGGGTCCTTGTGGATGTGATGATTGCAAATGGGGACCTTGATGAGGTGATTGTGAGTGAGGTCCTTGCTGATGAGGTGGCTGGGGATGTGGGCCTTGTTGGTGAGGTGACTGGGAATGGGGAGCCTGTGAATGTGGCGGTTGAGGATGGGGTCCTTGTTGATGAGGTGATTGCGAATGAGGTGGTTGTTGGTGAGACGACTGTGGATGTGGAGAAAGTTGATGCGAAGGATGCTGGTAGTTTCCTTGCTGTTGAGGCATTCCTTGCATCTGTGAAGACTGAATATTTTCATATCCTTGTGGGCCATGAAGATGATGTTGGGGTGGCATGCCCATATTTGGTGGCATTTGCTGAGGATGGGGATAATTCTGTTGATGTGGCTGGGGTGGGGGGCCACCATAGCCCTGCTGTGGTGGTTGACCTATGTAAAACATAAAATAATTAGTTTACAACATTCATCAGTAAAAGTATCTAATTCTATTTGAAAATTAAAAGTGTACATAATGAACGCTGAAATATATTTTTAATTTTATCATTCAACATTTAATTTAATTAAATAGCAGAAAGTATGAGTAACCAATGTGTTGTTATAATTATTTGGTATATTGTAATTAATGTATCAAATGTAGAAATATTACGCTAAATAATTATTTGAATGCTATAATTATTACTTTTTAGATTAATAATTTGAAATTGTACAAGAAACTGGTTCTCATGCACATTCTTTGTGGTATTTGATATACATTTGATACTTCACTTGTAAAACCAATGAAATATGCTCTAAATAAAGAAAGATTGAAGACAGGCATGGAGTTAAAGCATTCTTTGCTCGATCAAGCAAAAGTAGAATAAAACTAGAAAGCGAACAGATGGTATACGTACCAGGATGTTGTGGTGGAAACATGGGTGGCGGAGTCTGCTGCGATTGCTGTGACATGGACTGTGGTGGGCCTTCCTGATAGCCGGGAGCCGGACTGTGGGGGTGATTGGAGGGCGAAGGGGCCTGCTGTGGAGGCCCCATTTGATTGGGGGCTTGCGGCGGTGGCATCGGCGAGGGCTGCGGCGACGAGCTCGTCATGCTATAAGCCGCACGAGCTCCGGCTTTCTTCCCCGACTTGCCGCCGTCGCTCAAGCCGACATCACCCCGGCAAGGATGCGCGCCACCCTTGTACGATCTGTCACGGCTCGCGAGCTGCGCCTTCCCTACTTTGCGGCTCATTAACGCGGCGACAACAACGGCAGCGGCGGACCGGGCCGCACGTCCGGCCGATTATTAAATACAGCAGCAGCGGCGGCGACGGCAGCGGCGGCAGCAGCGCGATGACGGCGGTACGTCACCGGCCACAGTCTTCCTCCATTTAAAGGGAGTAGCAGCGTGCTGCAGCATTATTTTCGACGCGGCGCAAACACCAGCGAGCAGCCTGCGGCGCTCTCGCCATAGATGAACCGTTGTGTCCTGCGGTGTGTGGTTCGTAGCTGCTGCTGCTGCTGCTGCTCACTGTGAGCGCGCTGCTCTTTCTCCCCCGGCCCCGCGACGACAATGTCCATCCACCGACGAGTCGAGCCTGATTCTCACTCACTCGCGCACGCTAGCTCGCTTGCTCGCCCTCTCTCTTTCTCCTCTATATCCTTCTCTCTTTCTCTCTCTCGCGCGCACTTGGCTTTGTACACACCACCCGGGCGCGCGCACTCTATCTCTCTTGCACTCTATCTCTCTTGCACTCAACAACACACGGCTGCTTTCCTCCGCTATCGCGCTAAACTTCGGCGGTTTCCTCGCTCACACTCTAGGCGGCCTATCCAACAGAGAGAGTATTTACAAAGATGATCCGTCGCGCGCAGGCTATCTACATTTTACATAACCTTAATTCACTGGGGCGAAGCTTCATCTATGCTGCGCGACTAGTAGCGGCGGCGGCGGTGGCGGTGGCGGCGGTGGCGGCGGCTTCGCCCGTCATCTTCTTCCGCGCCGCGTTTATCTGGAGTGCTCGAGTATCTTCTCGCAGCTTGCGCGCCTGCCTCTCGTGTATACGTGTATGTCTCTCTCTCTCTCTCTCTATATATATATATAACTATGTATGTAGGTATACGTATGTGTGTGTGGGTGAGCGATGCCTCTGTCGCTCCTGTTTTTTTAATTCGCGCGACGAGGAGACTCTCGGGACACGACGAGGAGGCCGACGGGCGAGGTGAAAAATTGGAGCCGCTCGGCTGTCTTGCTCCGAAATGCCGCACTGATTATCACACTGGAGCTCGTAGCTAAGCGTCCGAGCATAGCCGAAGCCGCTCAATTGCTTTTTTCACCCCGAATTCCGATGTCGATTTTGAACGCTGCTCTCGCTGCTGCTGATGCGTGCAGTGCACACAGGCTGAGCCCCCGCGCAGAGCAGTAGTCACTCGTATCGGAGAGTTTCCCCTCTCATTGCGCCTGCTCCGTGCCCGTGTCGGATTTTATTCGTCGAATACGGTCGCGCGGCGCAAGCAGCGAACGCGAGGCAAGCGGCAACGATTCAACGAACCGCGATCGTCCGCGAGCGCGTATAGAGCGTATAGAGCTTCACGACGCTAGGCGGCAGCAGCGCTTGGCGACCGAACCGCGACTCGCCCGTTGCTTATTCGTATAATATCGCGTCCTGTCCTTCTGCTTTTTGACGCTGCTGGCTGGCTGCTCGCGCCGCGCACACTATACACAGTGGCTGCCGTCTGCCGCTATAGAGCGCTGTCACCGCTTCTTGCGCCAAGAGCCAAGATTAACCTCAAAATATTCAGTAGTAGCAGCCAGCAGCAGTCAGAGCATATCTCCTTTGGCTTATTATGCAACAGCAGAAGAGTCGTCGGGAAGCCGTGGTCCGACGTTGTTCCTGGGCCCAAAGGCTGTGAGGTGTACGCGGCACGTCTCTGTGACGGACGCGAAAAGTGTCATCGACGAGGAGCTGTTGGCGACCGGGACATACAGGTTCGTCGTGACCGCGTGTGTACATATTTATACTGGGACGTGCATAATCCGTCGCGTGATTTTTGTCAATAAAAGTCTTCTGCTTTTGGCATGGATTTTCGCCAAAATTGTTGTTGTTCGGATTTCGGAGTCTCCCGGATTTTTTTATAGTGTTGAGGAATTACGAAGTCGTGTCACTGTTTATTGATGATTGATGAAGTTTTTAAATGGTTAAATACATCTGGATATGAGGATGGTGACAAATTTTAAAACAACGTTTTTAAAGATTATGATTATAATTAGAATGTATATCTAATCTGTTGACTAATTATTGATAAGCTATCATAATATTTACGTTTTAATTAAAGTTACCCTTTTAAATGCACTATTTTATTTTTAATTTTGAAACCTGATATCAACATGTACTATCATATATATGTTATCAATAGATATATGTTGGGGATGTATAAATGGTGTCAATATAGAGTGCTATATTTTCTTTTTTTTAATGTAGTTTAAATTTTTTTTAGGATGAGAGCAAAGGGCTGTTGAGTGCAGCCTAGGTAACATTAACATGATATTGGCCTTACAATCAACTAGGTTTTGTTGGAAATTGTTATGCTACTCCAAACCAAAATTATTTACACTAACAGTAAGTTATATATTTTAAAGTCATCTAACTTGTCATTTTGTACTTGAGGTTTTGATTATATTTTTGAAAAACATTTTTAATTTATTAAATAAACTTATCCAAAAATGTCTCAAAATATAAATTAATTTTCATTACTTTATTTGACAATAATTTTTTTTAGTATTCTGCAACTGCAGCACAACAGAAACCAAAACCTCAACGCTTCAAGGAACCACCATGTATAAGCATCAACGAAAAAAGCAAACTTCGTTCCATCGTCATAAATTCAAAAACTGTAATACCTCCTGATATAGACTATCCATCTCCAGAAATTGATAAAGAGACTGCAAATAAAACACAAGCAATAACTGCTCCAAAATGGAAATGGGGAAATATAGAAGTCGATCCAACAAAACTTCACAAATATTGTCTTATGCTATCTAAAATAAGGTTGACATGTAAGTTATTTAATTTTTTTCTATTGTTAAGAGAAATATGAGATAAAGGAGTTTTGGAGCAAAATTTTAATAATATCATTTGATAATATGATTTTAGCTTTAGTAGTAATTACTACTATGGGTGGATATGCTTTGGCTCCAGCACCATTTGATATCTACACATTTTTAGCATGTTCCCTTGGTACAGGATTAGTTTCAGCAGCTGCAAATGCTGTAAATCAGTCTATGGAAGTTCCTTTTGATGCCCAAATGGCACGTACAAAAAACAGGGTTCTAGTCAGAGGTTTACTTGCGTAAGTATATTATATCATAAGTATATATGTAGATATGATAAAAATGTATTATAACTATTATATTATTATAAAAACAATTATGATCTTCTAAATTAGTCCAGAACATGCAATTGGATTTGCTGTGGTTTCCGGAATTGCTGGAGTAGCTCTTCTAGCATCTGAAGTAAATACTCTAACTGCAATTTTAGGAGGAGCTAATTTGTTTTTGTATACTTCAATTTATACCCCTATGAAAAGAGTCAGTATTCTGAATACATGGGTTGGTTCTATTGGTGGGTTTATAAGATTTATAAGTACTTAACTTAATTTAAAACAATTTATTTTTAATATAATTATTTTAGTTGGTGCTATCCCACCTTTGATGGGATGGGCAGGCTGTGTTGGAAATATATGTTCTCCTGGCGCGTGGATAATGTCTGGAATGTTATTCGCGTGGCAATTTCCTCACTTCAATGCTTTATCATGGAATTTAAGACCAGATTATTCAAAAGCTGGCTACAAAATGATGGCTGTCAGTAACCCACATCTGTGTCGTCGAACGTCGTTCCGATACACGGTTGTACTGATGGCTCTTTCATACCTTGCACCAGCATTAGACGTGACACATTGGTGGTTCGCAGTGGCGTCTACTCCCTTAAATGCTTACTTCCTTTACCTTGGTAAGATTATTTATTATTTGAAAAATAAATCGATTAATGAACGGTAAATCAAGTGAAATTTTATCGATTTAGCATGGCAATTTAGGCAAGAGGGCGATGCTCGAACATCAAGACGACTGTTTAAATTTTCATTGCTACATTTACCAATTTTAATGACGCTGATGCTTCTAAGTAAGAAATATTGGTTTTGGAATAGCGACAAAAAAGACAATTCTCAACTGACAGATGTAAAAGAAAAAGGACGATTAATCGAGGCGATATCAAGAGTGCTTCAGCCATCATCGGTTTAAAAAGCCGATTGTGCAAGATACAAATCGGTAGCACGCCGTGTTATTATTATTTGTACACCTGTAAAATAATGTTTAGTCGAAATGACTTTGTAAAATACGAACTTGTATTATAAATAAGATAAAGAGTCTTTATTGTGGTGTAATAAAGTGAACTTTTTAGTTTAATATAGAATTTAAACAACAAAATTTCAAATTGTATTTGAACACTGATAAAAAATAGAATGTTTAGATATGAACATTATTTACAGAAGTTTATTGCGAAATTAAAGTGTATTTTATGTCAACTTGTGTCTTCACCGTTTTTTCTTTTAGTAGCAAATTCAATTGCCATTTGTCGTCTTGTTTTTGTCAAATTTCTGTGTCCAGTGCAGTCTAAATTTTCAATGTAACATTTATTTCGACAGCACTGCCGACATAATTTATATTCGCATTTTGAACCCTAAAAATTAAAAGTTATTTTATTATATTAAGTTTGTTTTAAACTTCTAGAAAAAATGTTTCATAAAAAACACTCACCAAAGGATTTGGGCAATCTATACATAAATTTGATCCTCGTTTAGTATGTACAGTTTGTCTATTAGGTCTCCGTGCTATTCTCCTAAGCTTTTTTAATCTTTTTCGCGAAACATCGTTTCCTTCTTCATCTTTGTATTCTCTCTTCACAGTAGAAGATTCCTATAAAATTTAATATTTTTTAATTTAGAAACAAAATTTTTACAACTTTCGCGATAAATAATACCTTTACGTTATAATTATCAAGAAATAAATTGCAAAGTAAGATTTTTTTTTCGATATATAACAGAGACAAAATTATAAAATGTATTATAAATGAAAATACTCACTGTCTGTACACGTTTCGCTTCCACCTTATTAATGTGTTCGTCTGGACTGTCACGTACATACGGTTGGCACAGCCATGGTGGAAGTTCTAAGTTATAATCTTTAACAAAGCATAAAATTTATAATATACGTTTGACAGCAAATCTACAAAAACTCTATATTATTCTCGACGAACCTTCATTTTCACGACGCCATACTAATTGGCCTTCATGATAAGGCAGGTACTTGTCTTTTAATGCCTTCACGACACTACGAAATGATTCCATAGTAGAATTTTGGGCTAGATTTCTTCTCACTTCAGCGTTTTCTGGCAAAAGAAATCTACTCTAGTTAAAAGCATGACATTTTTCTCAATTTTTTTTTAATGTTTTAATTAAAAAAAACATCCTATAAAAAATTATAGATTCCTATGTAAAAAAGAGATGGACTTGAGATTGTCACCTCTAATGACTATGATTGGTCGGTTTAAAATAAACATGTAACATTTGATTGGCCCACGATAGGGCGCGCACAGCGCGCATTGACACTACTAGTATCATAAAAAGTACTAATTAATTTTTTTACTAATTTTGATAGAATGTTTTTTTCGTTATATATAATATAAATTTTACCACGTACAAGTGTTGAAATAATTTAAAAAGATGTCCACGAATATACGATGACGGAGCAGGATGAATATCCAAAAGATCCAAGTATTCAGTGGCGGGTTCCCAACTGGGCGGATTAGTACCTTGGAAAATATAGGGATTGTAAAGATTGCCTTCGGCGGTCATAACACCTTCTACGCCCGTCTCTTCTAGGCATCTATGTACATCCTGAATGCATTGTATGTTGCCGTTCGCAAATACTGGTATTTTGACAGCGCGCCTGCAAAATTGGTAATATTTTTTTATAAATTAGATACAAATCATTTAATAAGCATGCAGTAATAAAACACGTGCCAAATGTTAATCGTTTAAAATAAACAGAAAACAAATCAAGAAAATATCACGAAAAGTCAACGTACTTAGCAGCGCGAATATACACCCACGAAGCGAGACCAGTCAACGGCCCTTTCTGTTCTCTTGTGCGTCCGTGCACCGTCAGCATACTCGCCCCCGCGCTCTCCAACATTCTTGCATACTCGATCGTCTTTTCCATCTCGGGAAAGACTCGTAGCTTGCATGTAACAGGTATCTTCAGTCCCTTGCTCATAGTAGACACTGCAAATAGAAAGAACGCGCGTTTATTTTCAATATGTAATATATGTGATGGTGAATATTATATATGTTTGTATGCGTACCAATATCTTTTAACAGGTCCCAATCGTTTTGGAGAAAAGCTCCATAATGCCCTCGTTTCGCTATCGCCTGTGGACAGCCGATGTTTATGTCAACTGCGTCGCAGTAGGGTTCTGCTAATAAGGCCGCTTTTAGTAAGGTTTCTGGGTCGTTTCCACAAAACTGTAAAATCGTAAATACTGTGTTATTTTCTACGGTACCGAGTAAAAGGAAAAAGTAATTTTTAAGTTTTAGCAAAATTGAGAGTGGAATTCAATCGTGGTTCAAAACTACATAAAGATATTAATGAAATAAATAGAAATTATTTCTATACTTTTTAAACATAAGTATGTTTTTCTTAAAAATCTACTTAAACGATTAACACTGTTAAATTATACTTTAAATCTTTGTTAATAGTATAAATCAAACTCCATTTAACTTTACAATAATTTTATCTAAAAGAATATCTCTACCTTCTGTAATATTACAAATCAAAACCCATTCCCATAAAAAAAAATACTTATGCACATAATTTATGCACACAACACTTCCTTACCGCTACTCATTACCTGAACAATCAGAGGCCGATCCTCATTGGTGCTGGCGAGTGCCTCGGCCCTGTACTTCGGATCACGACAGAACACCGAGGAGTGCAGCATCGGCGTGTAACAGAGTTCGGCGCCATGTCGGCGACTCAGCAGTCTCCAGGCCAACTCGCTTGCATCCACCATCGGCGCCAGCACGTAACGAGGCGATCCCAGCACGTCGCGCCACAGATTCGTACCCTCCTTTAGCGTCTGCTCCTCCGAATTGTCGTTTACTTCTTCCGCTGAGCCCATCGTTATATGTATATATACTTCGTCTGCGAAAATTAGAGGAATGAATTGTGGTCGGTTGAGTTTCGTTGATTGAGTTTGTTGGGGAAGTTTTGTCGTTTAGTAAAAATAGGGGATGGGGGTTGGACATTTGACGGGTTCAGTTGTAATTTATGATCGTACGAGTTGGAATTCATATTTTTAATTTTTTATATAGATGTAAAAAATGAAAATATTTTTAAAAAGCAATTGATAGCGTCAGAAGTTTAATTGCATTTAATTGTAACTATTAACGCGTAATTGGTGAAAAATAAATAAAAGTTGATACAAAATAGCTATATTTGTATATAAATGTAGCCTTTAATTTAATTATATCGGTAATCTCATTAATGACTTGAATTTCTTTTACCAATAGATCTAATCAAGTAACTTCTAAGTGCATGTTTAATTAGGCTAATCAGTAGAAGAGCACCTTGTTTAGTCAGACCGAACTAGATACTACATTCTGTTGGTAAAATATCAATCAATGTCCTAAGCAAAGATGTGTATTATAATGTACGTTTCTGAAGAACAATAATGCGTTGAATAAATTGAAATTATTTTAAACTTAATAAGTACACGTTTTAATTAATATTGCAATATAACTTTTGTATAAGTTTATTTTTATCTGTTTTAATAATTGTATAATAGGAAACTAAATTAAAAAGAAAAAGCGATAACAGTAATCAATAAGTTTGCTTTGAAAGAGAATACTAATTAAAGTATAGAACTAAAAATATCAAATTTAATAAATACGTAAAATATATGTGGATTATTGGGAATTTGTTGAATAATATTAACACAAATCGAGATAGTCATGAAAGATTTATTCGGGCTTTATTTCACTTGATTTTTAAACAATAGGATTGTGTATAAATATAAAATTATTTAAAACATCTTGCCTGTATCACATGGAAAATGTGTGTTTCATGTACCCTTTTTTTTTTAGTGTTCCGTTCAATCTGATTCATTGTTTTTATTTTTACATCATATTCTTAAACGTACAACGAGATTCACGCGATGCGCAACGCCTAAACTGTGAATGCATTACACTGTGATGCTTCATGAAATCGCAGCAAAAATCAATTGCCGCGCGCGATGCGTTACTTTTATGTGTATAGCTCGGCTTCCATCATTGTCGCAACCCTTTAATTGTAGCGGGACCGCTTATATAGCGCTTTGTTTGTTCTTTTCTCTTTTATTCAGTCTTAATTACGCAACGAAATAAGGCTTATTACGAATGTGTAGGTAAGAAAAACGTACATAACGATGTCGTGTGAGTCGCACAAAATTCTTGTTTCTCATTTGTTCTCAAGTATTTTCATCATGCTTTTTATTTGTTTTTTTTCTTTATCTTCATAATTATACAGAACATCACTGTGGATTCGCCTATTTATTTATTTATTTACTCTTTTTTTTTTTGTTATCGCACGCTGTTCAGCAGTAAAATTATTCAGTAGAAAAGCTCGCGTTTCCCTGCGAATATACGTTTTATTCAAAATAGACATTTAAATTTTCACTCGCGCATTGTCATATAGGCTCGGACACGATTATACGATTATACTTATACGGCTTAATAATATTACATATCGTTTTTTTTGTCGGCTGCGTTCGTATAATCGTTTGTTCGAAAGAGACACACCAAACAATCGTATATCGGCGGTAGAACGAGTTTACTTGTTTACTTTGTTTTTTTTTTTGTTTTCACAGCACGACCAGTGTGATGCTAGGTCAAGCGATGCACGGGGAAAACCCATTCGTAGCAAAATCACATCGTCGTTTATAAAAACCTCAAGGGCAGAATGTCGAAAAAGATTAAGGTTTGTCTTTTTAATTAGTAGTTAAAATTATGATTATGTTTCTAACCGTATTAAAGAATTACGTTTTCTAGTCATTTGTTTAAGTTAAAAATCACTACTTCAGATTATAAAGTTTTATGATATAATTTGTAGGAATCTTTGTAGATTGGTGTTTGAAGATCGAATATAAATATGAATAATTCTGTGCATGCGAATGCAGTATTTAAAATACCGTTCTAATAAGATTTTCTTAACTATAAACTACTAAAATATATTTTGATTTCTTAATAAATATTTACATTCTAGCATTTTGATTTTTGCAATTGACTTTATAATTACTCTAGATGCTTTTAATTAATCGCATTCTGTATGTATGTAAATCAATTGATAAATTTAAATATACTTTTACTTTCATTAAATCTAATGAGATAATATTTCTAATTACTTTTTAAAGTATATTCTCTTTGATGTTTAATTATTCTAATTACGTTATAACTAAATTGAAAAGTTATTTTGGAGTGACATTCTGTTCTTGATTTAATAACAATTGTGACATGTTTTGCTAGAAAAGTCGTTTTCGGCGTGTCATTAGGAAAAACTTAACAGATTGTCATTGACATAAAAAGTCTTAAAAAATATAATCAACTTGAAACAATATTAACACAGACGGTAAAATTAACGTATATGATTTATTATGTCTTGACAGAGCAAAGTAGTGTCTTTTATATCCCTATAGTGTCAACGGCTAAAACTCTGAGATAGCTTATTCTAAAACACTATTTGAAAGATCCGCTTTAAGTAGTTGAGCTCGAAAATTTTTAATCGTCCATCCCTTTTGTTCGTCGAATTTTTGAAAGTGAAATAATTTTCATATCATAACAATTGAGCTATATTGAAATTGGCACATTTGAATTATTAATTATTATTTTGATTTATCAAGCGTCTATTCTAATTTTGACTCTTCTATGCCAACTTTCTAAATTATTGATACTTTGTTTAACACTAGTTCAGAGTTACTCTCAATGAATGAAAAATTTTCGCCTATAAAAAACTACATACCATTTTCATAGTATTGTATAAAATTGTACTCACCTATCCTGATCTAAACTTCAATTATATAATTTATTTAAAAAAAGCTTTTCTATGGTAAAAAAACTATCATTACTAAAAGTTTCGATGAATGCATAGATGATATTTTCAATTCCCTATTGTTGAAAAAAATTTTTTCAAAGTATCAGTAACTTTCAACTAGCGCGATAGGTGACACACCTCAACTACAGATATCAAGCCGATATTCTTTCGATATAATACGTTATACAACCCTATACACTACAAAAATTCGACACTACAAAATTGACGATTAAAAGCTTCCTCGAGCTCTTTTCCGCACCTCTAAATCTATGTGGAAAAACCTCGATAAAATCCTAACCACTCCGTCGCAACTCCTTGCTAAAACAACTTTTAGTCCATCTCTTTTAAATAATTATCGTGACGACAACAATCATCATCATCACCAGCATATATATCAAACTTCCTTAAAAACTTTACAACTAGAAAACAACGAGCTCCCGTGTATATTATGCACAATAATCAGTCCTCTGCCAACGAGAGGCTCGCACATTCACGCACAAAGTCACCATCATCATCATCAACAAACGTACTTCTTAGCACAGATCTTACGAGCTGTTGAGCGGAGGGAAGGCGAAGTGGGTGTTGAGCGGCGGCGACTTGGGTGAGGCCGGTTTCGACAGTTCGGACTCAGGAATCGGTGAGAGTTGAGCCGACTGGGCCAAATGCGGTCCTACTTTGAACCGTGGCCTCTTGTGTCCCAGCGAGGCGCGTCTTACACGTAGATGAGGTTGATTGCGCTTACCAACGATGGACAGACTAGCTGGGTCAGCGAGGACGAGCTCGGATTTGCCAAGCCGATGCCTCGGCGGTAAAGCTAGCGGAGGTAGTTTCGTCGGTGGCTGATGTAACGCCTGACTCAGTTGATGCTGCTGCTGGAGTTGATGGACCATAGGCAGCGATAGCGCAGTACTGTGGTGCTGGGAATGGTGATCGTCGCGCGGTTCGACGGTGATGCTTCGCACCAAGTCGTCTTTCGAGTTAATCTCTTCCTTCGATTCGCTACCAACAGTCAATGGATTTATCTTGTTCTTACGTGCGTTACAGGCCTCAGCGTTTATAGCGCGTTGTCGGGCGTTTTTCCTCAGCCTCGTGCGCAGGAACGTCTGTATACGACGCATCGTCGTACAAGAACGCGCGGTTATGGCCTTTTCGTTGCCGCCGTCAACGAGTTCGGCTTGTCGCAATTTACGCTGTTTCGCTTTCTCTAAACTCGAGGTCGACGGAGGTCCCATTATAGAGAAGCAACAGGATACAGGGGACGGCGTCGATGGTTTCAGTTCCAGTGGTGGACGGTCCACGTGGGTTATCTGCTGTTGTACCTGCTGATTCTCACCGTTGAGTACAGTCTGCGTCGAGGTAAGCTCGATTGACGTCTCGTTAAACTGTGCGTCGTAGGAGAAGTAGAGATGGAAATTGCTACGTTGTTTCTCCATCTCGTGCCTCTGTATCGTCGTGGTTGCCATAGTATTGCCATTGCTTTGCTGGGTAATCTGCGCTGTGGTCGTCGTGGATGTGTGCGTTGAACAGAAATATATGTTCCGGGAGTCGTTTCGTTTGCCTTCAGCAGCGTTCACGGTCTCGCAGAAGTGATATCGTAACGGTATATCACTCGGCGGCTGTGGAGTTTTACAAAAGGACGGACGGTTGAGACAAGCTGCGGGCGACAATCCGCGATTGTTATCATCGTTCACGGCAGTCGCGCCGCCGTTATTTGTTGCGTTCGTGGCCACGGCGTTCTGTTTGTTCTGCTTGCTACGTACATACTCGTAGGTGGTGACGCCTAAACAGGCGATGTAGCCATGGAAGAAGCACAGGTGGATCAGTAGTACGACCGCTATAGCGGATAGAATGCCAACGATGGAGATGACGATAAGGGAGCCGGTGCCGGGTAGCGGCAGGCTCAGTGGTAGTGTCACGTTGTCCATGCTCGCGTTGCCGTTCAAATTTATCCAGTTGCTCCACACTTTGGACTCCAATCGCACCAGAGACAATTCAGCTATGGTGATGCTCAGTACGCAGAGGGTAGCTGTGATCGCCGACACCAGGCAGACTATGAACGCCGCGTAATTACGGCTGCCTATGCAGTTGTTCAGCCACTTGCAGTGATGATCGAACCTCGCGACGCACTTGTTGCAGACCGAGCAATGTTTAGTACGGCGGCTGCTTGCATCGATGTTACACAGGTGGCACCTGCCGTTTTCAATCACGTGCAAATGCTTGCTTCTATCGAACTCCGGCACGAGCTGCTTGGCTGGTTGCCTTCGTACTGCTGCTTCGCCTGGATCTAGTAGCAATGCTGTTAAATGGGCGAGCACGTGGACGACAAGACTGGAGGTTATAACGACGAGGACGGGTAACCTTATTGCAGGTGCAAGGGGCGGTATAACAAAGGCGAAAGTACCACTGCTGATAAGGCAGAGGACGAGCCAACCGAGCAGCTGCTGAGGATGTAACGGTAGTTGAAGCCCGTGGATACGACGGAAGCGACGCTGCTCGGGTGGTGTAAGACCAGTCTCCTGGAGCGAGCAGTAACGCGATAACCGACGGATGATACGGTTTTTGAGACTTCGATTGTTGTTGCTGCTGCTGCTGCGGCCTCTGACGCTGCTGGTGATTGCACGTCTGCGGCTGCTGCTGGTGGTGGATGCTGCTGCTGCTGCTGCGGTGCTGCTCCTCGCGTTGCGCATGCCGGAGAGCCGTTGACATAGCGACGCGGACGGGCGGCGCGGGCGCGGGCTCCACTGCTCGCCGTGGTGGTGGGGATGAGTAGTCGAGGTACAGGCCGATGGTTACAGGGGGATTCTGCGAACAGAGAGAAGGAAAGAGATAGAGAGAGAGAGAGATTGTATAGAGAGATGTTGTTTGATTGATAAATTGATTGTTGTTTTTGAACATATATATATATATATACTACGCGCTTGTTTGGTCGGTGAAATTGTGTTTATTGTGAATTGCATTCGGGTACGCGTGATGCTGTCGTTGATTGTTAGTGAAAATAAATATTTATATTGAGGTAATAAATTCTAGATATTTTTTTTCCTTATTTAAAGTTTTAGTTAGTTTTTTCTAGTTCTAGTTTTAAAGGTGATTAGAAAAATGTATAATGACGGAAAAATTCCGAACAAAAAAAAAGAAAAAGTAGGTGAACCAGAATTCGTATAATAATTACAGCGTATAGGTATATAAAACTTTATTACACGCTGAAATGTTCCAAGATTGAAAAGTAACAGCTTACACTTCGTCGCTTTTTCAAAGGTATATATAGGTATTGAAGTAAATCCAAGCTCGAACGTACGTTTCAAACGGAGCAATTATGCATAACCGCTTCAGTGGTTGGTTTGTGAATATATCTTGAAGCACACTTCGCGAGACCCTTTTTCCAACGACCGGCAACGCTCATTGACTGATAAAGCTATTGCTTTGAAAATGTACATATACATGTATTACATGCAAAGGACTGAAGAACTATTATATTTCTTGAAAGAAACGTATTTTGAATTGCAAAATTGATACTCTAGTATATGGTATGGATCTCTTTACTTTAACGGTTATCGTTCAATCTTTTTCATGTTATAATTTCATACTAATGAAAAAATTATCCCTTCGATAATGGAAAAGAGAAAAGTTTTAAAATATAGTTGGACGTGAAAAAATTTAAAATTTATAGTTTTTTCCTTTGTTGAATAATTCAAGCTTATTAATGTATATAAATTAGAAAATATCCTACTCCTTAGCACGTGTATATACATACACTTGCAAACATTATTTATGTAAATATTTAACAATATGAATTTTCAAGTTAAACGCTGAAAAATTTATTATCTATCTATACATAGTACTTTACACGAAATACAGGAAATTCTCGGCGTTCCATCGATTTTGCATCCGCATATCCATTTATTTTTTCAGGTGCGAGAACTATAGAGCCATCGTGAAAATTTGCCTAATTGAATGTAAAGCAACCACGGCTATTTCCAGCAAGAGAGAGCACACGCTTGCGGCAGCGCATGCATTTTAAATTAATCTTCCGTATCCTATTGTTGCGAACGACAAAAATATCTAAATGCGCTTTTTACCTTGTACACCCGTTTGCTTTAATCTTTTCAAGTGTATCACGACTTATAAGTATGTTTATAAACCGAAGATGATACTTAACCCTTGACTCCATACACTCGATGACCCACATTTCTGACAACCAGTTTAAACAGTGTGTGTGTGTGTGTGTGTGTGTGTGTGTGTGTGTGTGTGTGTGTGTGTGTGTGTGTGTGTGTGTGTGTATATATATATATAGATTTGTAACAGTTGCCCCAACGTGAGAGTGCACCAAATAAAGTGGCTAATTAAATCAAGATGGACGTCGCGAGCGCGTGGACTCGTGACATAAATAAACAATACGCGTGCCATTCATAATTAATACGCTGGCGTATATGTTGTACGCGCACGGTTACACGATGTTTTCATAATAGTTACACAATATCCTTCATATATACATATATCTATACTTATAGTCACAGAATGACATAAAGACTGTAAAGAGAGTATAATACTTATACAATTTATATATCTCTAATAATATAAAGATACTGCATTAAAACGTATACAAAAAAGACTATAAACTTTCTCTATATACTCAAAGTAGACCGCAAAGCGCGCCTATCCGAAACGGATAGTAAGAACAGATTACATTATTAATGAAAAAAGCCAACGGGGCGAATGCAACAGAGTGCATCGGTCGGTCAGTCATTTAAGCACATCAACTACTCATATAATTGCGGTCGCGCGTACAATATTTCCCCCATATATACGTGCAATCGATGGAAATTACGTATATATTCCCTCGTAAAATATTCAGGCATGTGCACTATTCGCGTCCATCCATCAAACGGAACTTGAGTAGGTAGTGCACGCTGAGAGAGCCCATCAACCGTAACGCACCTTCACCTACATTCTCGCATGTGTGTCCCACACCCCTTTCACCCCTATTACGCCTCCCTTCCCATAACACAATATCACAGCCGACCAAACAAACGCGCTGGTATATATATATATAAGTATAATAGGTCAAAGTCGTATAAGGATGCGATAATAATTCTATATAACAATAATAACAAAAAAAACCATAAGATGTATAACAGTAAAACTTACCAGTGAGCATGCAGGCGCGGCCGGGTAACAGCAGCATCGGTCCTTTGTCTCCTATTACAGCACTCGCGATGTACAATATTACGTATATATGTAAAATTGTCTTATCTATATCACTCTCTGGCGTTATCCTGTGCTCCTCTCGTTCTCTCTCGCTCTCTCTCTCCCTCTCTCTTATATATACGAGTCCTCAGCTCATATTCATCGCTTGGTCGTTCGCTTTAGCGGTGGCGGCAGTGCCAGTTCGCCTCCACAGTCGTGGTGGCGATGACAACAACAACAACAACGACGACGACGACGACGACGACGACGACGGCTGCAGCAGCAACATCGCGTCTATACGTGTGTACTATATATCGACGAGTAAAACCGCGCGAGAGAGAGAGAGAGACCGCCACCACGGCACACACTAACACACATACGATAATAATACGCCACCCCCGAGGGGCGCAGAGTGTGTGAGGAAACTAGACTCGGCGAACTCCACAAACGCTACAGAGTGAGAGAATGACTGGAAGTGGGAGGAAACGCGAACATGTGTATGTATATATATATATATAGTTATATAGAGCTTGGCTGCGAATCGAAGGGAGGACGACGGCGGCGGTGCGGCGACGCATCATGCGCGCGAGCTCGCGGGGTTATATAGTATAGCGGTGGCAGTCATCCACGCCCCTGCCGCCGCCAGCAGCAGTAGCGACGACGACGACGACGACAACGACGACGGCGACGACGGCGTGTATGGTTGTTGCAGTGTACATACATATCCATATACATATATACATATAAGCGAATCGATAGCGGGCATAGCAACCTCTTATAGCACGCGGCCGATTTATACATACGCAAGTGTATAGAGAAGCAAAACGAATGTGTGTGTATATGTATATATAGAATGTATATAGTTTCTATAGAGAGGGAGAAGATATCAGATATGTATATACAGCAAGGGTAATTTTGTACCGAAAGGGGATGAGAAAAGAAACTTGATTCTTATATTATACATGTCGCGACGATTCTTCCTTCCTACCCTCATATATATAGCGCTGAGTTCATTTCGGAGCTATAGAGGTTTCGTGTTTATTGCGGTGCCGATGGGGGAGCTGTGCCCACGCAAGCGTCTGTTAGTGAAGATCGCGCGCGCCTATACGGTATATAGCAGCGGGGGAGGGTGCGGGATCGATATATGGGATGCGTGATGTCTATGTTGGTCGCTATCCCTATATACACACACACATACACACCCTTATAAGGGATGTATAGCACGCGTACGGAATCGGGTTTAGGTGTCTTTGCCTCGTCTCGTTCATTCGCTTGGAGCGCCGTATTCTTCGCTGTAGCTATTTTTAGAGGAATTTTTTTTTTAGCGGAACGGTTTCCGGGGTTATGTATATATAACGAGAGGGATGAGGTGGTTTAATGGTTTGAGATAGCGAATATGGTTGTGGAAGAAATTTAAAGAAATGTTGGGAATGTTTATTTGGAATTATGGTTTTTCACTGTGTATATGTATATGGGGCAAGGTGAAATTTGGAAATAACGCTTTGCATAACTTATTCGGGTATATATATGAATAAAACGTTTTGGCCATTTAAAATCTCGCTTTTTCACCTTCCATACCACTATAACTTGAAATCTTCATTCTCACATTTTAATTTTATATGAAAAACACGAGGAGTGAAAAATGAATAAATTCATATAAACAATGTGAAAAACGACGGGGTAATTTTTTATGCGCAAAAATTTTAAAAACAGCTAGTACAATTATGTTAATTTATTTTTTTCGGACTGTTTTTTTCCGATATTTATAATCTCTTCTCAAATGAAAAAATAAAATGTAAAAATTGAGGAGGAGTTCGGAAATTATATGTGGTATGGTTGGAAAAAGGCAGTGCTAAAAGTTATTTATTCTAATACTCAGTCGTGGTACAGTACAATTTTTCGAATTCCCAAAGTAGATACATTTCGTTATATATGTATATATTGAGGGAGGGATGCCTTTTGGTCAGGTCAAATGAAGAAGGAAGGCCCGCGAAGTTGGCGGAATTGCCGACGAACACGCAGGGATCATAAATTAAGTAGTAAAGGTCCGTTATGGTCGAACGTGCTTAGGTAATGCGCAGGTTCCTCTTTGTTATTCATTATTCCCGCTATCTAATTTTTGACTATCTAATTCCAGATCATCCTTGTTTGCAAATTACTTAACTGTTTTCCGTATTTTTTTTAATTGATTTACGTAGTAATATACGTAGCTAGTTCTGTATTATAAGTAATTATATTGGGGACCTTCCTATTATTGTTTAAAAAAAGAGGTATCATTATTTTAATTTAAAATAAAAAATACATGGAAAAGCATAATGATTTTACTAGGCAGACTTCTTATGTAAATTAATATTTGTACTAATATAAACACACGTTTGTATTAATAAAAATATTCGACCCGTAGAAGAATGTTTTACGCGATAAGTTTTTCTATACGTAAACAGGTTCGTTACGACTGCCTGGCGTCACACAGTGATACATTTGTTGGTGTCACATAAAAGTCGAAATAAATAGTAAAATTATCTTGATTGAAAGATACAAATCTACACGCAAAAAACATTACCAATTTTAATTAATTAAATTTTTTAATATTACCAAGTGAGGTTTTCATTGAAATTATATTTTATTGATTTTAATGAATCCTTGATGTTGTAAATTGCAATAGAATAAACTTCTTTACGAAGTGAAGAAAATTATAAATGCTATCAAAATCATTAATTGAATCTCCAGAGTCTAAAAATATAACAATTACTTATTTTTTTAATATTTTGGAATTATTATATATTACAATTAATCAATATATACATTTATTTCTTTTTAAACTTGCATTTACAAAATGATATTAGAACATCATATTTTGAAAATTAAACTAGATAATTACTTTTAAGTTATTACTATATGGAGTTGAATTTTTTTCTGCAGACTTCAATTATTCAAAATCTTAAATTTATAAATTTGTAAAGAAAATGTGTTAAAAATAAGAGTTGTTTTTTTAAAATCATTACTGAATTTTATAACTTAGTAAACAATTGTGTTTATTAAAGATTTTGTTTTTCTTGATCAAAAAGCTATTTTTGTATATCCATTGTTATATGTGTTCCACACACCTATGGTATCCTCAATGGAAAGAGATTTTGTAAGTGTATATTGTGTGCATTTTATGTATCTAAAGTTCTATTCTCTTTAATAAAAGGACTATTTTTAAGAGCCTATTGTGTACTGATTGAAAAGAACTTTTAACAAAATTGATGGACCGAGTAGTCGACCTAGTTATAGATTTGCAGTCCAAAACAGAGCTATATTTAAGTGTAGGCTTACTTTTACTTATATATATTTATGGCTCGTAGCCATAATCAAATGAAACACACATTTTATGCAAAATTTAACAGTAATTAGTTATTAAATGTGATAACAGAAAAAAATCACAGTACTTTAGGTAAACTCAAAATAATATCAACTATTATTAAAATATACTTATAGATATTATACATATTTTATAATTAATAAATGAACTTATTACTTTCTATTAATGTAAGCTATAAATATGATTTATTGATATTTTTAAATATGTTTCTTTTAAATACTTATTATCATAAAAATATAAATTAGATAAAAAGCTGAAAGCTTTATACATTATGTCAATAACCTTTAAATATAAATTCCATAAAATTGAAAACTTATCCATTAGCTAATGAATTGATAAGTTATATTATCTGAATATTATTCGCTAATGTCAATAACAGACTATGAATACTACTTGTTGCACTTGCTGCTAGACTATAAACTATGAGTTTTAATAGTATCAATATTGTAGTATCCAGTTGTATCTTATAGGCATTTATATAAACTTAAATGAACTTTTAAAAAAAATATTATTTATTTATTTTTCTATATAACCTTTATAATTTTTAGGTTATTATTAAAAGCTGCTTTAATAAAAAAATTTGAACTTTAATATTAATTTTAAACTCCGTTTCAGAAAAAATAAATATAATTTCAAAAACTTTATCTCGCTATCACAGACATAAACAATGTGAGTATATATACGCACGTGACACGTAAATACGGTTAGGAGTTATATTATAACTCAAAGGGCATCTTAAAACTAGTTTTGGGGAATGAATATTCGAGATAACTGGACGTAGCCATAAGAACCATACTGTTGTTTTACTTACCTATAAAGATGTGACTTTTCCACGTTTAATATGACCCAAAAATTAATATTTTTGCACTATAAACACAGATGTGCAGACTATCACCACATACTTATTGCTTTTTCTGTCGTGGACAACCAATTTCGAAGATAGGAAACGTAAATCACGTATATGGTATGAAACACAGCTATGCGATTGCAACGCTGCAACCATCATGAAGTACGTTTCTTTTACCGACAGATGAGAAGTCCTCCATTTAAAAATTAACAAAATGGAATGTCCTTTTAAAACATATAGAGCATCGTCAATAATTAACGAAACTGTAAAATCAACAGGTGTTTGAACAACCTACGAAACATTTTAAAAATATAACAATTAAGTTTTGCAGCCAACTTGACGCGTGTTATTTATATTTTCCTTACGATGTCGCACCTATATACTTACGTCTCGACGACCTCGCGCGGCTTGCGCATCCTCATCGCATTTCACGTCCACAGCTCTCCTCGTTATTATATACTATAGCGTTGCGGCTGCACACGAATTCGAGTCATCCGCAACAGCAGCAGCGGCGCGGCGCATAGAGAGAGCGCGAGTGAGAGCCGAGCGGCCATCTGTGCCACGTAATTTTGCATTTAACTAAAACTGGCATCGCGATTCCCCGTGGGAGGCTCTTGCATTTGCGAGTGTGACAGGTTAAACCTGCGACATTGATGTCCGGCCTCAAGACGTATACCTGAAAGTTCGGGCCTCGATAAAGGTGGGAAGAGACGGGCGCAAGGAAAAGCCATGGGTGGCTCGCACAGTGTCGAGATACCCGGCGGCGGCACGGAAGGTTACCACGTACTCAGGGTGAGGCAGCGAGACAGCAGCAGCAGCAGCAACCTGTCAAAGCTTTCAATGCACACTCGACTGACAAGCTTATTATGTGTCTCTATGTGTTGTAGGTACAGGATGGCTCGCCAGGTCAGAAAGCGGGTCTCGAGGCCTTCTTCGACTTCATCGTTTCGATCGGGAATACGAGACTGGTGAGTACGATGTGTCAGACATGCTGGTTTGTTTCTCCTTCTGCTACTGTTGTTGGTAGTTGGTATTTCGCGAGGGTCGTGTGGTAATATGCTTTCTTTGGGATTTAGGATCAGGATAATGATATACTGAAGGAGCTGTTGAAGGCTGGTGTGGATAAGGAGCTTACTATTACTGTGTACAGTAGCAAGACACAGTCTGTCAGGCAATCAACTATAAAGCCTAGCATGACATGGGGTGGTCAAGGACTGCTCGGTGTCAGCATAAGATTCTGTTCATTCGAAGGTGCTAATGAGAATGTCTGGCATGTTTTGGTAAGTTCAGTTGCTATATTTTTGTCAATTTTGTTTTGGAATTGAAAGTTTACCAGTGTAGTAGCAGCATTGTTTATCAATTCTTAAAATTAGGTCAGGGATTAGTAGTATTACAGTATATACATGATAATAAAACTATTTGTTATTCAATTCATAACTACAAAGTAACTACTAAATAAACATTTTAAATATTACAAAAATATAATGCTAAGCGCTACATCTTTTATTTTAGGAAGTTCACCCATCTTCCCCTGCTGAATTAGCTGGACTTAGACCATTTACAGACTATATTATTGGTGCAGATTCAGTCCTTCATGAAAGTGAAGATTTATTTTCATTGATTGAAGCCCATGAATCTCGTCCACTTAAATTATATGTTTATAATATAGATGATGATTCTTGTAGAGAAGTAACAATTACTCCTAACAACACATGGGGTGGTGAAGGAAGGTAATATACCATGTTGAATTTTTTGTAAGATTATTGTTAAAATTACTATCTTAATTCTAAAAATTATTCTGTTATTGTTTCAGTTTGGGTTGTGGAATAGGATATGGATATCTTCATAGAATACCAATAAGAAATATTACAGATAAAACTCATGATGTTCCTGTGGTAAGACATAATCTCTTTTTTCTTTATAAATACTTATGATAAATTGATTTAAATTAAATTATATTTTTACTTTATTATTTGTTTTTTTTATTTTTAGACTACTGCTCAAAGTACAATCTCAAATCTTCAAACACCGACTATACCATCAAGTACCCAATTACCAACTATGCCAGCAAATGCACAAATGTCTAGTGCAATGCCACAGTTTACTCCAAATTATACACCACCAATGGATGCTGCCAGAACGAAAGAAGCTATTTCAGTAACACCATCAATTACAACTCCACCAACATCAACTGCTTTTATTCAAAGAAGTGACCCAAATATTGTTGTTACAACTAACACAGTTGATCCTTCTATGTCAGTATATCCTTCACAACAAATTCCAATGTATTCACCACAGCAACCACCAAGTATACCCATGTATTCTCCACAACAACCACCAACAAATCATTCACAGTACCCATCACCACAGAGTATGAATTATCCACCAAGTAAGTATATAGAAAATAGTACAATAAGTCAGTTAATAAACGAAAAAACTCATATAAGTAAGTTATAAAAACTGAATACACATTAAAAATTTTGTACTTTTCAGCAATTGAACCGCCAACTGATACACCTAACATTCCTGGAATGCCATTAAATCCACCATTACCACCATTTTCTACAAATGCGCCAAGTAAATCTCCAAATGATTTTTCTCTAAATTATAGTACTCCACCATCATCAGTATCAATAGGCTTACCAAATTTTAATATGCCTCAACCACAAGTTGTAACAACGCCTATTTCATTACCTGGAATGCCGCCCATTACTGTAAGTGCATCTGTACCACAGAATTCATCTTTTTATCCACCTCCAACTGTACAACAAAGTCAAGTTGTAAACGTGCCTCCGCCTACACAATAACAAACGCTGTCAAGCAACAAGAGTTGACAAGAGACACGCCAAAATGATGAAGAATGTGATGTGTGTGAGAATGTTATTGTTTTTTGACTGCTTTAAAATTTGTATTTCTAGGAATGAAGATGGGGAAGATATCATTCGGTCAAAGATATATTGTAATAATTAAAATAAAAAGCGCAGTATGTTGTTATGGAAGATCAGTAAAAGTATGTAAACTGCTGCGTTTTTATTGTAAATATACAAATAAGTAACTGTCAATAATCTTTTAAACTAAAAATCTTTTGAAACAAATTTACGAATAATCATTTTCAAGCGATAAATTCGATATTTATTTGTATCATATCCTTACAAATCTTCTATGAAAGTAACATTTAAAATGGCTATAAAAATCTTATTCATTTGGTAAATAAGATTTTAATTTTTTTAATTATTTATGACATTTTAATTGTTACTATTTATATATGACATTTTATAGCTTCCAATTTTCTTTTATTATTCTACAGCAGATATACATATACTGCAAAACAGTTACATTAACTTTTTGTTTTAGTAATTACCTGCATTTTTATTTGTCACATTTTTTATTAACAAAAAGAAACTAAAAATAGAAAAAATTATACTTTTTTAAATGATATATAATAAGTTAGAACATATGTTTAAAAAAATCTTAAACTAATATAAATCCGTTTAAATAAATTAAATAAAATATTTTAAAGTATAAATAAAGTGCTTTTATACTGTATTGTTTATAATATGAATAAAAATAAAAATAATTAAGAAATATTTAAACACGTGTATATTTAACAAATAAGAATTTATTTGTACAAAATGAATTGCAGATGTATATTGCATTATTCATTTTTTATATACCTACTAAAGCTATACAGATTATTTTTTATTTTCTAATTAAATTTATTATTTACGCTACAAATACAGTGGTTGAAATCATAACTTTAACGAAGCCACCACAAAATAACATGATTGTGGTTTTAATGGTTAAAACTTGAATAAGATGTTAATTCCAAATACAATTTGCAAATCACAATTGGCAAGGGAAACCATCTTTGAATAAAACACAAAATCCTATGAATAATAATAAACAGACCAATTACTGTATTTAACTCACATATCGTTACATTTTATGAATCCATTAACTGGACACCAATGTTTCCACTGGTTCTATCTTATGATATACAGCTTTAACAATAGTCTTGCCACACAAGCAACAATATAATTGTGCTCCTTGACTGCTTAAATGATGATTTCGGTGTCTCCTAGCTCTTCGTCTGTGGGAAGATGTACCTTGGCAGGATCAACGAGGTTGCAATCAATGGGTGGTAGGCCCAGGCTTTCTCTGCGCCTGAGTTCCAGATAGGCTTCTCGCTGAGCCCAATCTTTCATCCTGCAGTCAGGAAAGTAGATGAAAATGAAGGCACTGCCCGTAACAAGGATTGTTACAGAGACGAAAAAGGTGAGGTGCATGAAATGTCGGTCCAGTTTTTCATTCACATTTGAGAAGCCGTATGACACCCAATTCTGAGGCTTATCATCGTCCTCAGTCGAGCAATCGGTCTTACTCACATTCGTGGTGGCCTTGCTGTTCTGCGACGTGCCGACGGTTCGACAGAGGTTCAGTGCCGCCACTGCAGGCGCACGTGGATTCGCGCGGCAGGCGACGACCGGGACCAACGTCGCATGGCTCATCAACCTGCGTACGTTGCGTAAATACACCAAACCTGCCATCTCCGAGAAGTGTTGCGGGTCGTCCTCTCGTGCACACGTAAAAGGTAAGCAAAAGTGAGCCTCGAAAAGAGAACTTGTTATGAAATACTCTCAGATGATCGAATTTTTCGCTAAGAGAGGTCACCACGAGTCGTAGCAGTAGGTGCCAGTCAGAGGCAGACGATCGAGAGTCCGAAACTCCGAAGCCCGAAGCTCTTTCGCGTCGTGAACTCGTGTGTTTCTGCTACGCGTGCGCAGAAGACAGCAGTAGATTGGCTGTTCATCTTTGTTTCGTCTGCCATGATCATGAACTAAGTAATTTAAACGAGTAGGGAATTATAGCGACGATTCGACGAATTAATTTTAATTTTGTGCTTCCTCAAAGAGAAAGCTTTGTAAAGGTGAAGAAAATTTTTGAGACAAAAAATGCTTAAAATGATATTTTAAGGCGAAATATGTTGAAAATTTTCAATTTGAGAAAATTTTTTTCCTGTCTATGTATGTGTGTGTATGTAAATCTCTAAGTATATATCTCAATATTCTCGATAACCAAATCATCGATCTTCGTCGGTCAAAGTTTATTTTGTTTGTCTCGCGAAAAAAACTCAGCACCATCATCGATTTACAATTGATAGATTTTATTTTTTGTATGACCAAAAAATGATTTCGAACTTTTCGTTTTTTTTATTTTTACATAAGTAGTAGTCAAAATTAGTTACCAGTCTAAACTTATGTTGAAAGGTCTTTAAGAGTGCTCTGTACCCCTGGTGTCGCCATCTAGTCTCCAAAAACACTTTCATATATTATTTTCACCTATTTAAT
>JAYJLV010000011.1:10413191-10427207 GCA_036873485.1 Torymus texanus
TATAGCTATCGATATCAGTTGTAATTTGATCAGTTTCAGCACCCCAAAGTGTATAAGTACCAGGTTTGGAACTGAAATTAAATTAATCCATTAATATTTAGTAATACTTCTTACAAATCAGAAATTCATATTAATCAAACTATCTTACAGTTTACATATCCAATTTGAAAACTCTAAAAAATAACGTTCAATTTCTCTATCAACTGTTGTTGTTCCTTGATTAAAAAAATATATGTAGCAATTGTGGTCATCTTTAGTAGAAACAAATTTAGAAGCATCGTGCTCAGCAAAAATTAACAAGGAATGTTGTTCTATTAGTGTAAACATGATGTCATCATTTGGAACAAAGGCTTCAACTTCTAATGCAGATGTACTAGGTATTGATAGTGCTGCTCCTAAATTAGTTTGCCCAAGTAATTCTGTATAATCGAATGAAACTCCTAATACAGTCATACATGCAACACCGTGACATATTTGGTCAAGTTGATAATGATAGGTAGTATAATCTTATTTAGCCAAAAACATATAGTTATGTATTTTGTTATATTAAATATCTTACATTAAATATCTTATATTTATTTTTTATTTTTATTTTTATTTATTTATTTATCCAGAGTATATACATATACATTTCATTACATAGTAAATAAATATATTTTAAACTTACAAATATTTGATGGATTTGGGTGATTATAGTCCACCGTTGAACCATCAAAAAATAATAGAAGCAAGTTAGGTATTGCACTTAGTCCTTCGCTTAAATGCCATCGATTTTGTAAATACTTAGGTGGACAATCATCATCACAGTAATCATCATGTTCTAAATCTTCCACTTCTACTACTAAAACCTGTACAGCATTTCGTCTTGCTTTTTCTTTGTTTGCTTCTGTATACCAAGTCCTACAATTAGAAATATAAATTTTAAGAAATATTGAATATAAATTAAAAAATTGTTTTCATATTTACTTACTTGCACACTGCTGCAGCTCGACATAAATCTTTTATATTTAAAAATTTAAAGATTGTTTCGATCACATGATAGAAAGCAATTTCAGGAAATGTATTCTCTATACTGCCATCTTTTTCTCTAGTAGTTTGTAATGCATCCATATTAATTTATACCAATTATAATGTAATTAATTTTATAAGTAATCTAGCGCATTTTTTTTCACGCCATGCTTTACCCTCTCATGAATTTCTAAATAAATAACATGAAGCTACAATATGCAAAATACAAACATATACTACAAGTTACGACATGTTACGGCTTTAAGAAAATTGACTATAAATGAAATCAAATATGATTTTTACATTATTAATATAGTAAAATATGTGCATTATTTTATATCATTTAGCATATTTGGATACGATATCTCGCTACGTCATCAGCATATGTTTTTGTAACTTGCGGCCATCATTGTGCTTAAAGTATGATAAGAGGTTACTTTGTTTACATTTTCGTAAAGCTAGGTTCATCGGCGATTCATTGAAAACTTGAGTATCATCATGTTATAGAGTAATTCAATGTTTTTTATTCCCCTAGGTATTCAAGTGCCTAGTATGAACCAGGTGGTCATAACATAATTGAGATTTATCTGGAAAAAAGCATGTAGAAACGACGCGATTTTCTTCAAACTCAAAAAGGTTCAATTTCATGGTAAGTACACATCAATTAACAAGTTTGCAGATATTATCAAATTTACAGAAAAAAACATTTTCTAGATTTTAAAATGGCACCAACAACTGAAAATGGGGTTTATTACATAAGAAATCAGTGTAAGTAACACATAAATAAATTGTATTATATCTGTACTAACCCCATAAGTACTGTATTAATATTTCTTCACCAATTTCAGGTATTGAAATTCAGCAAAAATGTAGGAAATTACTTGATGAGGGAAAAATTTGTGAAAAATTTGAAAATGTTATGAAATACATGCTATCAAATCCTCTTTTATTGATGGCTTTTATCATTATAACATCGACAATAATCCTTCCAGTTTTATTGTTTACAATTTTTGCAATTATTAATGTTGCAATTGCTTTTACCAGTTTTATTATAATTGAAGGTATTTGATTATCAAATATATATCTAAACATTGTTTTATATTATATTAATATAATTTATTTGTTTTAGTGATACTTCTGATGATCGGAATGACAGTTGTTTGCTCTACAATGTTTTTTGTTTTGTCAGTAGTAGCAATTATAGGAATATCATTTATTTTATCATTTTATGTCATGTATTTTTCAGTTTCACTAGTCAGGAAGAAATTACATTGTCAGTAATTAATAATCAGTATTATAAAAACATTTTTGTTGTTTTGTAAGACGCAATTTGTTACAAAATAACCTACTAACAATTTTATAATTTATATTTTATCAAAAATAAGTATTGTAATTTTTTTAAAAAGGAAAAAATATATTTTTGTTAATAAAACTTATTAAAAATGTAAATAGCTTTTAAAGGTCTATTATAAATGTACACATTTTAAAATTTTATTTGTTTACTGGATTATTTTCTTTATCTTTTCTAGCGGTAGAGTCTAATGTAGATTGATGTATTTCTTCCCATGCTAAATCCCTTAATGTTTTGTAGTCTATATCACTTTTATATGAAATTTTTTTTAAATAATCTTTTTTGTTTGTTATATCTAATAATACATATATATTAAGGAAATTATTTTTTAATCATAGAAGTATTTTGATAAAAATATTTATTTATATTTAAAGTTAAGATACTGAGCAAAAAGTAAATCATTAATAAGCAATAAAAAGGATACATCCTTCGATCACTGATGAAGGAGCGGAATAATCCCATCTTATACCTGTAAACTCTTTGTACAATTGATGTTTTCGTCTATGAAAATAGTTAAAATTGTTAATCTGAAAGAATATTGTGGGATAAAACCATATTGAAACTATACATACTTTCCACGTTCTAAAAGTTGTTGATCATTCAAACTTGGTTTTCTATTTTTCATTATTTTATGCTGTTTTTTTAGATCTTCGAAAGTTATATCCAAGTTTTGTTTATCTTCTCTTAAGTTTTGCTGTGAAATAAAAGAATTAATCAAAGGCTAATATGTTTAATAAACTATGTAAATGAATTGAAATAAATTTATACTAACCAATATACAATTGCATTCTTCTAATTGATGCACTTTACTTTCAAGACTTTGTTTTTCATTTTCGAATTCATCTTTTAATATAAATACTTCTTTTGAAAGGTCACTTATTCGAGTTTCATTTTCTAAATTCCATTTTTAAACATTAGTTAAAATTTAAAAATATCGAATGTTAAAAATAGATACATATTTACCTCTTAACTTGTGTAAAATTTTATTATTTTCACAACGACTATTGGAAATTTGTGTTAAAATTTCTTTTATTTTTGTTGGACTGTTTGGAGAATTTTTTTTCTTTAGGGCTACTATTTCTTCCATTTTTTATAATAAATAAAATTAATTTTATTTGTTATTTAACAAATATAAAACTTTTAAATTGTTAAAGGTTAGAACAGTATTTTAATATTAACAAGTTTCCAATCATTCTAATTTATATTTTATAGAATATTTAACTTTAGTTAACATTTAAAATATTTTATGTTTTAAATATATCTTTTAACACTTTTCGCTGTTTAATCTCAATTACATTTTACTGTACATAAACAAAAAAGAACGCTTCAGGTTTTGAAAACTTTTTAAACCGCCGTTTATATCCATAAAATATATGATCTGATATAGAGAGCGTCTTTACAAAAATGTGCCGTAAATATAACCTCAATTGTACGAAGTCCAATTTTGCCGGTGTACTTCAGATGCACTTTACTAGAAAACAAAAGTCAAAGTAGTTTGTTAAATAATATTAGTAAAGAATAAACAATAATTTTGTGAAAATGGTTGTGCGGGAATATAACGAAGAATTAAAATATTTAGAAAAGATAAATGATCACTGTTGGAGAATCAAGAAAGGGTTTCAGCCAAATATGAAGGTTATTATTATTTTTGAGTAACAATGTAAGTAGGTTTTTTTAATTGCTATTTGATAATTGTGTAATATTTTGAGATAGGTTGAAGGTGTATTCTATGTAAATAATACACTAGAGAAATTAATGTTGCAAGAACTTAAAAATTCATGTAGACCTGGAGCAGTTGGAGGATTTTTACCTGGCGTTAAACAAATTGCCAATGTTGCTGCACTTCCTGGTATTGTTGGGAAATCAGTTGGTTTACCAGATGTCCATTCTGGATACGGATTTGCCATTGGTAATTTTTAAAATTATTTTAATACTGAATTTTACAAATGTATTTTATTATATATATGCAATTTTATTATATATTACACAATGCACTGAAATGCAGTGTTAGGTATAGGAGAAAAATGAAAAAATATGAATTTTGAAATAATAGTTGTAAATGTGTTTAACAATATATCTCAAAAATAAATTAAACATTGTAAAAGTTATTTATTTTTTTTATAGGTAATATGGCAGCATTTGATATGGATGATCCAAAATCTATTGTTTCTCCAGGTGGTGTAGGTTTTGATATTAACTGTGGTGTCAGACTTTTAAGAACAAATTTGTTTGAGAAAGATGTACAACCTGTTAAGGTGTTTGTCTTTTTTTTAATATATATATTTAAAAAAATGTCAGAGTTCCTTATAAATATAAATTTACAGGAACAACTTGCCCAAAGTATGTTTGATCATATACCAGTCGGTGTAGGTTCAAAAGGTATTATTCCCATGAATGCAAGAGATTTGGAAGAAGCTTTGGAAATGGGTATGGATTGGTCTCTCAGAGAAGGTACAGTAAGATATACATTATTTATATCTTAAGATTTGAAAAAATTCTTTAATGCATAATTTAAAATATTTCATAAAAGGCTATATTTGGGCTGAGGATAAAGAGCATTGTGAAGAATATGGTAGAATGTTAAATGCAGATCCATCTAAAGTTTCTACAAGAGCTAAAAAGCGTGGTCTTCCACAAGTAAGGATTATTTAATAGTTTTGATTGTTCTTTTTAGCATTGATACTCAATAATTTTTTATTTCTTAGTTGGGAACACTTGGTGCTGGAAATCATTATGCCGAAATCCAAGTAGTTGATGAAATTTATGATAAAAATGCTGCTAATAAAATGGGCATTGAAGAAAAGGGTCAAGTTTGTGTAATGATTCACTCAGGAAGTCGTGGTTTTGGTCATCAAGTTGCTACTGGTAAATACATAATGTTTTGAAGTGATTTTTGACTCTGTCATATGACAATGACTTATTAATTAAACATATTTTAGATGCTCTTGTTCAAATGGAAAAAGCTATGAAGAGAGATAATATTGAAACAAATGACAGACAGCTGGCATGTGCTCATATCCATTCTCAAGAAGGACAAGATTACTTAAAATCCATGGCTGCAGCTGCTAACTTTGCATGGGTGAATCGAAGCTCTATGACTTTCTTAAGTCGACAAGCATTTGCTAAACAGTTCAGAATGTCGCCAGATGATTTGGATATGCAAGTTATTTATGATGTATCTCATAATATTGCTAAAATTGAAGAACATATGGTTGATGGCAAACCAAAAACCCTCTTAGTTCATAGAAAGGTATAAAATTATTTATTTTTTAAAAGAAAATTGGTCATGAAGTTCTATTTTATATTCTTAAATTATAGGGATCAACAAGAGCTTTCCCTCCACATCATCCATTAATTCCTGTAGATTATCAACTAACGGGTCAACCGGTATTAATTGGAGGTACTATGGGTACATGTAGTTATGTACTTACAGGTACTGAACAAGGAATGAAAGAAACCTTTGGTTCGACGTGTCACGGAGCTGTAAGTTATATAATAATTTAACAATAATTTGGCGAAAACATAGCTAAATATTGGAAACTTTTCTTTTTATCAAGGGTCGGGCACTATCTCGAGCAAAATCTAGAAGAAATTTGGATTACCAACAGGTATTAAACAAATTAGAAGAAATGGGCATCTCAATTCGAGTTGCATCACCAAAACTAGTCATGGAAGAAGCTCCACAATCTTATAAAAACGTGACAGATGTTGTAGACACTTGTCATGCGGCTGGAATTTCGAAGAAGTGTATTAAACTGAGACCCATAGCTGTTATTAAAGGATAAGAAAACGTCGGTAATTTAATTTAATACTGATAATTGTACAACAAACAAGCTCTACTTTGGAGACTAAATTTTCATGTCTTCACCTTGATTTCTACAATTTGTATAAATTTATATGACTTACAATTAAGTTGTAATAAAAATGATTCTTTTTAAAATTTAATAATTTTTTACTGATGCGGTAGAATAAATCAGAGTTACTTCTCGTGCATAACGTAACGATTTATTTATTTCGAAAATAATGTTTGTACATCGCTCTGAATCAATTAGACACTTTAAATTGTCTAAAAATACATTTAAATCAATACTCAACTGTACAAAATAATACTCTGATACAAAAATTATTATAAAAAAAAGAACATACGATTTTACATAAAATAATAAAATTAATAAATAAATTTACAATTCTATTAAAAACATGTCCGTATAAGACAGAAAATAAAATTACGTATTTTAAAACTCTTTGCCGTCTATTTTGTACGAAATAAATTATTCTACATATATCAATCAACCTTATTAAAAATCTATCTTTTCGACTTGCACAGCTTGAATGACCGAATCAAGCTATACATTGTTATTTACACCGTGAAACAGCCAACATTATAAAATACATTGTCGATGCGAGCCGCAATAACATAATCTAGTCTCACATATATCTCCCGTCGCTTTTAGAACAACTGTTTACGTAAGTTATCCAAAACTTTAACCAGCGTTCCCACTGAAAATCCGGTATATCATCCCAATTCACAACGATTTCCGTTCTCCCAACCTCCTGCATGTTATTGAACTCGATAGTCGGCGGCTTTATCACCCTCTTCAGCTCGTTGAGTAAGCCGTGATGTGAGAATGACAAATCCGGGCTGTAGCTCGCCGGATGGTAAATCGATACCCCGTAATCACGGCCGAGTTCCAATATGCGTTCTTTGTGCAGCGAGCTCATCGCCATTGTATCATAATGGTAAAGTAACTGCACACCTGGACAATAGGCTCTAATTTTTTTAAACACGTAGCGCAGCGGTCGGCGCAGATACCACCTGAGCGGATCCTTGCGATTGAGAGAGTAGATGCGTACAAGGATCCTAAGCTTGAAATCTTTGCTAAAGAACACAACGGCGAGAGTCTTGGGCATCAAGCGGTAGCGCTCGATATTCGATAGGTGTTCTATCTCATCGTTCGGTGCCTCGAGCTCCGGATGATAGATCCAAAAGGCATCGGCCACAATGAGGTTGCTGCCATTTCGTATTCTAATCATCATGCGAGTGGCCCATATTTTCCGCTCTGCCATTCTTCTTACTATGTCTGTCGTCGGTACGTGCATGTCCCCTACCGTGCGACGATTCAGCAGCATGATGATCTCGCAGAAATCGTCTATTTCCTTGACGATGCATACGGTTGATACAATCGAGAACTCGATCCGGGTGTCCATATTCAGCAGGTAGTAGAGTTCGGCGACGCTGTTCATGCTGAGGTTGACGTGTTCGATGTCCTGGATGTCGTAGTTGTGGGTACTGAAATTGTGGTACAGATTCTCGATGAGCCGTCGTTCCGGGATCATCCGCCCCATGATTCTCCTCATTTCGTCGAGGCACCTTTCGACTGTGAGGTCGCGACAGAAATTGTAAAGGATGATCCCCGGCTGATCGTCCGAGAACCATTTTTGGACTGGTCTTGACATTTTTTCTCCTTTTTGATTTGATGCCGCGTAGTTTTTATATGTAAGAATGAATTTTCCAGGCGGTTTGACGGTTTGCGATGAGTTCGATGTGTATGATACGTGTGTACGTACGTGTGTAATTTGAAATTTTAGAGCAAAGGCCCGACGAGCGATCACGATGACGAATGTAAATATTGTTTTGGTATCGTGCGCTGAATGTTGGGTTTAGTACTTCACATTTTTGTGAGTCTACGCAACTAATTCATGCAAATCATCATTCATATTCTCACGTATTATATAATGATAAAAATTGCATTTCTATCCTAGCGAAAAAAATGCCAATAACTTCGAACAACTCTTAATAAATGTTAGCAACTGCAAATAATTACTAATAACTGTTATTAGTGTTTCAAACCAAACTGTTTATAATAATTACAAATAGCTCTTTACAGTTTCTAACAGTTTTCTTTTACAAAAACCATTTCTGCTAATATACTTCGTAAAAATTTTAGTTAGGAATTTTAAGGATCTAAAAATTTGGCACGTTATAAAAATATATTGTTTACTGTGTAAAAAAATTTGAATTGACAGTTGATTTTATATTTATCTTTTGTAAAAAGTTGGCGAAATAGAAAAATCTACCAGTCTTTTATGCAATTTTTTTTAGTTAAGTCGTAGTTTTTAAAATTTTAAGGATGGAAATTTTTAATTTCATATAGTCAGTAAAAAATTATTTATAACTGAACCTGATCAGTTTTGATAAACATGCGATATAAATAATATATAGGTATTGGAGATAAAATAACAACAGTAATTTATATATAACGTAATCTTTGTTTATTTCATTAAATATCTCGTACGACATGCTTTTATCAAACTGCATTGGCATTTGTACAAAAATATGCTTATAGCAAATCGAATTTCAAAGATCACTAACAATAAAGATTAATATTACACAAATACTTTTTTATCGAACATTCGAGTTGTAATAAGAGTAATAACATTTGTACATTGTTCTAAAATTGCTATAGATATATATATATATATATATATTTATATATTAAAGTCGTACAAAACAACGCTTAAATATACAATACACAATGCTTATACATGGTACACACAACTTCGCGCGGTTAAATATTCAGACTTTTCTAGGTTTAAATTACCTTAACGTTAACGCTAAGTACTGATAATTGAATATTTTACATATAAAAAATTAAATCTAATAATAATAAAATAAAATAATAATAATAATAATAATAAAAAAAACAGACAAGGAAGATATTATTATTACGAGAAGATCATATAAATAGAATAATAATCGATGTGTTCAGACGATTGTTCAGACCAGAGTTTCTTAGTTTATACAGAGTATACACGCTCTTTAACGAATAATATGTACAAAAAAAATAAATATAGAAATGTACAAAAGAGATTAGAAAGAAAAGACGTTATCGGAGAGAAGGAAAGAAAATACACAAGTCAGTTGAGATACGCGAAGCATAATGCGTAACTCAGCAGTCGACTTCCTCAAGGGTGGAGATGAGGTTATCGAGGCCGAAGAGGAAACCTTCCTCGTGGTTGCCTTGCTGCCATTCGTTGCGATGCGTCAACCTAAGGTTCGAGGGTATCTCACATGTTTTCGCGAAGTCGATCAGCCAGACGCCGACTTTCTCGTTGTCGTAGATCATGAAAATACTGCTGCCGATCACCTATGAACATAGAACAAAAGGTCAAAGTTAGATTTTCAGCGATGAAGAAAGTTGAAGATTGCAAAGTAAAGTAAAACAAACGAAAAAATTGGAAAAAAAATTATAGTATCAATTGACTGTATACTGAAACTATATATTCCAAAATCTCTAAAAAAAAAACACCCACCTCATGTGTAAGGAAGTACTCGGACTGCTCGATCTTATTCCTCAGCTCTCTTATCCTCTCGAGCAACTTCCTCCTCGTCTCCTTCCTGCCCGCTAGGAACAACCTCATTGTCTGTAGCACATGCTCGTGCGACTTGACGGTTTTGAGATCCGTAATGGGAGGCTCACCTGGCAGCTTCATCGCTTCAATTCTGAAGCCATGGCTGCAGGTCGAACTCTGTTGTTCGCGGAACTGCATGTATCGGAGTTTTGTGACAGCTTGCGCTTCGTGTTCCTCTGACGTTGGTGCTGTTGGATCGACGGCGATCATTTTCTGATAAAGATCAGGTCGTGCCGTCGTTTTTGACACTTCGGATTCGAGGAAGGTACGCGTGCCAAGTTTGATATCCATTACGTGGGGCTCATTAAAGCCAAACAGTAGATCTTGGAGCTCGATGAAAGTGTCACCGCGGTACTCGACCTCTCGGTAATACCTACGCATAAGAGTTAAAAGTTCGGTTTAGTACATAATGTTTGGTGTTTTGGCTCTCGGAAGAGTAAAAAAAAAATAGTCAGATGATAATATAACAATGTGTGTGTACGGTTGAGGTTTGTGTAATGATATATAGAGCGCGTTGCTAGGTCTGTAATACTTATATTTACTTCGGTATATACGATTAGATACCGTATCGAATTTGCGTCAAAAATTTTGCTCGTAACTATACGTATAATTTTAGACAATTCTATATAGCAGAACGTAGCTAATTATATAATTTTGTATATATTCAAAAGATAAGCATACTACGTGTGTGGCCTGAACTCTGACATTCAATAACTTCTACGCGACATTTGTTTGACTCATTTATCGCTTGAGGATATACTGAATTTGGGATCAAACGCGAAATTATATAAATTCACTCAACGATTGTTACAATACAAAATACTTAAAAACGACAAACGTACATAATACTCAATAGTGAAGGAACCCTATTATCACAACAATTACCTTGGTATACAGTCCTTGAGTGCGGCATCCTTACTGAGCGCTTCATACACCATACGTTCGGTGTTCTCAGCGCCTCCGGTGCGTCTCTTCCACACAGTTCCAGGACCAGCCGGTGCGAAGCCATCCGGATGTCCAGACAGCTGAAACCAGGATTTTAGTCGGTTCTTCAGTAGAACGTCGCTTGCTGGTGCTGTCAGATCTAATGCGTTCTGTAAATAGAAGAAAAAGGAAGATTGCTTTTAATTTTCGTTTTCGAAAAGTTATATTAATCGTGATAAATTTAAGGAATCATTTTGCTCGATAGAGAGAAAAGATCGGTTAATAATAGAACGTGTGTATATGCGCGTGCGTGCGATGCCGAGAGGCATTCGATATAGCAGTGGGGTATATAGCCGTTAAAACTCGTTCTATTCGAACTGCGCGCTGGTGGCAAGCGATGAATATTAATAAATTTCATGACGCAAGTTAACGCTTTTTTTTCGGCCCATCCGTAATTAATCTCTCGGTTAATTACGTAATTTGGAAAAAGGCTGTACTATATGTGTTGTATATATACGCGATCGGCTGTCCTCTCTTCTGGTTGTGCAATTAAAAGAAAAATTCCAGCGACGTTAACAATAATTATGACATTATATTATATATATACGCATTTTAATCGCGTAAATGCACGTGCACATTGTTTCTTTGTATAACAATAAAAATATTTCAAAATTCTCCTTTTCCGTAATATACATCAAAATAACCGAGAAGAAAAAGTACTCACCAACGCGAGGAACTTGAGCGACAGATCCTCTTCGGGCATCATCGCGTCGGATGACACGACAGGAAACTGTTCGAGCTTCTTTAGAGTGGCTGGATCGCCAGGCGGCCATGTCCCCGTAACCGTCGTCCCCGTTGTCTGTCCAATTCCATTAACAGTCTTTTGCTGATGTTGTTGCTGCCGCTGCTGTTGCTGTGTTATCCCATTGGTAATGAACGTCGCGGTTGCCGTCGGCGTCGTCGTCGTCGTCGACGCTGGTACACTGCTCGATCGGTTTGCCGCTGAGTTAGCAGCGTTGTTACGTCTCCATTGCCGAAAGGCAGTGACTGCTGAGTAACTGCCGGCATGGTCCTTTAGCCGGCGTTGCTCCTTCGCCGGCTGCGGCTGCTGTTGGGATAAGCGCGCCGTTGTTTCTTTGCCGCTTGACGGCTGAAAAATCAAAGGATAAAAATGATTACGTTAGTTTACTCCTTGTACATGGTATACCATTATTACAATATTAAAGTTTTTGAGATTTCCTATAAAAAGTGAATGTGTACATATATATATAAAGGTATACGGTTGAGAGGTAAGAGTGCGTCGGATCGTCACCTCACGTGGGTTTCTCGATTATTTTACGAGCTTTTTCAAGGTGCCTTAGCTCAGCGTTATGTATATTTAACATAAACGGCGAGTGTCAAAGCCAATCGAGTAACGCATAATAATTACATTTCGATCCTACGTATTATATTATTACTATATACTATTAGAATGTTCAAAATATTATATATATATAAATTCGTACCCCAAACGGTCGGCGACAAGTATACGTGGTAAGGGCCTGCATCTCAATAGCACACGACATCGTACTGTAAAGCAGTAGCCTACTGCTATTATGCAATACACTGCACGAGCCGCGCATGTCGTCGGGTTAACAGCCTATCGCAATGCACGTGTACCGTATATACATATATACGGAAGAAATGTTGCGAAAAAGGATTTTTTATACGCACTCGATGATGTGTGTTCCACGACTACGCGAATGTCACTCGTTGTCGTACAGTGAGTGCTGCTGGTTTTTATGCATTATCGCGAGCATTTGATAAACCGTGAGGAGTGAGTTTTTGATTAGAGTGGTCCACGTGGACCTGCACGCGTTTTTTTTTCATTTCAAGAGCGCAAGTTTTTCATTGTTGTTTTTCTTTGTGCGCCGCGCGCGCGTGATATGATACGTGATGCGAGAGACGCGTCACGCGTATCGTATCGCAAGCTTTTGGAAAATATTTTGATACAGTGTTGAAGTTGTTACAGTCAGACGATTATTGAGTTGTTCTAGAATCATGTGCGCAAGTTGTATGTATAAATGTAATGTTTAATTTAACACATTTTTTTTTATTTATGATATTCTTGGGGGGGGGGGGGTTATTGATTCTCGGATCGGATATATAATCGATCGATTGATAAGTAATTAAATGAACGATTACTAATGTGATTTGGATCAGTAATAATAAGAAATTATGTGCGGTATATAGCGGAAGAGGTTTGCATATCAACGTGAGTTTTTGTCAATCGCAGCATCAACAACTATATTAATTTTCCTGCAGTCTATCTATCTATAACCACAGACGCACATACACTCGCATGCGACGAAAAGATAGAAAAAGACGATCCCCTGTTATCTCTTATCATTAGGACAATAATATATCCGAACTTAACGAACTATATAAACATGGAGACACGTGTAGCAGCAACGCCAGTGGCGCGTTCATCGACGAAATTTATCACCGTTCATATATATTTTGACAGGTCTGACGTCAAGAAGTGTACGCGATCTCTCTCTTTCTTCCTCGCTCACTCTTTTGCACACTTTATGTGTGTATACTCCTCCTCCTCCTTCTTTCGTGCGACCGTGTCGAAAATCTTTTGCACGCTTGTACGATGACATTGACGTAATACGACAAAGTGCACGAATCTCCGACGCGAGGACTGCCTGATATTTCGTCACATTGCGCGTTATAAACGTCGCGTATATTATAGTCGCCCCGTGATAAATCGCACTAAATATTTGGTATTCATCGTCGTACGTACGTGTGATTCTGTTTTTTTCTTTCTCTCGTGTATATTATAAGGGAGGTGAATATTACGCGTGGTGGTTAAGATTGTTGCAAGTTTTTTTCCATGCACGAGGATTTCGAAAAAAACGTAAAATGCTTAAGCAGTGAGGTAGGATCGGTAATGTTGTATAATAAACAGTGTGACTCGAGTTTTAGGTATTTGAAAATTCCGCGTGGGGTATATATGCGAGTTCCAGTTCATTTACGTTTTTTGCCATACCGTTCGTTATCATTATGTCATAAATTTCAAGTATTGAATAATATTTTCTGTGGAAAATTATGTGTTTCTTTTTATCACTGAACTTTTACGACTAATAATTAACGTTTCAATATTGATATGTCTATGTTTATTGTAATTGGATACCATAAATAATGATGACCTTTAACGACAACCTTAATAATAATACTAACAAAGAATTGATATATAATTGTAGGGAGTGATTTATATGAGAGGGCAAAGAGAGTAACGCGAGCCCTTTTCGGAAAACACGATAAGCCTAGATGCA
>JAYJLV010000011.1:10427307-10449744 GCA_036873485.1 Torymus texanus
TCCAAATTGCCATAAAAAATGGTAAATTTTCCCATAATTTTAAGTAAAATTTTCTATCAAATTTTTTTCCGTGTATATTTAGTAGACTCTTCGTATTGGGAGACAATAAAGTTTTTCCTTATAATTTTTTTTCAATTCCAATATATCGCTTATCTCATACGTGCGTATAGTGCGTATCATTTAAAAGAAATTACCGTCATAATCTCTATCGGCTAATGTATCAGTTTACACCTATAATATACCTACTCGTTCGAGAATTATACTATTAAAAACTAGGGGAGCCGCGCCTCTCTGCGCGCTACCGCGCGCCAACCTCCCGCTGTCTTTGTAAAAAACTTCGTTTTATACATTATAGGCACGACCGCACTTCTCAGGAGATCATTTGCATTTCGAATCTTTTCGAAAAATGTAACGTTTTATTAGTTTCACGATAAATAAAGAAAAATCCGCTGCCAATACATTGACTTGTAGTTTCCTCTGACTAATGTATTAATTTCTTGTTTTTTTAAAATTATATTATCTTTGGAATGTTATATCGATTTTTCCAATCTTATTTATAGCTATTGTATCTAATATTTATGTGTCAAATTGAATTCTGTTAAATAATAAGCGAAAATTGGCGGTATAGGGTGTATTGAAACATTAAAAAATCGTTTTTATAGATCTAACTCGTCAGGAATTCATTTTATAAGAAAATGTTCAATAGAAAAAAGTTTTGTTTAAATATTATCTACAACTTTTGTACGTAACATTTTGGCGTGAAATCAAATTTTGTCAAATTATAGCCGAAAATTGTTCATTTTATGTATATTTAGGTGTTGAAAATCATTCTTATAGGTCTAACTCGTCGGGAATTGATTTTATATAAAAATGTTAAGTGTGAAAAAGTTTTGTTTAAACATTATCTACAACTTTTATATTTAATATTTTCGTGTAAAGTCAAATCCTGTAAAGTAATAGCAAAAAAGGACTATTTTTTAAATTTTTAGCGGTTCTTTCGCTATTCTATTGCTAAATATTGTTCGTAGAAAACCGTATGTTCAAAAATCGATTTTTTCAAATTTTTATTTTCTCCGCCGTTTTTTTTATTTGTCGATGGATTCAGCTCGATAGAGAACTGTCACTTACTTATAATTAGACGAGTATCTGCGCCAAAGCTCGTTTGAAAAATTCGTTGAGATAATCTGGAAACTTGATTACATACAAACGTACAGACATATATGCATCTCGGAAAATGCTTAAAATGGACTCATTTTGTGCGGAAAATAGTTTTTATGTTGTAAATTTCCTGAATTTAAAATATTACAATTTTCGTCCTAACGAAACTATAAGGCTCTCCCGAGAAGTGGTCGTGCCTAAAAATTCAACCACAAAATTCTATAAACCACAAAAGTAGTATACCAACGGTCTCGCCACTGCAGTTGTTTAGAATGCAGAAGAACCTAGAAGTTTGGAACGAGATATTGTATGTATGTTTTTTCCGCAGCGCTCCAAACTGCGCGTTAAAGTTTACCGCAAACATGTACCACGTCAATCCCTCCGAACCCAACAACGCGTTAGTTAACAATCTTCTACGTATCCTCCAATGTACAAACGTATAAACTAGCTTTTGCATACGAGTCTGTTGCAATTCTTTACCTGCTCCAGCGCGACGTGAAATCCGATAAAAGAAAATTAATTTTTATGATTTTATGATCAGAATTGATATTGTACGATAATAACCATCTGTCAAGATGTAAAATCTGTACTATAATACGGGATATAAAAATTAAACAAATCTTCCTTTCAAATCAAATAATTTTTTTTTACACACGTTACGTAACCGAAAATTACCATAAAAATCTAATAATTTACCGATTTTTCGTCAATCCAATAAAAAAATTTTCCATTCACCAATCATCTCTATATATTATAACGATAAACCAACATTAAAAGATTACAGAATTTTATATATACAACCGTCTATTCTTCTTTTTTTTTTTTATAACATTTTCCTCAATACTCCCATAAATATTAATCCTTATACGTATATATATATATACATTTTCCTCATCTCCGAAATCTTCACACACGTGCGTATACACATTCACACATTAAAAGTCCACAACTCGCACGCGAATCCCACATCATCATTCTCTTCTGCCCATCACCTCATCCAACCTCCATCCCGCAATTATATATACCTTCTATATAACCCCAACGGTGTGACGGCCCTCGGCCATCACGACAATAATTACACCTCGAAACTGGAGATCCTCGATCCTCTCCACATACATACATACATATACGCTCTTGAAACCACAGTCGCACACGAAAAAGATACCCATGCATACATACATATATATACATATATACGAGCGAATGAGTAAGACAGACATTCGCACGCTCTTTCTCTCTCGCTCTCATGTATATATATATACACATACGAGCGAAAGAGGGCCAGGAAGGCACGCCTCCTAGCCTCGTTAGTCCGGATCGGAGAACGCCGCTGCCACCGCCGCGTTCGCGCTCTCTCGCTCTCTTGGCTTTGCGGCGCACGCCGAGCGCGCGCACGGCAAGCCGCGTGGTATGCGTGGATATGCCACTCCGGAGGTCAGCATTGACGCAAATCCATCCGACGTCACGTGGTACGGCGCGAGAGTGTGAGAGAGAGAGAGCGTACGGCACACATATACAAGTGGCTGCGTTGTCGACTCTCCCTCTCTCTCTCTCTCTCTCTCTCTCTCTCTCTCTCTCTCTTATGCTTGTTGCGGGTGTGTGTGCTGTATATATATAGTGTGCATATATGTGTTTGTATGTGTGTATATAATACACTATACAATGAGACCCAACCGTTCGTTCGAATCGTTGTTATATTTCGATATGGTTCTCGTTTTCGCGGCTTATCGCGTTTCTCTCGGACGCGCGCGCGCCCAAGCGACGATTTCTCGTTTTCTATATATAGGACCTGCTGCGGGTGGTATATGGATTTTGATTTTCTTTTGGTCGAAGAAAGGAGTAGTCGAGTTTATTGTGCTGATATAAGTGCAGAATTATTTTAGTAGTTGCTGTTGATCCTCCTATATTATACAGAACCGAAAAGATGGATATATATATTATTATATATAATTATATATGGTATATATACATAGGAACATGCATGTGTGTGTGTATACTTGCAGTAGCTAAATTGCAATTATAGGCGGAGTGCATATCAGCGTTATATAGTTTTGATTGTTGATTTTGCCTCCGATTTTATCAGCACACCGGCGATCGGTTTGCTCCTTTTCGATTCCTATACGTATATCGGTATATGTATATATACACGATGCACGGTAGGTTTTTCTCCATGCGGCTCTCGCCGAATGCTCGTACTAATTTAGTTTTTAAACCGCACACATACGCCATCCGGTTTCGAGACCCGTCGTCGACTGCCGCATGCATTTCGTTTTCGATGCCGCGCGCGCGGTATATTTCACATATATATACACGGTCGAGATTTTCAAGTGTTACTTTCAGAGTAAAAAGTATAAGTGTGTACGAAAATTGCTATGCAACGCTTCTACGTTGTAATGACATTTACTTGACGTTAAATGTTTCATTTCGCGTGAGATTTATCAATTTTGCGAGGAAAATTACCAGGGCGCGCCTAGAGAAAGCCTGCGTATATACGCACGCACATACGACTATATATAAAATGTGTAACGTATATTTTATATAATTTTTCGGTATCTTTATGTAAAGAAATCACCGAATTATGTAAATTTTGTAACTGCATTAAATCATATATCGCCGCGACAGACTTTGTCTATATATACTATTGAACAATTTTGAAAAACAGACACGAAAGACGCGCGAGTTTGACTCGGCAAACATGATAATCGAATTAGTGTAATGCGGTTTAAGTCAATATCTATGTGCTATATGCCAGCCAGTTATAAATAACTGGTTCCGAAAATTTCGGCACAGATGTTATACTGAAATTTATACTTACTCACTCGAAATCATTCATAAATAAGACCAACAGCATCGTAGCTCTACCGTTAAAATAATACATACACATTATTGCGTCAACCAATTTTCGCGATCGCAAAGCTCTCCCGCTCGTTATATGTATATAAAAAAAAGTATCAAATCGGTCATGTTTCCACGTCGCATTAGTCTCATTTCGTGGGCTGCGGTAAATTACAAATTAATATCTCTGGAGCTTGTGTTGCTCTCAGAGTCTTTCTCTTCGCCTGACGCGCACTGCGTTTTTCCCTCTTTGGCAACGCTCGCATGATCATATCGTCGCACAACCATACTTGCGCTCGCGTTTCCTCGTCGCGTGGTTTTAAAGCAAGTATATGTACTTTTATATTCGAGGCGCGAGCGCAGCGAATGTGAAATTTAAAAAGAACAACGCGAGCGCGGTCGGCGCACTTAATTCACGCTGCTTTAATTTTAATACACGAAAAGGAGAGAGAGAGAGAGAGAGAAACATTGTATAAAAATTGGCCAATTAAAAGGAGCGCCTCTCTCGCGCGGGCGCAAGTGCGTCAGAACTTATGAAACGCATTATTCCCTCGTGTATACACGTATAGAAAGTAGGCGGCGATTTATATAGCGGTAGTTGTGTGTACAATCGTTGCCGCTGTTTCGGGTGTGAACTTGATTTATTACAGCGTTGTATATGTATATATGTATACGAGAGAGTGAGAATTAAGTGTATATATATATGCGATTGTGAAAAATTGCAGGCGCGAGCATTACAGATGCAGTTGGAGATTGTTCTTTGTAGAAGGCTGCAAAGCTGCTGCTGCTGTGCATGTGCGTGTAATTTGAGGCAATTAAAAATAACTAGTACGATTGTGCGTTTGCCCGGTTGTCGTTGTGATAATTTAAATTAAGAATGCTCAAGTTAAGAAAATACTTGGGAAACTGATAAAATTGATAATATTTACATAACAATACCCTTGAAATGCAGTTGAAGGTTAAACGCGTAGTATACAGGTTCCGATGTTTTTTCGATTGATTAAATAATTTACTTTGACATTACTACTATGATTCACGTGTAAGGAATTTATTTAAAATAAAAAATAAAAGAATTTTCGCGTATATGTTAATGGAAAAGAAAATTGACACTTCGAAGTTGGCAATGTTCGTTGACTTTTTTGACACAATGTTTAAGTTTGACATGTATATTTGTTTATTGTTCCATAAATTACAATTAAGCTTGGCTTTTTTTTATGTTTTTAGTCACTATATACACTTAACATTGAAATTTGGTCATTAGGGTTGTCGACCACTTATAAAAGTTACAGAACAGCTTGCGTCATACTTTAATTGATCCATAAATAATTAACGAACAGTGTTGATAAATAATTATACAAATTAAAAGAAAATCTTATTCATGTAACTCATATTAAGATCTAATGCGTCATAAATGTTAAAACTTTGATAGGCAACCATAAATTTGTCCACACTATTAAAACCTTTCATCCTAAATTTATCATCATAACATAACAGTACCATAATACATTTACCTCTCAAGCACCGTAAAACCATTTTTAACGTGCACCTATTAAAGCTCTCTATATATTCCACCGACAATTTTTATTCACCACTAGCAGCCTTTTGCTATACCGTGAGTACGGGAAAAACCACCGCTCCTCGCACCTATATACACGTCGTTTGCGTGCAGTAGGCTTCCGATTAGGTGGCCACCAAATCCGCCGAATTCGCATTCCCTCGTGACACCGCATACTACATCACATATACCAGCATAACCATCGTGACGTCCTCCCACACCGACGACAACAACGACGACGACAACGAGGAACAATGGGATCATACGCTACGTCACAGGCCGCCACGGTTCCTCCCTCATCAGAACGCAGTGCTCGCGCGCAGCGCACGCTCATTTATTTATAGAAATTCACGTAGTGGAAGAGGCCCACACCTCTCTGTATATATAGCTATGTGTATATATATAATAATGGCCAATTAACAGTGATGTGCGTCGTAAGGAAAACCGCGCATACCATGCGAGATACTCCGTTATTCGCATGTATTTTATGAAGCGCCTCAGCGTGGATGATCCTTGACGAGCGGGCGTAGGCGGTGATAACGAATTGGAAGACGAGTGAAAGTTTGGGGAAAAGATCGGTCGGGGCCGGTTCGAGGTTCGGCGAGTGGAGATTTATATTGGGCGTTTATTCGTGCGTAACAAGCGCAGGAGGGGGATTTATTTGAATGGAAGCTTTTAGCGAGAGAGATTGATGCTTGATTGCAGCGCTGAGGATTGCGATATAGGTGCGAAAAGGTGGATGTTGATACAGTTGTTTCTGATTTTATTTGGTATATAATGTAGGTTTGAATGGTATTGCGTAACGTGAGGTTTGTTGAATCGGTTGGATGGAAATGAATGACATTCGCGTTATCAAGGATACGCGGTAGCTCTGTATATATAAGTGTATTATGTTATTACTCTACAACGCGAATGGCGCGAATTTTACGGTCTCTTTACGCGTGAAACGCCGATTTAACCTCGCGAAATTTTATTGCAATGTAAAAGATTTATAGTCCTGATAGCTTTTGACAAATTTGAAGTATACCTCGAGTGATTTATGATGTTTGAAAGAGTGCAATATTAACTGCGCGAATTCTGTATATAAATTTAAAATTCTCAGTTGATTCAATTAAGCAGTGTGTAACGCTCTCGTGAGCATTATAGCTCTACTATATATACTTGGGAATATTCATGAAATTTCGATGATGAATTAATATATGAATATTTGATACGCAAAACCCACATTTACATATATACTTTTGTAGAAAGAAATTTATTAGAATTTCTTATTGTTTAATACGAAAAATTTATTAAAATATCAAATATTTACAGTAATTGTTATCATAAAATATGTATTTTATATATTAAAAAAACAGTTTTACACATTTACAAATACCGTAGTAAAAATTCTCTATAGTTTGTGTATAAAAAAATCTCCTTTTGTGCGTACACAATTCGATCGAATAATTTAATAAATAAAAAAAATATAAATACCTAACAAACCCCGGGCACATTTACAAACGAACCTCGCACATATTTATTTACATATCTAAATTCATTAGGATGACGGCGTGATGATCTGCAGTACATACTCGAGCATCCTGATCAGGTCGTTTTCTTGTTCGGCTTCAGCAGGCGATAGCTGCAGCGTGAGCCGGCAGATGGCTGCATGCAAGCACTGCGGGAAACCATAGCTACGAGCGATCAACTTACCCTTCTGGTTGTTGCTAATTAAAGACCAGAGCATCGAGCTGGCAAGCTCGATTTCCGTGCTCGTGCCCTCTTTCAGCGACGTCAGAAGCAACTCGAGGAATTCAGCTGGATGAGAGAAGAAGAAAAGAAAGAGAGGAATGTTAAATCTACTTTGTTTTTTAACGCGATTTTTATGCGATTGTAAATGGCTGGCTTTTCGGGGGCTTTGACGTGCACTTGCGGTCGTCTTACGAATGAGTTATAATATTTTTAGGGTCGGTAAAATTGTCGCGATTTGGTCGTTATACAGAAAAGTAGAGGGTAGGGACAAAGATATTGTAATTGAGTTTTATCGCTGAGCGTCATTGGAACTATAAAATATTTGGGGTGGCTTTTAAAACTGCAGTAAATAAGATATACTTTTCCTTTCATCTTTTAGTACTTGTCAAATTAAAAAGACATATGTAAAACAATTTTTAACAAAAACATCGTATGATAAAACGTTAAATAAAAAACTTCTATTAATATTTTTTTTTTTTTTTTTTTTTGCAATAGAAAGAGTCATTAACTCGATCGAATCGTTCAATTTCGTAACTATATCGTGTATGTGCGCAGGAAATAACTTTACGTGCCACAAAACATAAGCTATTGAATTCTGCGCATCTGTATAGACTCATTTCTAGCTCATGGTCTTAAAATATCTCAGTAAAAGCTGGCTAAAATAATATTTTGTTACTTACTGGAACCTAAAAGCCTTGGCCGATTGGTCACATTAAACGCCAAGTTCCGTAAAATCGAAATAGCCAAAAGTCTTGTAGAACCGGTCGACAGTCGAGCCAAATTTATCAGTACTTCCAAGCTGTCCACAGCCTAAAATAAACAGCAGAATTGCAGTTATAAAGTATCTTTTGGTTTATATTGAATAATTATGCTTGTTAAATATAACAGAATACATACTATTAAATATATATTTAAGCCGCTATTTAATATTTCCGTTTATCTCTTACAAAATGATTCATCGCGAATACATAAATGTTTACTTGGATAATTATATAATGAATCAGAAAGTGGTAAATATTTTATGTAAAAGTGTTAATTGAAATGTCTCAAACGTAGCGATAAATTTTAACTGAACGATATTTATCTTCTTGAACAAACGAGATTTTTCGTTACACAATATTGAATATCAACATTTATTGCAAGTAAAATTTTCATCGTTCATTATTAATAGGGAACTATGGCAGCAAATCGTTTAATCGATCAACGAATACGAAAAAATATATATATATCAAAGACGCCATGATGAAAGCTCATGACTTCCAAGTCACAGTCGTTTAAGATAAGAGATCTAGGAGTTTTCGATCGTAAATTAAGGTGAAGGGGGGAATAACGTCGCACCTTGGAAACTGCCAGCTGGCCTTCGTCATAAAACGTGAAGTCTATCAAAAACTCCAGGCAATGAATCTCCACTATCTGCCAAATTTTCGTTCTCTTCGTCGTGGCCGGATGGATCTTGGTGAAAAGTTGCAAGATGTTGGTCTACGTGGAAATAGAATGGAATAAGTAAAGACATACGCATGAGATTGGTGAGATTAAAACACTTTCTAAGCTTAAAGACAACTGGTCACGCGATAATCTATAACCTCATCTCGATAATATTGTGATACGTTTGCATTTGTTTGTATAAGTACAACGTATGTAAATTAGTAGAGTAAATTGAGTAAATAACTTCATAAATCATTAAATTTTATTTGATGACTTTACCTCCGTATTACGCTAATGAACTCTTTCAGATTTATTCTGTTGAAAAAGCTTATACTAATCAAAGATTTATACTCTTTCTTAATCGTATACGTTATGTGGCTCGTAAGAATAGGTTTTATTTGCCTTTTCAAGGATTAAATTCTGCATTTGCAAGGCAATATAAGGTTGAAAAAAATTAGGTCGCCAATAATCGGATAAAGTACTTTTTTCTGATTTCTCATAAATAAAAATAAATGTGAAATTAAAATGCTTAAGCATTAAATAAGAATACATTGACGTCATAGTTAAAAACTACAAGAATATGATTATTTTGCGTCATATATCTGTATTACTTAATGTCCACTAAGGTCTTAACGTGAATTATATAATTTTCAAATCAAACCACTGCGAAAATCAAGATTTTAAATGTCTCCGCGACCCATTGATAACTCCTTCATTAATAATATCTCCGACATATAAATTTACGCAACGTAACGCACAATGAAACGCAATATATAATAACCCCAGCCGTAAATGGACAACTCGACAAAAGTCATTCTCCCGTATGTAGATATATATTATACTTAAAGCAATCCTCACCTTTGAGATGACAATGCGACACTCGTGATTGTGAATGGCATTATGAAGTGTGTGAAACGCAAAGTTCAGCTTTTGACAGTCACCGCCCCGACCAATCATTTCGAGCTCTTCCATGATGAGGTGAACGATTAAGTGCACAAGGGAGACGGAATTCGGTGTTTTTCGCAAGCCGACGCCAGGCGTCACCGATGTCAGAGGTAAGGATTGGGATGCTGCAAAGACGTATGTACATGTGTCATGATAAGCACAGTGATCTATTTTTTATCCATATACAAGGTTACGACGTAGTGCGGACTTTCCTTATAGTCGCGAGCAGACAAAGTCGATCATTAGTTCGAACTAATGATTATTGTGAGTTTTTATGATAGGACAAAAATCACATGCAAAGAAGTTGGTTCTCACGTGTTCTCAAAGGTATATTCTCAAATAAAAAAGAACCGGTGCTCCTTTCAAGTATTTTTTACCCACCAATAAAATTTTGTCAAATGCAATCGGCACGAGTAAATCCAATATTGCAAAATTTTTTGCTCACTTTATCGTAAAATTGTATTTTATTTATACAAGTAAAAAAGCGTTTTTGTTCGCTTTGCAGCTTTTACCTATTAAGCATCCCGATGTGAACGTTGACAACATTTTCAGCGTGGTGATTAAAACTTTTTTGTTCAGTGATGTATACGCCCATAGTTTGTGAATGATGTCAGACAGGCCGACATCGGCGAAAATTTCTTTGGCCTCCTCGCTATCGTACATGAAGTTCATCAACATTATGTAAATCGAGTCGATCTCGTGTAACAAAGGATGCATCTGCAAAAGAAGCGGAGAGATAAAAAGTGGGAGAATGTTAATGGCCGGTCCGTAATACATAGTGATGCGAGGAGGAGGTAAAGCTCGTATGTACGCGTGTGAGCAGTTGGGAAAACCCGGCGTTTTCTCAATGCTAATTTCTCCGATGAAATAATCATAAGATCGAAAAAGTTGTTAACGTCAGGAAATTTTTCTGTATCAGCTGGAGAGAGAGAGAGGAAGGAGAGAGGGAGGTCACTTTTTCCCTCGTAAAAAGCGCATAATACCTTCTGACCCCGGTCGCTCTGTGATTTGAGCGTTTGCACTGAAATTCCGTTGAGCTTCACGTAAACCTCCTTCAGTACCATTAGGCAGATGCTGGGAAAATTTTCTACTATCGCCTGTTTCTTTGCTGCCGTAGATATACAGAGCAAATTCGTAAGTGCTACCGTTATCAAGTCTTTGTCGTCCCACTGTCTATTCCTCTTCAATGGTTTAGCGTAGCTGAACGCGATGAAAAGATTTATCAGAATCTTGCAAATGTCAGCTCCAAGTCGTAGCTGTTCCTCGCCAGTAGAAACGTTTCTATTCTGCTCGGTCGGATTCTCAATAGAACCAGCGCCGAAATTAGTCTTGGAGGATGATTTGTGAGCGTTTGATGAAACCGTGGTACGGTTGTTGTCCTCGGGCTCATTCGTATCGCTGACGTACTTTGTGTCTAATAAGTCTTTTATGGGGGTGACTTTATCTTCCTCGCATTCCCTCTGCATTTCTTGTGATAAAAGGAACGTAAAGAAGCTGAGGGCACTCATTCCGAGCTCGGATCTGGAATGTTTTATTATGTGGCATATTGTTCTGATGAAAGCTTCTGCATCGATGTTTTCCAAAACTGATTGAATAGGATCGAAGTGTTGATTTTCCGTTAGAGTTAAAGAGACTAAAAATTTGAAGATTTCAGTGCCTAGTCGATTGCGCAGTTCAACCAATCTAGGAGTGTTTGTAACTAAAAAAAATAATAAATTTGAATTAAAATAAAATATACAAAAATATATAAAATCATGAAGTAATAGGAACTTACAATACAAATCTTTGTTTAATAATTCAAACAATTGCTTGATAAAATCTGCCGGGAAAATTACTATCGACGCAAAGTCTGGACTATGAATTACGCAATTCGTAAGTACAGTGCATAGAGCAGTATACATTTCCAGTACGTTGCAATAATGTTCCAAGTTTCTTTCTCCACTAATTGTTTTTGGAATTTCACTGAAGCATCTAAGAAGATAAAATACATATTGAAAATTAATAACTTTCCTTTCCCTCCTATTGTAAAGAATAATAACTACTTACCCCATTATGTATTTATACAGAGAATGCTCAAATATTTCATGTATAACTTCATGTTCTCCAATAGCAATTAGATTATTAAGCATTGAACACAACGTTGTAATTAAACTTGGTGTAGCTATGAATTGCATATGATCGTTATCGTCAGTAATATCAGAGTTCCTAGCGGAATCTAAAAATAAATTTAAGAAAAAATTAAATTTCAAAGTATGAATTTTCGTGAATTAGTTTTAAATAATATATTTTGAACTAAACTAAAAACATGTAAACAGAAATTAAAATGTTTATATAAAAGCTTATGATTATTAATCTTATTTATAAGGTTTGTCTACAATAAGTTTTGATTTTATGTACGTACATGCCTGAAAATCATCTCCACAATTATATAAATAATAAATTGTTTTAGGAACCATCGAAATAGTTGTAGTTGAGCGACTACTCGCTAGTGATTGCGTTTGTGTACCTTCGGACTCTGTTATTTCAGATAAGTCGGGATCTAGCGTTGCCAACATATAACAATTTGAACACATTATGGCGATTTCATGATAGACATTACATTCTTTTATATACGATAGAATCGAACATGGTTTTAACGCATCAACCTGAAATAAAAATATTTGTCATCAGAAATATTTAAAAGCGTCTATTAATTTTAAAATTCATAGAAAAATAAAACATTCAATTTATTTCATTTATTTTGAAAATATGTATTTAACATTTTTGTAGATTATAAATATATTCGAAACGATTCAGAGTTGTTAATTGAAACATCCTAGATGAACTACGATGAAATCATAAATCAAAATTAATGTACAAAAAAACTTTCGACACTTGTCTTGAAAAAAAAAATTAGGAAAATCATTACCGTTGACGCCCGAAGATTTTCCTCCGTAGCTAATTAGCGCGGGAGAAACCAATAGCTTATTTCTCGGTAACGTGAAATAGCATATACTTACGTATTGAAAGGCAATCGTATTGGAATTCCTAATTAGATTGCTCATCGCGAGGCAGGCCTCCTCCTTGACAATGCACGACTCCTCCTGGGTAGTTATGAAATAGAGTAGCGAGTGGCATAATTCGCCCGGAGATGAGTCGATTGCATTCAAGAGCTGTAGCGCCGTGTGAGGTCCATTAATCAGACTCGCGAGCAATTGCAATGCCGAGGCGCGCACCAACGGATCACGGCTCCGCCACAACGCCGGCAACCAGCTTAGAGATTGGACCTCCTCGTACCAGAACTTTACCCAGAGCTGAAAATTATTTTTTTTAAGATCAATCTATGGATCTATTGGTGCATTTTATCGAAAAAAAAGAAATAAAAAAGAATTTTTAATGCAATGGGAATGATCGATAAACGTTCTACTTACGTTTTTATTTAAATTGATTTGCATCTGATAGAGTATGTGGTTTAAGCAAATTATACAGTTTCTAGTTATTGTTAAACCCATGAAACTAACAGTCCCTTCTCGATGAAACGATAAAATTAGCTCGATTAAAACATTTCCAATGGACTTGAGCGTATTACTGTGACTTTTCCATTGACATTTTCCAATTACGTAAGTCAATGTAGACAATACCCAGTCCAAAAATGCTAAAATATTCATAAATTATTTTTTTTAACCGTGTAATTTACAAAACAAATTTTTTACGAATAATTCAGCTTACCTAAATTGTAGTAATCTCCGTAAACTAAATTAGAAATTGCATATTCAACGAAACTTATCCAGGAACTTTTTGATTCGTCATTTTCATCTGTATCTATCATTGAGCACGCACGTGCCAATCTAAGAACAGATTGATGAACATCTTCAGTCCCCTCTTCACTGGTATGCAGCCATTCTCCTAGTGTCTTTATCATATTTTTTACAGTCTTACAAAGCCATGCAGTCTTTTCTAAAGTCAAACAGTAATTATTCAACTATTTTTTTCAGATTTGACTTAAATAGTACATTTTAAAATTTATAATAAGGCATGTAAAAAGTTTTTACCGTTGCTTGTTACTTTTATATACAAATGAAGAAAATTTAAAACATTCATAAATAATTCATGATCTTCTTTACTTGATGGATGAGAATGTAAAAATCTTTCAAACGTATTTGCCCACGGGAGGTGTAATACGCTTTCATAATTTTCGGAATCCAGTAAATTAGATAATTTTAAATATCTGTTAAAATACATATGTTTTAATTATTGATTAAAAAATAGCATTATACAAGAAAATTTTGTATACATTGTGTTAATAATGTCTTACATTGTGAGATAATCGATTGCACATGATACTCCATTATGGGTAATTGAATTTTGAATATTATACAATTGTTTTTGCAAACAATAAGGAAGTGAGGTATACATCAAGCCAGCAAGTTCAGTTTCTCTGATCATCAGACTTTCAATCATCATAGGATCATTAATTTCGTCCCACTTTTTGAGTAACAATTTTTCACCTCCATTCCATTCCCATGCCCAGTATTGTCTAATAAATGTCAAAGCAGTTGGATTGCTTCTATGTAAAACTATAAAAATAATGTTATAAGTATATTTTATACATAAAAAAGCTATGGTAATGTTGATTCAGCATTATATCATACTTGAAATATCTGATCTTCTGTGAACACTTGTTTTCCAGTGAGCTTTGCATGTAAATGGTAGTTTCATTTTCAAAGTTATTATATATGGTAAAGAAATATTGAAAGGACTACTTGAACTCCTTTCTGTAAGGCGCATAATATATCCACTGTATAAAAGCAAAGCTAAAAGTTGAGCACCGTCCATTTTAATACTGTCATTATTTGGATATAAAAATAAACCTAAATGAAAAAAGAATTAGTAAATTATTCTATATTCAGATTTGGCCATCAAGGAAACAAAACTTACTTCGTAAAATATTATAATAAACATCAATTCGGTTAGATAGTTCTATTCGTACGGAACATTCAGAAGATGCAAGAAGTTTTAAAATAGTTACAATAGAAATCACTGAATCAGGGTAGTTGACAAAATCTTTCTCAATCTAAAAATGTATTGTATTAATAAAATAGGTACTTTTAGTAACTAAATAAATATATAAAACATTTACCAGAGCTTTAGAAAAAATATCTAAAATCAATGATAAGCCATTTTCTGAAATGAAGGTTTTATGTAATGAGCTATCAGATAGCATTACACTGACTTGAACTAATGCTGATTTTCTCACTTTTGGTTCAACATGAGATGACCGTAGCATTTCGAGTACTGACAAAAGTGCACTTTTCTGTAATGAGTATTAATATTAATGAATACAATATTAAATAACCTTGATACATGAAATAATTAACATTTAATTGTCAATAGCCCTGACCTGGTAAGTTCCTTCAGATCGCTTAGCAGATATTTGTTTATCAAATACACATAGTGAACCAAAAGGAAGACCATGAAGCGACGTCAGACGAGGTAATTTTTGAACTGAATTTTTTTCTTGTGCCAGTAACCAAAGTATTCTACACAATGCTTCATCTCTTGTATCTGGTATTGAAGAAAACATCAACCTAATATTACCTTTTAAAACCTTGAAGATAAATTTATTTATCTATTAAAAATTTTTATGTTAATAAATATTGAAATACAAGAAAAAATATTACCTCTATAAATGGAAGATGTATACTTGTAGCAAAATCAGGATCAACCATTTTTATAATTGATTTTCCTAATGAAGAAGATGGATGAGCAAGGCACTGTAAAAGAGGTAACACTGGAATTAAGGCTTCCATTAGCATTGACCACCCAGGTTCCGTCATTTGAGGTTTTCCTTTTAATAAATAAAGAAGTATTTCACTGGCCATACTTCTTATCTAAAGAGAAAAAGAAAATGTTTATTGTGAAATAAATTCTTTTTAGTGTATTAAAAAAAATGTTTTCACATTACTTTTTCATTTTCATGCATAGTTCCATGACAAATTATTTCAGTTAATATACTTGGTTCCATTAAAAACATAAAATTTTTCCAACTGTTTTTGTTATTGTGATCAAGATGAAGAGCTGTTGCAACTAATGAATGACATTCTGTATATATTACTTCTTGTACTTCTTCATCACTATGTGCCAAAAGTGTGATCAACATTTTTTTAATTATATCTTTATCTTCTGCACTTAGTTTACACCTTAAACAAAAATTTTATGTCATATTCTTTATTCAATTATTACTTTAAAATAATAAAAGGTATGGTACTAACCCTGATTTATTTCGAGCTAAAGTTATAAATGTTTTTATTAATTTAAAATTTTTATGATAAAGTAAGCTAAGTTTTGAGGAATAAATCATTTTCAATTCATTTGAATAGCTTTGGTCCTTCACATTTTTCATCAAAGAAATAGCAGCTTTCATTGACTTTGTGACCAAACGAGTTTCATCCAATAATTTAACTAATTCACATTCTTGTCCACCATGAAACCTCTAAAATAATGTTATGAATAATTATTATTTTAAAATATTAAAAAATATTTATATATATATTGAGATTTATACTCATACCCTTGCATATTCCTGTAGAGTTATATGCATTGATGAATACATTAAGTATACAGGAGCATCCATAATAGCATTACAAATGGATAATTTCATATTTTTCGGTATAACTTGATCAGCTAATTCTAGTGGCATAATATTACTCATTAACTTCACTGTTAACCATAAAAAATATATATAAGTTTCCCTATGATAATCAACATTATTGAATTGTCCAAAGTAATCCAAAATTTCACTTAATAATTCAAATAACGTTTTTATGTTTTCGTGAATTTTTAGGGCAATATTGTCATTGCAAAACCATACTGTGGGCATAACACTGGTGATAAATAATTGTACTAGTTCATATACTAAATCTGCAATATGTCTAACTATTTTTAGTGGACGAGTTGAATCACTTGGAATGCTCAATAACTTCAGAACACTTATTAAACTTTCTGTACAATAATCAGGTATAAACATCTGCTGTAGCTGAAGCACTGCATCATCTACATCATCTATTAAACTAGGAGATCTATTATTTATTCTCTGAAAAATTTTACATTAATTTTATAAAAAGAAAAATGTAATAAATAAGTTTAAAATAATTTTTACAGGCTCATCTGGATCAGAATGATCAGGAGGTTCTCCTTCTGGACTGTCTCTTTTTTGTAATATTGGACAACCTTCACTTTCCAAATTCCTTGCTAATATCTATAAGAAAATAAAAAATTAAATTTATATTATCAACAACTATTATTTTTTTATTTTAAAGAAAAGGTTTCTAAATTATTAAAATAATTATTGCTACCTTTTGTGCTTTATGTGCGATGCTAGGATCACAATAATAATATATCCGAAACCTTAATGTCCGAGTAAGTTTATAAAGACTTTTCAATATTGTTATAATTAAATTTTGTGATTCTGGGGTAGGTTCATCCTTATAAGACTGAAGAAGAGCTAATAAAATCTAAAAAAGATCATTTGTATTTAACTGTGTACTATGGTATTATATGATTTAAATATATCAAAATATTTTAAATTTACATTGACAGTAGTTGGTCTATGTAAAAAGACTTCAGCTGGAAAATCTTGTAACATGATATTTGTAATAAAATGACATGTTTGAACTTTTCTTGCAATATCAGTAGAATTACTTAAGGTATCTTCTAACGTAGACAGAACCCCTTTATCTGATGTAGCTAATACTTGCCAAGGCATGACGAGCCATTTAACACTACTTTCTGATCTTCTTGGAATCACAGTGCCATCACCACAATTTATCGTTAAATCAAGTGGCATAGAACTAAATACATAAAATAATTTATTAGCTATTGTAATTATATTTATTTTGGACAATATTAAAAAGTTATTGTTAATATACCTGTCTAATGGAGACATAGGTGAAAAATTACTTGATTCTGCAGTATCATTTTGATAGTGATAATTATGATTATTTTCAGGTGTTTCATATGTAATAGGTGGCATATCCTGTAGACAATACATGTATTTCAAATGATTTATAAATATGAGAAAATTTGATAGAATAATAGTATTCATACCCCAAAATTTTGTATAAATTTTTCTGGATCTGATGCAATTTCCTGCATTAAATCTAATTTACCATGCCATCTTGAATCTAATCTTGCCCTCAAGTCCCGTATTTCATTTTGAAATCTTGTTCTTCCTAAAGAGTTTAAGTAACTGCCAGCATCAGCCTGAAAACAAAACTCAAACTTGGTAAGTAAATCAATGTGGTAAATAAAATTAAATCGATTCAACCTTTAGATCATAAAATTACCTTTATTAATTTTATCATCAAGTCCAATACTTTTTCTGTTTCAATGATAGGTTCGATTGAAAACCAATTAAAAAGTTTAAGAAGTAGTTCTTTTTTAATAGCATTGCAATCACATTCAAAGCCAAGTTCCAATTTCAGAAGTATATTTTCCAATGCTCTCAGACGAATCTCATCGATGGGATGATCTTAAGAAAACACAATATTTCATAAAAATGTGAATGCATATATTGCACATGTGTAAACAAAGGCAATTGGCATGACAACTGTCTAGCAGAATGTAAACAAAGGTACAGTGGAAGTTCTATTTTTATCAATAAAAGATTATAACGTACCCAGCTTTCTTATGTGTGCATTTGATATCGAGCTAAACGTAGACATTTTTTATATAAATGAAAAAACGGTTCTGAGGTTAAATCCAAGACATTTTTACAATCGGCGAATACGACTTTTGAAAAGCCGAAAGTGGTGATAACATCGTAGTGTTGTTTTCATGAATGTATACATTCATGAAGTCATTCATTCAAGTTTATTTACAAACTACGAAAAACTCTTTCATTGGCTGCGCGCGTAAAATGCACTGAGCGTGCAACAGAGAACAAGAACAGACTATTTCTGTTTAGTAGGTATGTGATTGGTTACTTTGCTTACTAAAAAAGAGATAAAACTATTTTCGCGCTCTTTTTCTATCCGTGTGCTCCGAAATTCCGAAATGAAGATAAAGATTCTAGGCGAGTGCCGACCATTAGCTTTAATATGTGCTAATGGTAATCCCATTTGTATTCACTGATATATTTTATTGATGAATCTAATTACGACCAGCACAAATTATGGATTTGGACAAGTCCATTTAGTCGAGAGTCAGTTTCCCGCGCAGTTGCGGTTCTTGTAAGCGAGGTTAGGTTTCCTTTTAATGCGCATGCGCGAATCAGCGTCGCAGTCAATCGACATTTTGTACGATATATAAATGCAGAAGCAACTGTGGCTCCAACGGAGAGAGAAGCTTCGCATTCCTATTTTCTGTCTTTTTCAATGAAATTGTTTAAGTATATTACATTCTAATATAACTAAGATTATCTTTAAAATACTTATTAGATATCTTTTTCAACTTCAATATTACAATGAAATTATTGCTAATTATACTAATGATATTTACACATAATTTGATACACTAACAATTTCTTTAACTGCAAGAACGACGGTTAATAAATTTTCATACATTTATATGATTAACGTGACCCAGATAAAATTTACCATGCATAAATTAATTTTAATTATTTTTGAAAATAGAAAAATGAATATTTTAATTAATATACTTACTTTGATCTTTTCTGAAATGTAGTTTCTGAAAAATCAGCAATCAAATTAAAGATAAAAGTAAAAAAGAAAAATGATTCACTTTTAATTAAAAGAAATCAAATAAACCGTAGTTAAATCGCTTTTTACATCAATTTTTTTGTTATAGTAACCGAAAAAAATAAATAAAATTGAAACACTATTATTATTACGTATTTTTATTTTTATTTTTTTTAACATCTAGATAAAAGAAAAATACTTATAAAATTTATAAAAATAATAAACGATCTGAAGTAGAATGCAAGATGTTATTTGATTGTCTCCTTGTATACAATCTATATACGAAAGTTAAATTAAAAATCTTTTTTTAATATACAATATGAAAAACAACTGCAACTAAAAAAGGGACATCGGGAAACATGGAAAAGGAAACCAATGAAAAATCAAACGTCAAAACGCATTTTTATTTATTTATTATTATTTTTTTATCATATCCCATATCGGCGCCGCGAGAAAGTCGCGCGACGCGCTCGCATCCGGAGCGTCAGCCGCGCGAATTCCCGGCGCCAATTGGGACGCTTTTTATTTTATACACAATATCTGTTGTTGCTGTTATTTTTTTTTAATCATCTTATTTTCTTGTCTCTAAACATACACATCGTCATTGAAGGGGAATCGAACGATTGAACCACGGATAAAACGGGCGCTTCGCGTTATTTATTTCTTTTTTTGTTTATTTTCTTATTTTTTTTCTTATTTTTCTTCTTCTTTCGTCGCCGTCAGGAAGCTTCGAGGAATATACAATATAAGGAATCACCGTATCGTCGTCGTTTATTAACTCCACTCAGAAGGATATTTCGAATATTTCTGGATTTTTTTCTTGAACGTCGAAGCGAGCTCGCGCGCCAATCGGCTTATATATATGTTTTTATTTTACATTCGTCATGCGTCATGGTAATGATGTTAGTATACATGTGGTATACTTGTGATATTTTATAAACGAGAATTTTTCGCCTTAATTTCGCGCATTATACGTCGGTTATTGGGATAATATTCGACTCCCGTCGCACTTTTGGCGCGCGCGCTCGCTTTTACAATGTTAATTAACATCGATAATACACATGTACATTATTTAACTGCATATAAACGTACAAAATAGGTTTAAAATCGCTATTACATACGTATGATGTTTGCGCGCACACATAATGACACATGACGTACGTATATATTTTCTCATAATTCTCCATGGACTGATTTAATGATTGTGAAATTGATATACGTTTGTTTTTGCACTCTCTCTCTCTCTATATATCTTTCTCTCTATTACACTCGGGTGCTTTGCAATTTTGTGCTTTCTTAATTCGCTTTCTCTCCCTCTATATTCTTTTTTTAGATTTTCAGCTTTTTTGAGGCTGCTCGAACGTATATATATATGCGTTGATCGGATGATTTTTTTCGACGAGAATGTTATATATAATATGCACGCGCGACACCTTTTTCAAAGGCGTTCACAACGTTGCGTTAAAACAATATCATGTCACTTAGAGTTATACACACACATTTTCTTTGTTTTCAATATACTTAATATCCGTTTTATCTAATAAAATTCCTAAAAATCCATTATCCCTCTAACATCAATAGATCTTACAAATATATTCTATACCCGAAGATACCGTTGTTGTCATATATATTATAAAGACCTGAAAATGCATATGAAAAAATGCAATAACACACACACACGCGCACGCATACACACACACACACACATGAAAACAGGCTTATATTGCGCGGAAATTCATATACATATGTATTTTATCACCGCTCATGTATGCATGAGAAACTCTGAACGCCAAACATAAAACGTAAAAATAATACGCATAATCGATTGCGCAGAACGCGCAACGCGACAAAAATTACCCTTTCGCTATATATATATATACACCTATAAAGATATATATGTGTATACACCCACAACACTGCAACGTCTGCAACTACAGTAGTGTATAATAGTAGTAGTATAGTAGTAGTAGAAGCAGGAACGGCAGCCTTCGATTGGATTCGCCCTGCGCGCGCTCTCCGCGGAGATCCAATTATCTCGGGCGCGCGCTCGGGCACCGGAGAGCCAATCTTCAGCGGAGCCAGGGCGCGTCCAGTCGGTCGATGTAGTATACATGTATACCCGTATACAAAGAACGCGACGCTCTCATTTGCATCGTACGCCCGCGACGCTCGATTACGCGCTGTTCGCAATGTGTTACTCGAGCCGGTAAAACGTATAATATATATATAGATATAGGTGTATATATATATAAATATGAATGCGTCGTGCATACAGCGTGTAATAATACAAGAATTATGTGTGTATATATATAATACATCGATATGTAATAAGGTATATAACGGTATATATAATAGGTATTGTAATCGTTGTCGGTTCACTTATGCGCTTCCGGTTCTTTTTGTGACGGGTTATTGGGTCGTACAGTGAGCAGCTCTGCTGTTTGTATAATATAATAACGTATTGCTTTATTTTTACTGGGCTATGCCATGGACTTATGTGGTACAGACACATATATAAATGTAGGTTGACGATGATGATCTGTTTCTTTTCTTTTATTCTATCACACATATGTATATATATTTGTTTCTGTTTCTGGTTGGTTTTTCTTTCATCTTATACTTTCTGCATTCGCGCTTGGAACGCACGATCCTTCAAAATCCTCTATTTTTTCCCCCTCTCAAAATCTACTTCGTACTATCCACTTCAAAAAGAAATGGAAAGCCAATTTTCACCAACCAGAAAAAAAAGGAAAACCTCCTCGCTAAATAACTCTCTCACCGACAAAAAAAATACACGCACACCTACTCGACAAGTTATATAGGGTTGAATTCCTCGGCTGACAAAAAAAGGATCGTTATCCCTCGCACGGCGTGCAGTACCTCGCGTTTATATATATACACACACACGTGGAAGAGGTGCGAGAGTTTTCAACGCCTCGTCGTATAGTATGTGTATATATATATATATGTGTGTATACACGTATACATAAAAAAATCTTCACATCATCGTCAACGTTCACTCGCGCGCGAGTATTCGCTCGTCGGCGCGCGCGCGCGTTTTCTGCACACGACGATCTATTTTCCACTCGGCACCTGTATATATATGTA
>JAYJLV010000011.1:10468883-10489669 GCA_036873485.1 Torymus texanus
CTAAAATTGTATAAAATGTAATATAAGACATTCCCTTGTAATAGATCTTAAAGGTATCGATCGGTGGTGAAATACCAACATGTTATTTTTGCCAATACTATTATAATAATTTACCTATTGTCATATGAAGACATATTGTAAATAAACACGGAAAAATAAAAAAAATATTTGTATTGTATTTGTATTGTAATAATATTGTAAAATTTTAAAATGTTCATAATTTGAAATTGTATAGGAATTTTTTAAATAAAAGGATAAATATATATTAGCCATCATATTCATATTCAATTAGAATAGATAAAATAAATTAAACTACGATAAACTAAAAAAATGATGGACTTATCCGGTTTTTCCGGGAATAAAATTTGAAAATGGTCTTATCTGGTTTCGTTTCGGGTGTATTGTATCTTCACGCTGTACTTTTTGCTGCTACTGAAAGTATTAAATGAAAAAGGTCTATTTGAAGATGCAAAATCCGAGGTTAAAAAAAGTAGATTTATCCGGTTATTTCTGTAAGCCACAGATATAAATTGATTTGACCAGAGTACAAAATTACATGCAGATTACATCAGCATATGCATAACATAATTGATAAATCTTACATAAAACAATGATAGTGCTATACTAAATTTATCATTTTATTTATGATCTATTTAGCGCCAAATATTCCCGATCTATGCATTTGGAATATTTTAAACTTTAAAAATCAGAAATCAAAGCAAAACTGCAAAATCGACATAACTGTTTTACTAAAAATTCACAAAATAAGTTTGTCTCATCTTATTAGGGTGTCGCACTGTACTTTATGAAATAATAATTTAATAAAGTAATATTCGTTTACTCGTGATAGCACTCATTAATACTCGCTCGGTTAATATTTATATCTCTAAATTGTTGCAAAAATGTCCCAAAATTGTCCCAGAATTGTCCTAAAATGGTCCCAAAAATGTGTCCTAAAAAAATAACTGATGTGTCTATAAGAATGCAAATATCATAAGACTGGAATACTAATAATGCTCTTAATACATCATTCTACAAAGTTTTGAAGTAAAAAAAAACGACAACACCTTTCATTACACCTATAAATTTTCAAATACAATCAAAGTAAATAGTTTTTCTTACATATATAATAATAACTCATTCACTTTTATCCGTGTGTTGTTTGTTTAAAATACTTTTTCATTAGATTTTGCAATTATTGCTACGTATTTCCGCTATTTAGTAAGTATCACTGTATCATTCGTATAAGTGATGATATTGGCCTTTGGCACAACAGTTAATGAAGATTACTGTTCGTAGGTATGTTCTTTAATTTTTACTACTTGTGCTATCGTGTATCAATTCTACAAATGAAAACTATAATATAAACTCTACATTTATATTTATTTTAAATAGACTAATAAATTAGCATACTAAAATAAAATTCTTTACATTTTTTAGTAAAATATATACAAATTATACAAAACATAAATTTTCAAATGTTTTTACACTACATGCTGAGTAGGTTCCGTGAAGGACTCACTAGCCACTAGTGAAAATGACAAGGTGATGGAAATTAAATATTTGGAACAAGGACGGGAAACTACTGGAAATATTAATAGATGCATTTTATAATTTCGCGCCTGAAATTTCGATCTTCGATAACGCGACCGACCAGTCGACGAATTGATCCGGAAAAATGGCGCGAGCCGCGAGCGTGTAATCACCTACAGATGGCGCCAAAGTACGGAAACAACCGACGTCACGATCTGTGTAAAAGCGCGAGCGCGCGCCGCAGCGACGGAAGATGGAAAAGAGAGAAAGACGGATGAAAATACAAACGGTCAATTCGCATGCATGCGCATGTACAAAGTTGCATACTGCGCACCAAATGCAAATGCAGCTTTGCATTTTTGGTTTGCACCTCTAACATCCATACGCATATCCTCCATATACTGATCCATTATTATCTTCCAAACAAAAATAACACAGATATGTTACCAAAAAATCAGCTGACGACGAGCTGTATACAACGCGCATTTACAGTTGGTTCGCATCGCATTGCACGCTGGGCTGCTCCTAATCTGCAAACGTGTTGAAAAAGAACCGGTCGTGCCAGAATAAGCGCGCGCACACGCTAGCGGCATATAGGCGGCGGCGCTCGAGTAGCTTCTCTCTCTCTTAGCTTAGCTATATAGCCTGTATGCGTTTCCTCCACATATATGTATACTATGCACGTATAAAACGTCTACGTGTATATACATATATACATATACACATATAGCCCGCATACACGTAGGCGTGCGAACTACCGCGCCACAGTCTTCTATCCATATAACTACATCGCATGCACGCAAGCGAGCGGGCAAAGTCGCGCAGAGAGTAGCGTTACGTGCATGCCGCTGAGTCCCCGGGGCGGGAACTGCTCTCTTGCGCTTGTGCTGTGTCGTCGAACCGCTGCTCTACACACACACACATGCACACACATACCGACGCTTACGTAGAATATTATATACTCTCTTCGAAGAGCTGCGCGAGTCTCCCTCGTCAAGAGAGTGAGCGAGAGAGAAAGAGAGCGCGCGCGCGAACGAACGAACGGCCATCCATCCGTGTGTGTGCAGCACGCCGTGTGATGTGAATTTCGCGCGCCCTGCGAAGAGAAACTAGCAAGAGCGAGACTGCGCGTGTATATCGTGTTGATGCGTGCCGCTGTTATACAGCGTAGACGAGAACCGGCGGCCCTCCAGAGTACATTCTCTCCGCGCTCCGTGTCACCGCGCGCACCAGAATCACGAGTCGCGTGTGCGTTCTCGCGCGGGTGAGTGTGTGTGCGTGCGTGTGTGGTCGTCGTCGTCGTCGTCCAGTCGCCGGCCCGGTCGCCAGAGAGAAAGAGGAGCGAGGAGGCGGTAGAGAGTAGTAGTAAGGAGGTTGATAGACGGAGAGCAAGAGAGAGAGCGTGCTGCTGCGTGTGCATTGTCCCAGTGCGGAGAATTGAAGGAAGATGGGGGCCTACCTGTCCGAGCCGGTCACGGAGAAGGTGTCGAGCGATCAAGTCGGCAAGAAGCTTAGCTACGGGGCGAGCTCGATGCAGGGCTGGCGAAACAGCCAGGAGGTACGTTGATGCAATTGTGATTCTCATATTAGGCGCGTGCTCTGGTCGTTGGCGGCTTTTTTCTAGGCTATGCGCCCCGCGTGCAACGCGCGCAATGTACGTGCATGCTACCCTCGCGTGCGGGAGCCGAGATCACCGGTGTTGGGAAAGGTCTTCTGGGTAGTCGATGGCGGTTGCGTGGGGTTTGCAAGTCAATCGGTGCATCTGAATGTTCTTTTTTTGGGTTAAGCGTTCGTGTGAATCGCGTTTCGAGTCGATGATGATATGTTCGTGGGACGATTCGCGCGCGTTTTGACGTTTGGTAATCCCTGTTAACTTCGTTTGATGGTAATTCAATTGACGATTGTGAGAAACTGGGTATGTTCTAATGGGTTGGCAGTTTGTGGTTGAAATAGTTTTGGGAGATTTTAATTTGTTACTGAAGTTGACTGCGATGGTTTGGTTGTTGTCCAGAGGACTCTTGTAATTGGGAATAGTGGTTTGGTGCACTTGTTTCAAGCATAATTATAGTTTATATCTATTGATTAGATGCTATGTGAGAGCTACAGTGTCTGAAGAAATACAACTAATTTTTCATATCTTTTTAGGATGATCACAACTGTTGTCTAGATTTCGACGAGGATACGTCACTGTTTGCTGTGTACGACGGTCATGGTGGGCACGAAGTAGCTGCATACTGTTCTAAAAATTTACCTGATTGTATTAAAAATACAGAGGCATACAAAAGGGGGGACATAAAACAAGCACTTATTGATGCTTTTTTGGAATTTGATGCTACACTGGCAAAACCAGAAATTATTTCCATTTTAAAAGAAATTTTTATGACTAGACTATCTGATGCTGGAAAAGGAATCGAAGATGATTCTGGTATGTTATTAATTTACAATTGAAAAATTAATATTTTTTATTTAATATTTATCTTTCGGATAAAGGTTCCACAAATTATTAAAAATATTTAAAAATACTTTGTTACATTTGCATTTTGATCTTTGATTTGTCTCGTAGATGTAGAGGAAAATGTTAACAATCTTTGTATGGAAGCAACAATGCCAATAGAACAAGTAATGGCTAAATATCAAGCAGAGGTGGCAAATCCTAGCTTGAAAAACCTTAAAGTTGAAAATTGTGCTAGTCGATCGAATTTCCCAAGTCCATATTTACGCAGCCGAAGGAATAAAGACAAAGGAGCTTGTTCTTCATCCGGTGCAGGATGTTCATCATCATCAACATCATGGAATACCAATGAAGCAGATGTAAGTAGCTCCAGTCAGCCTTGCGAATCATCTTCTAGTTCAGATAGAAAGACAATTGAAGCTGCTGGCAGTAGCGAGGCTGACCAAATATTAGATTCTACTACAAGCAATGGTGATGTTCCTCGTACGTCTCAGGTGGGCTCCTCTGAAGATGCAGAACCAGCAAAATCATCAGAAATGCCAGACAGCTCTGAAGATGCGAATGATGAAGTTTCACCTAGTAAAAGCAATTCAAGCTCTACACCAAATGAAGCAGAAAGAAATGGAGAAACTTCCACTAAAAGTGTTGAGGCAGCAGATAGTAGCAAAAATGCAGGTGACAATGAATGTAGCAGTTCTTGTACACCATTAGAAAATGGTGAAGCTGAACAGCAGGAGAAAATAACTAGCAGTGGTCGCAGAAGAAATCAATTAGTTGATCTTTTCAAAAATATTTTAAGCAAAGCAGAGAATAGTTCTGATGATGATGATGACGATGATGATAATGAAGATGAAGATGAAACTTTTGATGGTCAACCTGATAGGTAAATTATAGGTTCAAATTGCACATGATTATAATTTATATCATATGACTAATTCCTCATATTTTCTCTTGTTTTAGTGAGGAAGATCAAGATGTAGATAACGATGATAGTAATGACGAAGATGATGATGATGACGATGATGATGATGAAGATGATGATGACGATACATCTATGCATGTGCATGAAGAAGTTAGTAAAACTAATAACTCATAAATATCTACCTCTTGTCTTACAATACAAGTAATAATTAATTTTTTAATTTTATATAGCCTGGTTTTGATAGTGGATGTACAGCCGTAGTAGCAGTATTGAAAGGAAATGAATTATATGTTGCAAATGCAGGTGATTCTCGATGTGTTCTTTGCAGAGAAGGAAAAGCTATTGAATTAAGTTTTGACCACAAACCAGAAGATCAACCAGAAATGGAACGAATAGTTAAAGCTGGTGGAAAAGTTACTGCTGATGGTAGAGTTAATGGTGGGCTCAATTTATCAAGAGCACTCGGTGATCATTCTTATAAAAAAAACAAAGATTTACCACCGGAAGAGCAAATGATATCTGCGTTACCAGACATTAAGACTATCACGTTAGATTTAGATAAAGATGAGTTTATGGTACTAGCATGCGACGGTATTTGGAATTTTATGTCAAGCCAAAATGTAATCAGTTTTATACGCTCACGCTTGAATCGTTACGAAAATATTTCCAAAATTTGTGAAGAGGTTTGTACAAATTGATCAACTTCTGTAAAATAACTTCCTCTAATATATTTTATAAATTATTTTAAAAAACTCTTATTGTCATTTTTCCAGCTTTTTGATCATTGTTTAGCACCGAACACTCTTGGCGATGGAACAGGTTGCGACAACATGACTGCTATTATTGTCCGATTCCATCCACCACAAGTAAATAAAGTAGAACCCGCCACAGCAGAAGTTATATCAGTCACAAATAAAAGGCCCATCTCACCAAATGAATCTGCTGAGGCAACGGAATGCCCTACCGAAGAGAATGTGATAGAATGTAAGCGCGTAAAAACAGAGACGTGCTGAGAACATTGGGCACGAAAAATCAGAAACTGACCTATGAGAGCTGTTGCATTGAATGTGAATTTTTGTAAAATTATAAAACTTGTAAAGCTGTGGATTTATTTTAAGTTCATAGCACCATATATTATAGTTTTATGTATAAAAGAATGTATCAGCGTTGACTATTGGTGATGGACTGATGGAAATTTGGAGCACATGAGGATGATATACTTTTATGTTAACAATACACATTTTCCACTCAAAACTCACACACACCGATAACTCTGTTAACTTTATTTAAAAAAAGAAAAAATTTACTAGAAAAAATTCATAATTGGCTAAGGTATATCTAGTTATTTTTATTAAATAAAACATTATTCATCATATCTATTTTTTAACTTCGTAGAATTTATTATTTTATTTTAGATAATAAGTAAGATAGCTTAAAGCCTTAGGGAACTTTAGTATAATAAATTTCTATGATTACTTTGGTTTATACACATAGCTTTACTTGTAGCAACACAAGTCTTGAACATTTACACTTCTATTTTTTTATATTTTTATGACAACATAATTTGTTACTCCAATTATGTCGTTTATAACTAGCCATTATAAAAAGGCATTTTTAACATTCATAATATTATCCCATTTGCTCCATTAATATCAAGGCTCAATTTTTTTTTAAATTACATAAGTTTATAAAATTATTTTTCAGTTATCATTTTATAACCAACTGAATTATACAAAGACACCAAGTCTTTTATTAAAAAAATATTAAATCTCTTTTTTTTTATTTCATTAAACTATCGCTCTTTTAGGTATATACGTGTACATATTTATAAAACTAGCCTGTAGAATTTGTACTTGTAATTTGAAACAAGACCATTTCTTATTTTTATTGTATTAAATAAAGTTTATTTTTGAATCCCTGTCACAGTGTTGTATGAATGTGTGACAATAGTTATCTACGTAATGCTAATAATGAACTACGACGATTCTTGAAACTTTGTTGTAAATCCTAAAATTAGAAAGAGCAATTTGTAATATGAAAAATCTGCGTTTATTGTTCAAGTAAATGTAAAGAGGATTAATTGAACCTCAATCTTTTATATAAAAAAAAAAGAAATAATTACATACGTACTTTAACATAAAAAGTCAATGATAATCTTGTTAGGCATAATATAAACCTAACTGCCCTGTTCATACAGTACAAAAAAATGTATTTTTATTCTAAATTATATAATTAGACAGATTTTTATTATATTCCTATCGAAAAAGTGTATTTTTTTGTTCTGCATTAATAGAGTACTAACTACTGATTGTTGAAATATATTTATTATAACTTATTTCATTATTGTTCCAGATAGTTTTTTAATATTCATTCAATAAAATGAAAATTAATATATTGAACGCAATAAAAGTACTTTTTAGTAAACTCATTGGAATAAAGTAACTCGTTATAGTTATATTCTATAAGTTATTAAAAATTAAATTTCTGGAATCATTTTACAAGATATTGAATTGTCTTGAAAAACCAATTGATACATTGCATTAGTAATTGCATAGTTATTTCATGTTTTGTTCTATAGGAAAATAATCATAGACCAAAATAATTACAAATTATAAACCTTATAACGGTCATGAATACTAAGAAAATGCTTTAGTTATAAATATATTTTACTCTTTATAACAAAAATTTGGTACTAAAATAATTTTCAGTAATTTTCTATAAAAAGAAATTGAACATTTATACTAATGTGCCTTCCTTCTGCAAGGGTTAAGTATTTATTTCAATTATTTAATGCAAACGTTTTCGTTGTCTTGTCGAGGAATAATCTGCCTAAACATCGAAAACTAATTGTATGCCTACACGTGCTTCAGTTAAATATTCAATTAAATCATTCAAGTAGAAACGAATTTCATTATATTGAAATATAGTTATTAAACTTTATGAGAACGTTTCATTAATAATTGAATCGCTAAAGAAAAATATCTACCGAACACAACACATTTCAATTTCATTTTTTTCTAGTTTCTAGTAGATAAATCAATCACGTAATGATATTTTTAAGTATATAAATTTTATTTTAGCACACAAGGCTCAGAATTGGACTGGCTACATAAAAATTTAGTATCCTAATCGTACGCAATAGCACACTCGTAAACCATACTAAAACACTTTTCATTTATACTAACTTTGCAAAATTTAAAAGAAACTTTGCAGTTTTAGCGCTTTTTTATATAATATTACGATGACTATGATTACAAAAATAAATAAATAAATAAATAAATAACTGATTAAGCCCTACGCAATTTTGACGACAATAATGTTTTTCCAGCGTTATACTTGCCTACCTATCTACTTTACTTTTACGCAAAAAAATAAAAGTGTAGTTTACACCTACTCTAAAACCTAAATATATAAAACTGCTCCAACTTTTTTTAATTCTTGATATTCTCCGCCAAGCATTTATTTTTTTATATTCTTGTCTCTTGAATATAGTGTCTTGATATTTTCCTTGCTTAGAATAATCTTTCTCCTTTTTAAAAAGCTTGCTAACGTTTCTAGCATATTAATCAATGCTTCGATCTATATAGTTTTCGCAAACAAAAAATATCGCCCGCATAGACTATCGATTATCCTCTTCATATATATATATATATATATATATATTTACACATACACATAAATTTTCTTTCGAGTTTGCTATTTCAACAAACAGCTAGAATAATAAACGGCTAAAAAGTACAAGTCTCCGTCTTAATCCTTGATTTTGAAATCACAAATTTTCTCACAAGCTTATTTTTATTCCTCATCCTCACTTTGATTTTTTCGTACATTTATTATTTGATTATCAGAAAATTGGTAATTCTCAGTTTTCCTAAAATTTTCCAAAGAATTTTCATTTTCACTGTATCAAATGTAGCCTTTAGATCGACAAACCATGCGTACATGCTTGTACTCCCTGTTTCGCAAGAATGATATTTAGTTTTTGTTTTGCGGAAATAAAAAATTTTTACTTCGTTTTATGGGAATTAAAAATTATACATCCTAGTTTTGCTGAAGAATTCCTATTTGAAATGAGGATCAGGTATTCAGTACAAATCTTTCTTTGTTACTTAATGCACTATTATTTGCTCAAGATACTATTCCATTTTCTTTATTTATTGTTTTCCCCTGTACCCAATTATTTTTTTAATTTATAATATATAAAAAAACAAAGATAGATTTATTAAAATTGTTTATTAAATATTCGAGATTTTTCATAAGTGGAAGTTGATTAATAATAATTGCTTAAAATTATTCATAATAAACATATTTAAACTTAATTTGATGTCAAATGTTCAATGGTTTCAAGCTGTTCCATTTCAATTTTTTTCAGCGATTCATATTGTACACGCAATCTTTCCAATTCCATAGTTTTCTCCAGTACCAATGCCTGTAAAGAGGAAATATATCAATTTTAAAACAATATTGATATTTAAATACTTAAAATTAAATTAATATATATTTTAAATAGAAGACCTAATTTAAATCTTACTTCTAATTGCTGTTTTTCTGCATCGTGCTCTTTGGAAACGGAATGCAATAAATTACGAATACCAATTGCGCGCATTTTTTCCCTCTCTACCTGTTCTGCTAAATGGGACATTATCTTGATAAACTCTTCGGCTGCTTTATGGAAATCACCTATTCCTATGGCAAAAGAGAGAATTTATTATTAATATAAAAAATTATAATGAATTTTAATAATTTAAATATCAAGAAACATGTGAAGCATTTTTATAACAATAATTAATAAAAAATAATAATCAAAAATATACGAAAACACCATCACTTAATTTTGAATCAGTACAAGTATAAATTCCTGTAATCGAAATCATTCTAAATAAAATATATACTCTCATTCTTTTGTATATTGAAAAAAAAAATTTTAATTCAATAAAACTATACTCGAACACGAATAATACATTAATAAACAAATGCGTACCGAAACATAAACACATGAGAATATACCAAAACACAGGACAATAAGTGCGTAACAGTCGTTCAATCATGTAATAAAAATTAAAGTGTATATCTTTCAATAACTTACTAGTTACAAAATTTTGGCATTCCTCGCGTAATTTGTCGGTCTGCGAGGCGACCTCCGGTTCGAGCACGCGAACCTTCGCCAAATCGTCGAGGAAGAGGCCGTACTTCTTCAGGGAGTCTGCCATGTTTTTTTCGCCCCGTTGCCACCCTGGTAACCAGGTGAGCGGAGCGTCAAAACAAAAATATCATCGATAGGGTGGTGGCATACGCAATGGGGTTGGAACATACCAGAAATTAATTAATTTAATGAATTATGGGAAAATAATCATTAAAAATATTGACATATATGAGTTATAATCGGTACTTTAAATCGGAACGATCATTATTTTATAGTTTATAATAGAAAGAGTGAATATAAATGAAAAGAATGTTAAATGCGGTACAGACGAATTATTCTATTATTTGAAATATTAAATAATTTAGTTATATCAATTATTATTTATCTAAAAAAAAATTTGTTAAATAAATTCTACTATTAAAACAATTTAATAAATATCTAAATGAATTATATTGTTATTGTATTGTATTATATTATATTAATTATTATTTAAAGTTTAACAGCTTATTAATTAGTACTATATAAATAGATTGTATTATAAATATCAATAACAATTATTCTTTCAAACGACGCACACTCACCCGATTCGCTGTCGCGCAAGCAAGCACAGAGCACCCAACAATATAATATATATTTTATTGGAGTTTCGGAGCACGATCTATATCAGTGTCAATAAAGGCTTCTTTACAACACTAACTTGGCTTGCATCAGCATTGAAAACAGACACTCACATTGGGTGATTATATTTATTTCTAGTCTCTGTCTCTCTCTTTCTCGTGGCTCTTCTGCGCAGGCGCTGCATATATAATCTATATAGCTATTAGCTAGGCTCAGATTGTTTCAAAACAATAATCAGATATAAGAGCGAGAGAGACAGACAGAGTCGTCAAGCTGCAATATACTGATATACACGTCCAACGCAGACAGTCCATATCCCTCTATTCACGAGAAAGGTGCATATACTACGCGGGCGTGCCTATGTGTGTATATGCGCGTGTATGCGTGCACGAAAGTTCGATCATGATGGAGTGCTCTTGCTACTGCTACTCGACGATACTCTAGGGGCGTGTTTGCGATAGAGACACAATCCGATCAGCTACTCGTGTGCGGATATACAATTTTGTGCGGTCGCAGTAAAAACACACAGAGAAGAAATATGGCTATGATCGAGGCAACCTGAATTCTCCCTGTACTCACTGCTACTTTAATCAAACCCCATCTCCAACGGCTCGCTAATTGCACCAACCGGTGGCTCGTATGGATTAAATGTTGAGTCTGGCGCTCGAGAAAATTGACATCTCGTCATCGGCAGCCGCCGCCACCGCCTCCACGTCGTCGTCGTCGTCGCACTCGTCGTCGCCGACCTGGACGTTAGTGGACCCGACCGAGCCCGAGATCCTTGTCAAGTCTTTCGTCATGTCTGGCACGCAGTCTGGGATGAAGTGTCCCTCTGAGTATGTCAAGCTTAACATTGGTGGCTCGCTCCACTATACAACCATTAGTACGCTTAGGAAGCATGATACCATGCTTCGTGCCATGTTCAGCGGTAGGATGGAGGTACTCACCGACTCAGAGGGTATGTAGTAATGTTGATGTCTTGAGGGCTGATTTGGTGTAGTGAATTATATTTATGCTTTTTTATTTACAGGTTGGATATTGATAGATAGATGTGGTAAACATTTTGGCACAATACTCAACTTTCTGAGAGATGGATCAGTTCCTCTGCCGGAAAGTACCAGGGAAATGGCAGAGCTCCTCGCAGAGGCAAAATATTATTGTATCACAGAATTAGCTGAATCTTGTGAACAGGCTCTTCAGAAAAAAGAGAGAGAAACTGATCCTATTTGCAGGGTACCTCTTATTACTTCTCAAAAGGAAGAGCAGCTGCTCATTAGCAATACTTCAAAACCTGTTGTGAAATTGCTAGTTAACAGGCACAATAATAAATATTCATATACAAGGTATTGTTTGTCATACTTGCTGCATTACCACTTTAATATAATAAATACAAACATCAAATTTTACTTATATTACTTTTTTATCTCTGGTTCATTCAAAAAAGTTTTATAATAATATAATGCATCTAATTTGAAAATCTACTATTTTACTTTTGACTTCAATCGATAGAGGTTATGCTTGATATTTAAACTAAAAGAAAAATTTAAAAAAATGTCTTTATTATAACAAATGAAAGAAAAATCAAGTAAAGATTTATGTTAATATTTTGCATTTATAAAATACAGTAAATAACTAATAGTTTTATTTTACAGTACATCTGATGACAATCTGTTAAAAAATATAGAACTGTTTGATAAAATGTCCCTCCGATTTAGTGGTAGAGTACTATTTATTAAAGATGTTATAGGCTCTAGTGAAATTTGTTGTTGGACTTTTTATGGACATGGTCGTAAAGTGGCTGAAGTTTGTTGTCATTCTATAGTCTATACAACTGATAAGAAACATACAAAGGTAATTTATTGCTTATTGTGCTAAAATCATTATTACTCCGGAAAATCTTTGTAAATCATAATATTGCATCATTGCTATTTTGACTTTTGCAGGTTGAATTCCCAGAAGCGCGCATTTATGAAGAAACTCTGAATATACTATTGTATGAGAATCGAAATGGACCAGATCAAGAGCTTATGCAGGCAACATCATCAAGAGGCGCAGTTAGTGGAGCACCTGCTTGTACATCGGATGAAGAAGAGGGTGAGCGTTCTGGCTTGGCACGACTTCGCTCCAACAAGCAGAACACTAACTGACCCATCCTTCTGCCTCCCCCTCCAGCAGTCCGTAATGTAGTGCGCTCCCTTAAGGCTCGAGCCAACATTAAATAGCTTGTTTCATGAATGTCTTGAGAGGAGACTTATGATAAATGATTATATAAATTTGATTTAGCCATTATTTAGCTAACTGAATAGTAATTTTTCAGTCTTTTTATATAAAAACAAAGTTTGAATATAATGTAATAAACTTTTGTATACTGTTTATGCTTTTCTACTTATGGTAAAGAATATCTTTTTTATTTGAATAGTGTTTAATTGTTAAAATGTAATATTTGTTAATAATTATATAGGTTTTTTAAGAATATGTTCAAAATATCGATTTTTAAAATTATTAAACTTTGTATTTCAATTTAAAATTACGAACTAACAAGGAATGAAATTGATAGTATGATGCAGCGATTTTGCAAAAATTGCCTTAAAGTACATATTTTACAGATTTTGCCATAGGCTCCTCTTAAGTTTTTCATTAATTTACACACAATAATACAAGCACTGACTTCAATAACGAATTATCGACACTTAAACTTCGAATTCAGCTTGCAGTATGAGTTATTTCATATACAAATATACGAAGAAAATAAGTTAATTCATACACGAAAACTTTGAAAGTCTCAGAGTTTAGTTCAAATCGATCGTCACTTCATGAAACAATTTTGCCTTTATTTAATGTATTTTCTTATAATCAACGTTTAATCATCAACATAGACATTTTTCATCAGTTTTTGACCAATCTAAGGTACCTACTTTGAATAACGCGATTGTCAATTCATCTCACGTGCCAAACATTTACATCAACGAGGTAGTCAAAAACTAACTAAAAAATGCCATTCTGACTAAACGTGAACGATACCGTTTATTATTTCTATCGTAAAAAGGTCATTTTAATTACGAATATTGTTAAAGAATTTAGGTACAATTAATAATAATTTTATGCAAAGCGTAATATTTTGTTTTTCCAATTGTTAATATGATATCGACTGAAACTTATCTGTTGAAAGTATTTATTACGATTTATTTACATTTGTTATAATTATTTTCTTTACGATTAATCAGCGACAAATAAATCGAGACAATGTAAAGATGTAAATTAAGTAATTCATTGATTTATAAGATATACTGCCGACTTTTCATCGACTGTAGTCTATTGATGTAATTAAATTTGTAATTAAATCTATAGTATTTAATATTTTACATTTTCACTAATTTATCAAAAGTCTATTATACGTATTTAATTGAAAATAAAGTTAATGATATTTTAATTTTCGCTTGAAAAGGTTATTTATAAATCTTCTGAAATTGTTTTCATATACATATGTTTATACATACTGCCTTACCAAAACAAATTTCATATTTAAATATCAATACAGCAAAAATTATATCGTCACAAAACTAAAATTCAGTTTGGTCTCATAACAGAACTAATGAAACGTAACTTTTCCAAGGTGTAAATGTTCCTTTTGTACTTACTATAAATAAGTTTATAACGAACAAATTTCCGCATTCATTTCTCTTTAATAGTGCTTTTAAACACGGCAATTTTCTTAACTATATATGAAATAGTAAATCATTCAATTTGTGTTTTAGTTTTGATAAAGACTGTTAATTTATTTAGACAAAGTTAGATGTGTATAACAAAAATCTTTATTGACAATTAATGTATATTATAACATCGACTATATCTGATGATATAACGTGTTTTAAAAATAGAATACGAAGGAATAAAAATTACAATTATATTAAGAATTAATCGCCTGATATTCAACAGGGTAACTCTAAACATAATCTACAGAATTATAGTATTGACTGCAGTGTACGTAATAACAAATGCGTCTTGACATTAGAAATTGACGCTACATCAATGATTTTTAATTTCTTCTTTTGAATCGAATATAATAAGGCCTATAAAAACTAGGTTTATTATTACTTCGTAAAATAATAGTTTAATTAAATTAATTATAAATTAATAATTTTCATGTTATTTTGATTAATACTGTTAAGATACAATTTTAGTGAATATTTATATTTATTTATTGCTTAATAACGCAGTAATTATTATTATCTATGTATAATCGCAAAACATGATTTTATTCTCATAGAGAAAAAATAGGAGAAAATTGCTCATTGCGGCGTAAATTTGTAGTTGATTGATATAAAAGTGCCAAAATTGGAAAATTTAAAAACATCGATATTTATGATGTTGCGTTAAACCTACAAATTTATGTGATGATATAATTATATAATAAAGAATTTAATGAAAAAGCTCTATACTTTTTATATCGCACTTTGAACATGTTTATTAACATTTAATTTTTATTTCTTTTATTTCAACTATCGTTTAACACATTTTCCATTTATACTTATGTATTTCGTTTGAATTTGCATTCACTCGGCTATTGCAACCCGACGCTATCACAAGCAATTGTTTGGCTAAGTAGTAAAATACTTTTTGTTTGTTCTGATGCTTTGCTATGAAGTGACATTTACAACAATTTAATACTATTAAACTAATTTAATTATTAATATTTTTATGTTGACAGCTAAAGTAAAAAATAAGCCATCTATCACCAAATAGTAAAAGGTTACATGTGCAATTGCACTTCTCTTATAGTTATTTAAGGATTGAGTAGCAGAATTAACTTAAGACAATAAAGAATATTTATGTACATAGAAGAAATAGTCAATTTGAAATTATTTTTCGATTTGTGACGTAGTGCAGATTTAGAAGTGTGAGTAATCATAGAATATTTGAAATTCCCGCTAGGATACGCTTCGTTATATCAGGTATATAGGCACGCCATCTACAAGATTACATTATCACAAATTGACGGCTCGATGAAGTCGAACTTGAGTTTTGGTTAGACTGGATGTGGACGCTTTCCGCTTTTTGAAAAATGGGAAAACCTAGGGATGGCAGTTCAGATGAAGAACTTAATATAGGTAAATGACAAATTATCATTCTGCATTTTAGCATTAAAAAAGAACGTTTTTTTAGTGATCTTGCATTTGTTAGTCTAGGTTATTTTTGGATATCAATAAAGCATTTTAATCATGGGCTATGCTAGCTAAAGAACAGCATGCATACATTGTCTTTTATCGCAATACAGAGCCATCTACACGCAAATGTTCTAATTTTATAGAGTTGAAAAATCTTTTAAATTATAGTTATTAAATGATATTTTTTATTTAGATTCAACCACCAGTGCAATACCACAGAAAAAACATAAAAAACATAAACACAAAAAGCATAAAAGGAAGAAATTATCACATGAAGAGGAAAGTTATGTTGATGTTTCTGTAGATTCTGATCTGAAAAAGACTTTCAAAGTTAGAATTAAAAAAGAAGAAGATAAAAGGTAAATTGTGTATTTACTAGCAAATATATCATCTGTATTGTAATCAATATCGTATTTTAAACCAATAAATATTGTTTTAGCTTTGATAAACCAAAAGAAAAAGTGTTTAAAATAACAAACCCTAGTATGGCAAGTACAAGTACCGGTCTTTCACCAAAAACAGTGAAGAAAAAAGTACTGAAAACTAACAAAAGTAAAGATAGTGGAACAAGTAGTGAAGAAGAAAGATGGCTTGATGCTATAGAATCTGGAAAATTAGAAGAAGTAAGAATATTTAACATAATTTATTAAAATCATTATTATTTTATATTATTCTGTAAAATAAGTACTCATGAAAATCATTGACTTTAGGTAGATGATGAGCTAAAAAAGATTAAGCCCAAAGATCCAAAATTAATGACTGCTAGGCAGAGAGCAATGTTTGAGAGAAAGACTGACACAGAACCAAATTCCAATATGGAACAACTTATGTCTTTACCTACTGGTTACAAAGAAAAAGTTATGACAGCCGAAGCAATACAGAAAGCTGCTTTAAAATCTTTGAAGCGTAAACAACTTGCTGATGAGAAAAGGGAGAAGGATAAAGTAAGATCAATTTTAAATTAATTAAATTATCAAAAATAATACATTACAACTATATTAAACAACTTTCTTATGTTTCATTAAAGAAAAAAACAATGGAAAGATTATTGAAAAAACAAGAGTCTAAGACATCAAAGGTAGTGACAAAGGGTAAACTATCGAAACGCCAGGTTCCCCTCATTACCTACAAAGTAACTGTAGAAGGTAGTTCAATGTCTCTGCCACCTGGAGAGCTGTTTCCATTAGTCCCTGTTAAAGTGTAAGATTTCATTATAAATTGTAATATTGAGTTTTATTCTCATATATGTAATATATTACACTTTTTCAGTGAAGAACCATCAAGTCCAAGATTCTGTGGTGTACCACCGTGTTCGAATCCAAAAAAGTATTCTTGTTCAAGAACTGGAATCCCATTGTGTAGTTTAGCTTGCTATAAGGCAAATTTAGCAGGAATTGTGATGTAAACTGACAAAATTTTCACTATTATTTAAGGAATCTTGTACATATGCTAATTTTATTTTTGTAAAAAGTACACCAAATAAAACAGTTAATTTATTTCTAACAATTAAAATATATAATTCTACGAGCATTACACTACATTATATTTTCAATTTCATTGTGGACAAATGTTGCATAGGAATCATGTATGTTATTTAATTATTTATTTATTTATAGAGGGGCCGGGGCCCCTGTAACAAGAAATTTATGTAAATATACATTATGTAGCATTATTTTTATAGTAATACATCGTAAAATATGTAATATATAAAAATAGCTAAAATAACGAAGTCTTTTGGAGTATAAATGTAATTTCATAAGCGTAAACGTCAACTTAATAATTGAATTATTTTACGAAACTTACAATTCCATAAGTTGCAAAATAAAATTATTTAAAAACAATTAAGGAACCAAAAAAATTCCTTTTGACTATAAAGCACATTTCATCTAATAATTCATTGTTTGTATAGTCAAATTCATTAATATATTAATGTTATTTCAAATAAATATAACTATGTTTACATTATTTTCTTTTATTTCTTCACATTAAATTCTATCAAGTAATTATTTTGAAATCAATTATCATTCAAGCATATCAAGTATGCCGTAATAATGGAAACTTGGAAGACCAAGCATTAGGAACTTCTATTACATGTTCGATGATAATTGACTTTTCGCATGTTGTATTGCTTCGTCGAGCGCACGCAAAACCAAGTCCACGTGTCCCGATGTGGCGTTCACTCCCATTAAACCGATACGTATGACTTTGCCAGCGCTCGGCCCGAGACCTCCACTGATCTCAACATTGTATCTGAAATGAATTTTACAATTATTATTTTTTACCTCATAAAATTAAACGAATTAATAAAAAAAATACGTGTAATTAAAAATTGCAATATACCAATTTTAGAAGTACACCGCATATTTTTAACCGTTTATAAAGTATAATGCTACGACTGGTGCTTGAAAAATTTATTTAGCCATTGACTCGCTTCAGTATTCTCAGCACGACTGTGCAAATAATTTTATAAATGACGTCAGAATGGCAATCGCGAAAATACAAACAACCGGTAGAGGCTCCTTTACATTTTGATGCGGCTTTAACGACGTCCGCGTGACAACAACGAACTATCGCTTTAAAAATCGCCACGTATATATGAACTAATCGCTTTTTTAAAAGGACATCCGTTCCTCTTTTTGGCCAGTACCAAAGTCGTAGAGAAACTTTTTGTCTTGCCCCCGTACATACGTATTTTGCATACATATTGCATGTATTCAGTACCTCGGTATAATAATCTCTTGTCAACCTCTATATGAATGTCAATAATAAACTCAGTACATGAACAAAAATTACATAATATAAAGGAAAGAATATTTAAACATTTATCATTTAATTTTAAACTTTTTTGTTTCCGAAAAATAATATTTCATCTTTTTTTCCAGTATTACTTTGATCTCATTCGATGAACAATTTAACAAAATCAACAGCCGCATAAAGTAACTTTGTAGAATATAAAAAAAATACATTTTTAACTTTCTACCTGCCTGCATTGAATTAAATACTTCAATATTCACGATTTTTCTGGTATTTTTTGTCGCCCGCTATTCTTTAATTCATTACGACCAACCGAGAGGATTGTAATTCACTTTTTTTTTTATTATTTAAAAACGCTTCAGACTTCCCCCTCTATGAAATATTCACAGCCATATGCTACTATATAAATTGCGTCGACATTTCTGCATATACATTTTCATTATTTAAAGCTATCTGTTTTTACTTAAAAAAAAAAGCTACACTATATATACCTTTCCATAGCATATCGAATGATCGGTGGTGCCTCAACGCCACTTGGTAGCATAATCGCACTGACGGTTTTCAATCTGTGTTGAGGCACCTTCACGAAGAATTCGTAGCCGCGACGAATAAGACCTTCATGGAACTTCTCGGTGATGGCAGTGTGACGTGCCCATGAGGCGGCAAGGGTTTCCTCAGCCAGCTGAGCTAGAGCCTCGCGTAAGCCGTAGACGAGGGTAGCGCTTATCGTGTGATGGTACGGCCGTGGGCCTTGGTTCTCAAAACAATTCCAGTAGCGGCCAAGCCACGTCATGTCCCAGTAGAACACGGGAATCGGCGTCTGCCGTGTGAGGATCTTCTTTCTGAGAAGGAATAAACAAAAGAAATTTTAATTGTATGATTTGGAATATAGAAGTATGATGTTTTTTAAATGTATAGAAATAGAATTTTAACGTAAAAGGTTCCGTCAATTTTATTTTACTTTAATTGCCGTTAATATAGTACTATATACGTTAACCAAATACGTACAATATACAATGATTTCGAACAAAAATAATACACACAACCTGAATATTGTTCAATTAGCTATATAAATCATCAAAATACTTTTTATATCATTCAATTGTGAATGGGTATATCCCGCACGCATAACGAAAAAATCAATTTTAATATACAACGCGATGTACACACAGTAAATTACTAATTCAATTCAATTCGAGGATAGTTTTCGAGAGAAGATCCACTCGAACGAATTTCCAAACGAACGTACATAATGTTTATTCATCTCGTTAAATTTTAATGACTCCAGTAGGCACGAGCTTCAATTTGGAATCACGCTACTTTTACTAAACGTTCCAATTGCATTTCATTACACGCGGCCCGCGTACTCGCCACGTGAAAGTCAAAAACTTTCGAGGCACGAGCAGCAGTAGTAGCAGCAGCAGCAGTAGCTCATGCATATACTATAATATACGCGCGCGGCACTAGCCAGAGCGAAAACCGCGCGCAAGTTCGAATCCGCACTGCTACTATACGAGAGAGCTCAAAATCATTTCGAAATCACTCCCCCGTTAAATTGACTTTCATCCGTATTACAGCTCGAACTGCTAGCCTCCTACATACTAATGTATAAAACAAAAATCGAAAAACGAAAGCTTTGCGAATCGCATAGCGATTACTTCGCGATCATTTTATTATACTAATAACTCACTCATTATACCTATATACATATGTATGATCGTACAATAACACACGATGCACAATACAATATCCAAACACACCTCTTCTATATACATTGCCATTATTATTTCAATCAGTCTCTATTTGAAGAATGATTAACAAACGCTGATAATTTTTCGCGTAGCCCCATTACTCGATGCTATCTATCTCTGCGCACATATACATACACACAACAGAGTCCTGGCCGGCGGCAAACCTCTAGGCATACACTTACCATGAGTAATCGCGCACTCGCCTCTGCGCGAGCGAAGCACATTTGTCCGGTGCGATAACAACAGCCTCAAAACACTTTATCACCTAAAAAGCTGAGTACACTCCCTTTCCGCCTAGCGCTCGACATACCGATCGCGTTCTCGCTCCTATATATATATATATATATATATATATATATACACACACACACACACACACACACACTTACGCGCGTGCGATTTCAACCAGAGGGGAATGAACACACACATACACACACACACACATATA
>JAYJLV010000011.1:10489769-10539437 GCA_036873485.1 Torymus texanus
TGCAAGAAAGTAGATTCACAGTTTTAGCTGTATCTTTTAAACGAAATCGAATTTCGAGATGCGGTTTTTTGCACTGTTTCTTTCTACAGAAAATTTGCTATAAAAAAGCAAATAAAAAAAAATCGTTTTTTTGGACCTCCAACCACGGCTTGTCCTCTTAATTGCATTATCTTGTGGTAGGATGGATAGTAATTTTTCCTATAAGAATTATAAATATTCCTAAATTTTTTTCATAGCGTAATAATGTACACCTTTATGTATACTTTTAATATTTTTGTATAAAGGGCTCCGTTTAATTGTGGAATAATATAAATAAATAAAATAAATAAATAATTTTTAATTACATATTACCTTAATAAATTTTTCAGTTTTTTAATTTACAGCATTAAAAAGTTTATTTTCTTGTAATGAATAATATTTCATAATAAATATATCAGATTTGATAAGTTTTCAGAACGTAAGGTAACAAAAATTCCGCTTTTGTTAACAGAACCGCGATAGCTACGTTTTAACTTTAGACTTGGAGATAAATTATCGACTACTCGGCTACGTTGGTAAAGTGTACATAAGTTTCAAGAACGAAACAATAGATGTCAGACGATTTGAATATTTTTATTTTAAAGTTATTTTCAGCAAAAAAAATAAATATTATCGCAGCAAAATATAGTATTATCGTTGCTTCGAAATATTTGCATATTTGGTAAAGCACTTTATTCAAATTTCGAACACGTTACAATGCTTAGTCGAATATATTCTTTTTGAGTGATAAAAAAATTTTAATCTACTTTTTCGAAAACCAGGATGACTTCTTAAATTTTTTACGGATTATTTTTCAAAATTATACTAACTTTTAAAGATGTCAATCATCTCAATTAAAAAGTTCGCGGGTTAAATATTTAATGAACGGGAGAGGCGTACGGTATTATATATATATATATATACACACACACACACACACACACACACACACACACAATTGGTATATGTATATATATGACGTTGGTAGAACGGGCAACTACTAACTGCTAACTTCAGACGGCTTTCGCACCGCTCGCGCGGCGGCGGCTCTCCAATCAGTCTCCGCGAATCGTTGGCTGCGCGAGAGCTCGCTACTCCGGTTGTGCCACCACCGTCCACTCACAGATACACAGTGCTGCCGACGGAAGAACATATGTTTTAAAAGCAGGTGGCGCAGGCGCAGTGAACGTTTCCGCGCGACGTTACCTAGCCATCTTTCCAGTCAAGCCAAAAGTGATTGTTTTTCAACTTTAGTCTTATTTAACGGAACTTTTATTAATGTCAGAACCACAGTCCGCGCTTCTTTTAAGAAAACAATTAGCAGGTACGCTTATCAGTGATTAGAAGAAAGTGTTGTGTGCGTGATACGTGCCGTCGAAGCTTTGCTCTCTTGCGTGGAGGCTCGGTATACTTCGACCCGTCGCCTCATAGCCAAGCGCGTTTCGGCCCAAGTGTGTGTGCGCGATATACGCATAGCAGAGGTTGGCCGTTTTGCCTTGGAGATTCGCGTCCTCAACGAACGAGCTTGTAATATATTCCTTGAGATCCCCAACAACGCAGCCGTATAAGAGGCCGGGCTCTCAGCCGATCGGTCCCCGTGAAAATCAATACGAGTCGCGCGCGCGGCCAGAGGCGCCCGCGCCGAACCACACGACGGCCCGTCCGTCCTCTTTAACCTACAAAGCGCGTGCTCGACCCGAACAGCCGGAACACCCTCAGTGTGAGGGTAATCTTCGCTCGTTCGCTCGAAAAAAGAGCCTATTTCTCGACGGTTTCGCCTCTCGCGCCTGACGCCCTATACATTGCGCGCTCTCCCCGCCTGTCTTTCTCCTGCTGGCGCGGCGAGCATAAAGCCATGTCTCGGCCTTTTTTACACGCTCCCGCGCCTTCCCCCCGTTATTCGCAAATCCTCTGTGACTCACGCACTGCTGCGGGCTCGTCGCTTCCGTCCCGCTCGGACGGCTGCAGCCAAGCACCACCTCATCATCGCGCGCCCCGAGCAATAGCTCCGAAAATAATAGCTCGGGCTCGCGGCATTCCCCGCGACGGAGGGAGAGAGAGAGTGCGAGTGAGAGAACCGGCTGTGTATTTATAGAGTCGTAGGCGCGTGTCTCTTATAGTCCCGCGGAGTGTAAGCATCAGCAGCATTTGAGCCGAGCCCGCGGGAGAGCGTAAATGCACATACAACGCGCGCACGCTCGCTTGCGCGCTATGCGGCACCCATTTCTTTCTTATGCTCTCCCTTGATACTTACGCGCTGTGCTCTCTGGCTTCGATTCGCCGTCTTTTTCGCCCGCGCGCGTCTTTCTCTCGCTGTCTCGCGATGCCTGAAGGTCAGTCCCCCTCGAACTGTTTGCGCCTTTTTATGCTCCCTCGCTGGTCACGGCCATGAGCTGGCCGACTTTTGACCCTGATGGTATGACCAGCACGCGGGACTCACCTTGCGTGAGCGACAGAGAAAGAGAGAGAGCGAGAGAAAGAGAGAAATAGTCGGCTATCGGCCTATGGCCCTTTCTTTGCGGGAACGCACACCGGGAGCATGTACAGAAACACGAACATAACCTCGAAAGGGGAAATCCGTGCGGAGAGGAAGAAGAGGGACGTTGCGCTATGATGTCGCGCTCGCACGCGCGCGAACAGGGGATACACCGTATAAATCTTCGTGAGACGACGCGCGTCGTAAGCTGCTCGGTATTCGCAGATTTCGGTTGATAATACGAACGGGTCAAGGCAGTTTTCTATTTAGAGCATGACTTGCTCTTCTTTCGTTTCGAGGTTTCATTCGTGCGAAAACGCCTTTTTTACACGGCTCCTGGGAGGGGCGAGAAGGAGAGAGAGCCGAAGCAGAAAAACAGGCTTGTCCCTTAAAAGTAGCAGTAAATTTATAACTAAATTGACTTCCTTTCTTTACTCCTGTATATATACAGGACATATCCTGTTGAAAATTTACGATTGAAGAATTAAAAGATACATGCAAATCTATTTTAAACAAATTATAATTTATGCTTATGCAGATATCAGCAGTTGACAATCTCTAATTATAAAACATTTGTTGTTTGAATAATATATTTATTTTTATTATTAATTTATTGAATTGATATGTAATATAACCTACTCCCATATCAGTAAACACAAGCATAAATTAATAAAAAATTTTTTGTGAGAAATCGTTATAATTTTCCTTGTTATGTAAATATGATTTGAAAATTATTGATTGCCAAGTAAAAGATATAGTTGTTGAAAGATTAAATTATTCTGTCATAGTAATAAATTACAGAAGAATTCAATGAAATGGAGTCAATTTAATGGAAATACTAAATATTTTTTAATCTAAATATATTTTACATATTAATGTAAGAAATTTTAACCCATTCAAATATTGACTTTAATAAAACCTATATCCATTTAATTTTTCAGAATTAAATAAAAACCCAGTTGAAGGGTTTTCAGCAGGATTAATAGACGACAATGATATTTATAGATGGGAGGTGCTTATTATTGGACCTCCGGACACATTGTAGTGAGTATCTTTGAATACTACAATTTATATTTATGTATCTGAATCTTTCATCTAGTGATATCTTGGATTTATTTTTCTCAGCGAGGGTGGATTCTTCAAAGCGCATTTACAGTTTCCGAAGGAATATCCGCTCAGGCCACCAAGAATGAAATTTATCACAGAAATATGGCACCCGAATAGTACGCATTATTATGATTATATTATAATATTTATATATTGATGTTAATGTAATAAGTTTAATAAATTATATCATGTTTAGTTGAAAAAAATGGTGACGTATGTATATCAATCTTACATGAGCCTGGTGATGATAAATGGGGGTATGAAAAAGCATCAGAACGATGGCTACCAGTTCACACTGTTGAGACAATTCTAATCAGTGTAATTAGTATGCTTGCCGATCCAAATGATGAAAGTCCAGCAAATGTTGATGCCGCCGTATGTTTAAAATGCTCATTTACATTCCTACTTAAAACTTAAAACAGATTAATAAGAATAATGTTTAATAAGAATAATGCAAAAATTTATTGGATGTATTTCATCATAATTAGTAGTAATTGATACTGTTAATTCAAAATTTTTGTTTTGCACTTTCCGTTACATTAATTTCCAAATACAATAGAAATAAAATTATAATTCATGAAAATGTAGAATGAAATATAATTTTGGTCTTTGTTTTATTTATAGAAAGAATGGAGGGAAAGTTATACAGAATTTAAACGAAAGGTGGCAAGGTGCGTCAGAAAAAGCCAAGAAGAATGTATGTAGGGGATGAAGAAATATTTACATGGAAAGACTTATTTAATTCTGGTAAGACTGAATTTTATTTTTATATTTTTTCTCTGCTATGTATACAAAGAATTAATTTTCAATTAATAAGTTATATTATTCATAGTCTTCTCTGATTGTCTGAACTTAAAAATATTCATAGAAAAATTTTGTAATATATATGTATATTCTCATAAAAATTACTGTATATATTTAGCAATTTTTAATTTAAATTTTAGTTGTCTAGTTTTCATCAAAATAAGAGTCTGTCCTACATTGAAATGTGAATACAGTAATTTTCACTACATAATTCTTTTATGAATAAAATAAAATAGTATTATGTAATTTTATATTACATTCCATTTTAATTTTTGTCATATCTACTAACACTAGAAATAGAGTAAGAAAATTCCTCATGACCCTTTTATGTTCATAAAATATATATCTATTCATTGAATTATTATTTCTATTTATTTTTAAGAATGGTAAATAAATCTATAAAAGAATTCATGAATTATCAAAATATGTCATAACACTTTTAGTGCAGGAAGTGTGTGAGAACATTTTGATTAGTTTTACAATGGTTAAAAAAAATGTTAATAATATACTAAACTTTAATGTTGCTTCATTTGTTTATTTGAATTTCTAAATATATTTGCAATTTTGGCAATGTCATAAAACAACAATTGTTTAGTACTTTATGACTGGTATATGAATCATCCTGCTTTGAAAATGTTACATTAAAACTATATTCATAATTTTTATGAATAATATAATTCAGTTATTACCTATTATCCTTGCAATGTTAATCTACATTAATTATCGTTAGCAAGAATTTTTAGTTGGTATTATTGTATTGAATTGAGTTTGAAAATATTCATTTCTATCGTTTCTTTGCAGTTCGTATTGACGCGATCGGTAAATATTAACTTTCGAAATAGATAAATAGTAACTGTCTCTTTATAATAAAGCAAGTTAAAATTTTTGGAGTAAAATAAAAAATATTCACTTTTCGTGATTCTTAAGAAATATAGCCATAAACTTTTAGAAAATCCGTTAGAATACAAGTTCAACTTTTCCAAAACGTTACACATACGTTTTTCAGGTAAAAGGTATTCAAATAAATTTTTCTCAGCACCGAGCCGAAACTACGAGATTCACTCCCAACTCAAAATCGCAAATGTGATATTTCCGGCCCGTTGTTGAAAAAAATTGTACGTATTGTATCGCCTTCAGCTATAGTGGCAATTTACGCGTGCTCTGGACCGGCCAACACTTTACCTCCCTAGTTGTGTAGAATATACTATATTCTCAAAGATATACAGCTTAGCTTCCACGAAATATTATCTATGTAAAATTTTACGTAATATTTTTACTTCTGTATTTGTAAAAAAAGTATTAAAAACCGTCAAATTTTTACTTGCGCTTAAATTAGTTGAATATTGTCAAGGAATAAAGTTACTTCGTGATTTGGTTGTTGTTTAAATTCAAACAAGTTTTAAGTTTTTCAAGAAATGAAACAGGCGTTTAATTTTGCGTCTACACGGAGAAAAATATTGTCAAAAATTGTCATGTCTGATTCTAAAAATGAAACAAACTCAAATTGTCGAAAAATTGCAATAATTAATGTTAAAAATTACCATAAATTTTTATCATAAATTCTGGTAAATTTTCTGGTTTTTTGAGTCTGTCCCAAAACCAAATCAAATCATTATCAAAAATCAAACTGTATACTTAAATTGGGATTTTCGTTAGTCATATACCATGTTTTACATGCAATGTATGGCAATTTTTAGCCAACAATTAAATAACTAATACAAAACAAAAAATAACAATATTTAGTATGTTTATGTTAAAAAACGAAGTAATTTTACAAGACGTGCGTTGCTTAAATTTTTTCTTCAAGATTTAAAGAATACGTCATAATTATTTGGAAAATATTATCTTCACTGCAGAGAACACGGCAACATTTAAAAAATAACTTAAAACTGTAATATTGGATGACTAATCAAAGAGAAAAGGCCCCAAGAAGGGCTTTCTAATTTTACTAAATTTTATGATAAAATGTTTATAAAAAACATGTATTTTTATTACTAAACATGTTAATATAGAAACTATGCATATTAAATGAAAATTAAAAAAAAATTAGAGATTTTTTTCTCGTTTTGGATCAGGGTGCTATTATATATCACATTCCTGGGGTGTGTGTGTGTGTGTGTGTATATATATATACACTCTTTAGTCGCTATTGTAGTAATGTTATGAAACATTAATCAGCAAAAAAAAATAGACGTGGCCATAAGCTCTATGTAAAAGTGTGCTATTTTGCAACTGTTTTTCTTAATAATTTGGTCATCGTCCTTATGGTTTCTTGGCAGCTATGAAAAGTTTAAGACTTGAAGAATATTTCTGACATGTTCTCAAATTGATTTAGTATTTTACAAAAGTCGCTCATGCTACCTTAACTGGTAGGTACAGATACCGGCCAATAGGTTGTGTGAAATTATAACGTAATTACTATTTTTACTTCGTTTGTATTTAATGTATGAGTATAAGCTATTATAATAATTAAATCATAATCTAGATTGAATTTGTGGTATAAAATATTGCACGTAAAATATGCTAGGGAAAATAGTAGTTTACTTTTAACCAGTATTGTGTGATTACCTTATTCCGCCACAAATCGCGCGAATGGAAAAACGCGCTTACGTCGAAATTAGACGCTATATGAAATTACATGCTTACGAAAATTTTCGTGTTTCCGTTATTTTTTTTTATTTTTTTTTCTTTAATTTTTCACTTTTGTTAATTATTCTCATTATTTAATATTCTTTGATTCTTCATGGAGAGAAAGTGATTGAGATAATCATAAAAGCATTAAAAATATTAGAAACTAAGGTAAAATACCCAATTGCGGGACAAACTCAAAATCTGACGGTATAACGGGGCAATAAAAAATATTACGATTCTCAAAAAGTACGAAAACTGTATATGCATTCTTGAGTATTGTTCATGCTATTACCTATGTATTCCAGTTAATATTGAATTGAATTACAAATTAATTACATTATAATATAGAGGGAAAATTTTCGAGGTTATGGTTATAGGGACGAATCTTGTTCCAACATTACCTACAATATTTTTATCGTATCCCAATGCCGGGACACATTTAAAAACATATGTCCCAGTATTGGTTCTAAATTTTGTCCCGTTATTGCATCAACATCTTGCGTACACCTTTAAAATATTTAATAAAGAAAAGTATAAATACGTGTTTGTTTTTGTATTAAGTAGTATAAAAGCTACAAAATTAATCTATTATATCGAAGAAATTTACAAAATGTCACTTATTAGTTTCAAACTGTGTCTGAACTTTCCCCTATGCTATTTTTTGTAATATCTCTGATAATCCCGTATTGAGTGGTATTGTAAAACAATGGTCGATAATGTGGAACTTTTTTCATAAATCATTATAAAATGAATTATTTATGTTATGCTTAAAATATTACTATGTTCTATAGGGAAGCCATACGCACTGTAAAAACCAACCGAAGTTGAGCATAAAGCTAACGAGCAGCAGTGCCACTAAAAATATGGACAAAGCCTGACACTCATCCTTATGCTACGAGAAGCCGAGAGCCCATACGCGATTCTGTCGAGTCCTTTGGACCGCAATTATCCGACGTATCGATATCCCTTTGACTGGAAAACGGAAAGATGGAAGGTCACACGCAGCTCACTTTAAAAAAAAAAATTGCTAAAACAGATAAGAAAAGTAATTTACGACTATTCATAATATCAAAAAAATCATCTGTACGAATGCTACCTTAATATTAATAGTTATTGTAAACTTAACGTCCCTCCATTTACCTGCTCCATTTCGCTATTTTCCACGATATTCGTCCAGAAATCTCCCCGATTCTCAATCACCTATGAAATCCTCAATTGTGTAATTTAAAACAATAATTCGTTTATGTTTATTACTCGATAATGATTCCTTAGCGTCGTTTCGTATTTTCTTACTTTCGTATAATATAAATAAATTTTTGTAAAGTCGAAAGAACGAAGTGAAAATAACAATCGTTGAATGTAATGCCAGTGATGAAAAATACATACGAATTACTACTATATAATAATGATTATAACATAAATATGTCGATGTCGATTAATCTTTCGTGAAACGCAAGTTTCTTTGTGGAGTTCTTGCTAGGATGTCGCACCGAAATACTGCATTGCTTAGAAAATTACATTTTATTATGAATTAACAACAGGAGCAGAAACACGCAGGAATATTGTTTGTAACAGAATTTATGATTTTTGAAATTTGAATTTCTACAGAAATGTATAAGGAAATTTATAATTTAAAATTATTTTTTTATATTTTGCTGTGGAAATTTACAATACATGCAATAATGACTGAAAAAATTTTGTGCGTTTCTATATATTATTGGTCTTTTCTAAATATTTATTTCAATTCGCAAGATGCCAAAACAATAAAAGTTTTTAATGTAAAATTATTTTATTTATGAAAATTTTAAGTTCAGAAGAATTGCAGGATCATTATAACATAAAATCTTTGTAAAACGTTTAAACTGTGTATCTCATACCTTAAAAATTGAATAGAAACGAATATTTTACAACTAAGTTTTAATTATTTAACTGTATATTGTCAATTTCAAATTTAAATTTATTTCATTTGTCATGTGAAGAAATCAATTTTATTGAGAATTAAGACTTACGTTCATCAAATATTTAATTTTCACAACACCTTTACATAAAATATTAATCATTCATTATTTTGTATAAATTTATTTATTATGTCATTATTAAAAGTCAAGTTTAAATATATAAAATAAGGTAAAAAAAAGTTTACTCTGTAAACGGTTAGTTAAATCCCTATCTTACTAAAAGAGCAGTGACATAAGATCCTTAATGACTACCATCAGTCGGTAAATGTGGTTATCAACTTACGATGGCGCGTTAGTGAAATCTATTTTAACAAATGCTGATAAACTATTTTTATTCTTTCGTGACTGCAGAATTTTGCATTTTCTACTTTTATTTTATTTTTCATAGTTTGTAAAAATATAATTATGCCGATTATTTCACGACTATTAAACTCAGGGATAGGATCTTTCAATAAGAACAAAATGAGAATTTGTTTAATACAGGCTTTTTAATTTAGAAATTTTCAATGAAGACAGTGATATGAATAATATAATTTATATGTATATGTATGTACAATGAAAGAATTTTCAATATTTGATCTTCCTTCGTATTGCGACTATAGACAGAAACGCATTCGCAATAAGCACAAACAAGCTTCCATCAATGACTTCTCATTCTGTTTATTATTGGAAGAGGATATGCATGCATTTTGTCTTGTTTCCTACATTACTTCCCACCATTTTATTCATTTTTTTTAATATACTTTGAATCGCCATAGAGCATTATAAGCTAAAGACAATAAATCTCTCATGTATTTAATATTTTGTATACCTTATTTATTTTTCTTTTAATCTTCGTATAATAATCATAAACGTACAATTTTAAAACAATAGTGCAATAGTGTTTATGCAATGTACAGGATAACTTTTAAGCTATATAATACAGTTCGAAATGAAATACAAATCATTAAACTATTTATTACTGCAGGTAAATCGCTCTCGATTTCTCTTTGATACATTATTTTTTACTACTAGAAAAGATGACAGTAGTGAGCTTGTGTCTCTCTCGTTCTCTTCGCTTCTTTCAACTCATATTCCAGTCATTCTTTTTAAGTGTACCATTCGTTCTCTTTTCCGTCGGCTTCTCATCGTTGTCCCAACGAAAGGAAGGATTCGGAGGAGGAGGAGGAGGAGGAGGAGGAGGGGGGGGGAGTCAGGAAACGGGGCGTCTCGATAACGTCGCGTTTTTTTTTCCTCAAAATTCTATCTACATTTTTTATATTGTAAAATATTCATTGTTAGGTTTACGATATGATTTTTCTCCTGCAGCCCTCACACCGACATCGGCGAATGTTGCGAGCGCACATTCGTGTGTACTACTACGCCAGTCTCGTTATAATACGAGACTCGATAATCGCACGTTGCAAGTTTCGCAAAGAGGACTTTAACCTTCTCCTTACCACTCGTTTATTTTTTTTTTTTTATTTATATTACACGTTTATTTCGCCGGGTGTCCTCTTCCTCATCCTCTCATCGCTCTCGCGCGCGATGTTCTCTCTTGTCTCCCACTTTAAATAATTAAAGCTATTGGCTATTTATGTTCTACACCAGTATCTACAAAGAACCTAGTTATACTGATTCGATGAATGAGAAATCATAGGCCATCGCCCGCCGTCGCTGATCGAATACTTCCGGAGTGAGAGAGTTGAGAGAGAGAAAGAGAGAGAGAGACTCTTACTTCTCTCGCGAAGGTTGTCGATAGTACGAGCTGCTGAGAAGCTTCTCTCGATTGTGTTAATTAACTTTACCCGCCGTCCGGAAAGATGATAAGTCTTCGTCCTCGCCGCCACTAATCATTTCTCAATTTTTCTATTAACCGCTCGGAATGCTTCTCGTACCGTCGACAAAATTTTTAACGACGTTCAGGTCATTTAATTATCGATAAAAATAAAAAGAGAAGGAAACTGCGAAGCTTCAGCGAGCTTCTCTTCTTGAGAACGGATAAAGAAATTAATTAAGAAAGAGATCAATTTTTCTCGAGTAAAGCTACGTTCATCTGAATTTTCCGTCTCATTCGCATAAAAACGTGTCGGTTGGCATTGTCTTCGTGCTCTCGGTTATAGCAAGTAAAAAGTCTAGTAAAAATGTATGAAATTACATTATAGTTTTCGATGCCTCTTCGCCAATATTTCAATGCATTTTGACTCGACTTTTTGTATCGGAAAACCGTAGCCGCGCCGTGCATGCTCTAACCTGGTTATAACTAATAAACCTAACAGAATAATCACCGGTCAATTTCCGAACTTTCAATGTCCGTCTCGCGTTTATCAGTACTATAATTCGTCAGTCACGCCGTTATGATATTAAAAAAACCACTCTTCGCACTCGTTCTCTCACGTTTATTTATTTATTTATTTATTTTTTTGTGTCTATACCTTTCTTGCGGACTAGAATTTAATCGGAGATTAAACGCAGCTTAATCTAGTACACGCTAGTTTGATTCGTTAGTGCCGAAGTTAAAGATTTTTGCCTCATCTCGCGGTTCAGTCATACTGATTTCTTTTTTATTCTTACACGCGCGACACATTCACCCCCACCCCGACGCGTCGCTATTATTCGATCAGACATATAGCTCGCGCGCGACTCGTTCCCAATCGCGTTGCTACTAAAAGCGGCTCTAAGTTTCTCGATCGTGTTTATCGCGACATATCATTTTGTTTTATTACCTTTATTGATCATGCGCACATATACGATATTACGGAGTAACTATGCGATAAGAGAGTAATATTTATTTTATACAAGTTTACTGTGTATTTGTGTCTGTATTCTCATTTTCAGTTGTATTTACAATGTTATTTACAATATAGACGTTTCCATGAAGAAAGCCGCTTTTTCGCAGTGCGGGAGTTCGTCGTTTTTTTCTGCTAGTTTGTCTTTTGCGTACAAGTTATTTTCTCATCGCAAATCTACAAAGTTCGACGCAGTTGAGAACCACTGTTCTTTTTTTTTTTTCGCCTCTCGTAGCGCGTAAGCTCTATCACATTGGCTTCTCAAGCCGTATCCTTCAGTTTGTCTTTTTTTATTTACCTTAAGATAATGATAATTAATAATAATAATTTATAATGCGTAATATAATTATAATATGGTCAAATGACAATGATAATAATGAAAATTCAGAATTTTCGATACGAATTTCTACGTTACAATTTTTATTTTATACAACATTTCGATTACTCGCATTTGCATTATCTTTGCATTTTCGTCGTACCGACTACACTTGCATTCGCTCATCATTTTTTTTTTTCAAGAAATATAAAAACGAAAATAAGACATCGGCGAGGCATCTAACTTCTTTTATTTTGGCTAGGCCCTTTTGCTTATCGCAAGTAAAATCATTAATAAAACATTTTCATAGTTACTGTACAATTTTTTATTCGCTATTGCGATAAAGTAGCAATAATAGTAAAGATGATGATAATAATAATAGTAATAATCAAAACGTAATAGTAATACAATAATAATAATATTAATAATATAGTAATAATAATAATAGTAATAATAATCATAATAATAATAATAATATTAATAATTAACAGTGGTAACGGTGTCTATGCGATCGACGCGATCGATCTCGTCTCTTTCTCTCACGCGACATAAATAGCGAGCAAGCAAAAGGGGAAGTGGAAAGAAGGTTGGACACACGCTCGTGTTAACATTTACATGATTTTGTCTTATTTAACAACGTAAAAATCGACGATTGTGTGTATATATATATATATATTTTTTTTTTTTATATTTACGCAACTCGAGAGTGAAATATATGCAATAACGTCAACAGCTTAACGGCTAAAAAGGAGGTTTCTTCGCATGGGGAATCGGGGTCCGATATAAACGATAACATGAATCACAATTACGCAATTTCTCGCACTTGCTCACGACGCAAATCAGTTTTTTTCATTTGTTTTACTTGGTTTCTCGCTCTTTCCACTCTCACCTAGCATTCGTTTAAAAATCAATCTAACAATTGGTTACGTGGAGATTGCACTATTGATCAAAGGAATCCGCTCCACGACCGCCGTACTCCGCTCATTACTCCCTTCTCTCTGTCTCTATCTCAACCAGTTATTTATTAGCGGAATACGTGGCAGGAAGGGATTCCCTCTAATTTCGATTCCTTACGACTAAAGTACGATTTTTTTTTCTTATTCTTAACGCCATATTTATATATCTTCACATTCTCGCCTTTCTTTGTTCTCGCGTACACGTTCGTTGTTCGCTTCCCTCGCCTCTCGAGAAAGAGGGAGTTTCACTCCCTACATCCTCGATTCTTCAGTTCGAGTTCTTCGATCCGAAGATCCTCGCACTTTTGATTCTGCTCTCGGTGCGTCTGTCGACGACATTGCCTTTATGTGTTTGTGTGTCCATATACCTGTTCTCGTTCTTCGTATTCCCATTCTACAACGTTAATGCCCTAACCATAGGCAGGACTCGGCTGCCCGCCGAATCCTATTGCTGGCTTTTATTTTCAATATTACAATAAAAAAACAACTTAACTAAAGTTAATCCTCATCCTCACCGCGCAGGGCTGGACGCGAGCATTAGTCAGTCTTCGATCGACCGATTCTCATTTGGCTTGGCTTAGCCAGCTCACAGCTTTGGAATAAATACACTTGGAATTGGAGTCCTTAGCATAGGAGCATTCAGCTAGGACTATCTCTCTCTTTCTCTCTTAGTGGGGCTACTCCCAGTTTAATAATCCCATGCCTCATCGGGCTCCTGTTTCACGACATCCTTAGGACTGTCCTCAACGGGCTGCGGCGCCTGCGAGACTGAGGGCGGCCTGGGCGACGTCGCTGGGCTATTCTGTGCGGACTTGGGACTGGGCGAGAGGCTCTCGTGGTCCGGGGGGTTGGTCGCGGAGACCGAAGACACGTCGCTCTGGGCGTCCTCCTCGTACCGGTCCTGCACGGGCGTCGGCTCTACCCGCACCGTTTCCTCGGACTCCCGTTTCACACCGTAGTCGTCGGTCTGCATGACGCAGACTCCGTTAATAATAACCTCGTCGCCTGTCCTCGCGGGTTCCTGCCACTCGGGATTGACCCACTGCGGGGCCGCAGGCTTCCGCCTGTTCGACCTCGAGGAGGTGCTGCTGGCCGGCGCCGGTGCCTCCGTAGGCTCGCGCTTAATGCTCGCTGCAGAGCCCTCAGAGTCCTCGCTGCCGATGTTGCTCATCGCGTCGTCGACGTCCTCCTCCTCGAAGTCCTGGTTGGGTTCGCGCTTCAGCGAGCCCATGGACAGGTCGAGGCCGGAGCATTGCTCCTTGAAGGCGGTGCCGACGAGGGCGGCGAGGTTCGGGTTGAAGTAGGGCGGATAGGTGAGCGCCGCGGTGCCGATGCCGAGTCTCTCCCTCTGTATATCGAGCAGTCTTTGGTTGAGGAGCAGCCGGAACTGCACGGGGTCGAACGGCTGGCCGGGCTCGCGACTCGAGGGCGGTTCGGGCTGTCCGTGCGGTGGCTGCTGCTTCAGTCTCATGCGGTGGTTGTGGAACCAGTTCGTAATGGTGCGCGACGAGAGGCCGAGCTCGTTCGCCAGGAACTCGATCGTCGCGACGTTGGGGTAGGGATCGAGGGCGAAGGCCAGTCGCAGCGCCTCCTTCTGCTCCTCGGTGAAGAGTACGCGCTGCTTCTTGGCGGAGGTGGGTCCGGGGCCGGGCGAAGCCGCGTGGTAGAACTCGGCCGTGTCGTTACTCGACGTGTCCGAGCTGTTGTCGTGGCCGGGTAAACTGATGCGCCGCTTCTTGTTAGCCTCGCGCCGCTCGTTCTTCAGCGCCTGCAGCCGGTCGACGTTCTTCGGATCGGAAAGCCACATCTGCATGCGAATGAAGGGCTCGCGACCTTTGATGCTGAGCATGTTCCAGGGCTTCGGCTTGCTCAGAAGCTCGCTAACCGAGCCCTGCGACAGACCGAGGACGGCCTCGCCGAAGATCTTCTGGCCGATGTTGTTGGCAAGCAGAGCCTCTTTGATCTTGGTCGTGGTGGTCTGCGTGTCGAGGTCCGTTGTGAGGGCTGCCCGCTCGTAGATGCTCTGCGCGTTCTGAGGCTGTAGGGCGCGCATTGTCGTCGGCGTCATCTGGTGCGGCGAGTAAATGGCTATCTGCTGCTGGGACTGCTGTTGCTGCTGCTGCACCTGCTGCACCTGCATGCTGATCTGCGCGTGCGGTAGGATGCTTCCGGGCGGTGTGAGCATCATCGGCGGCGCCTGAGGGTGAGCTGGATGCTGTGGGCTCGGCTGGGGTAGGCTGAGCTGCATCTGGCTCTCCTGCTGATGCTGGGCTGCCGCGGCTGCCTGGGCGGCGGCTTGCGCCGCGGCCTGGGCCTTTGCGGCGTTTTGCAGCTGCTCCTGCACGAGCTTCGTCGGCGGCATGGGCTTCATCGGCGTTCCGCAAGCTGTAATCGAATGAATTTCAGAATTAAATATGAGCTTCTTTCCCGAGGTCGGAGACATAGTCCAGAAGCTCTTTTAAGCGTCGAGTTATATGTGCTCGAGACACGTTAAAGAAAATCTTTTGACACTACTACGATGAATAATAAGTATTCATTTTAACTAATTCGACAAAATCACAAACAAATAATTAAGACGTTTTGTTATAAAACAGCTTAGCAATGTAATCTGACACTAATTCAGCATTTCTGAGCACAAGTTTACATCACTCTGCATGTTAGTCGCCAATCAATCATCCAAATCGTCCACAGTTGTTACGCGTACTATTAATTTGCAACGACGCGACTGCGGGTCTCGTTGCTAAACACAACTCATCCTACCGCGTCGGGTCAAGTTGGATGTACTTATTAGCTTCCCCTAGAATTTCAGTGCGCGCGCGTACTCCCTAGCTGATGCGCGCCGCTATGCCTTCGAGCGTGTGCGTTTTCGCCGCGAGGGCGCCAACGCGACGAATTGAAACTATAAAAGACAGCGAACACGCGATTTGAAGGCAGATTAATTCCGATCCTCCACCGATCCCAATATCCAGAATCAATCACCGAAAACCTGTGGGCATACAGGTGAATTCTATCCGCTACCGATATTCTCGTAAATCCTTTATCCATAATTCCTTTTCCCCAGGCTATGTACCGCACCGTCTCGTAATCCGCTCCCGCCATATACTAATAAAGCCGACTAGATTCGAATGGCACTCTCAGGTAGTAATCTCGCCGCCGGGGTCGGGCGGATACGTCACCGGAGTCGAAACATTACCCGGAGACCAGGAACTCCTGGCCCATGTGAGTCGTCACTAGGTAATGTGGAATTACTGGGCAGAACGTCCTAAAATCTGGCAACGCAACCGTGAAGAAGACGCTGTGGAACCTCAGCCCCGACCCGAATCCGATAGTTCCTGCCAACAGTAATCCCCAGTGTCGTTTCCAACACGAATAACCCGCTTTCCGGACGCTAAAAACCTGTCATCATAACCCGCACCCGCATACAACCCCGTTGGCTCTACCCGAGGCGTCCCTAACTGCGCCTAGAGGGTACCCCAGCTGTACCAACCTAGCACACTTTCCCACCTTCTGATTACGCGGAAACTCGCTAAACAACGATGGAGACCGGAGCCGTGCGATAATGCTTCAGCTTGTAACCCCGTTATCGACAGCCTCCACTAGGGGTCGCACTTGCGCAACTTAGAAGATACTAGATAATAAGAGCATTTTCTGGATTTCTATGTTACAGGTGGCGTAATGCGAGAGAGACCATTACTCGCAAGACAAATTGTTATCTATTATACTTATTATTTTTAATAAATAACCATTTGACATTTAATCAGATTATATTAGTCGCCCTTACCCACCTAACAGCTATACCAAGTTCCCTTAATCACGAATCCTGGTCAAATTTTTGGGTTTATCATGGGGAGGGAGCGGTGGAACGTTACAAATTATTCAAATGTAGCAGTGAAAACAACATGACTCAAAAATGAGTAGAAAGAGAGCGCACATAAATCGAGCAATGGTATATAATCAGCCATAACAAATAAAAACGAATATATATATATATGTAGAGCTGCCGAGCTACGTTGGTGTAAATAAAGTAACAAAACATCTATATTGACCTGAGTTAAACTTACGAGGCAGGCCGCCGTAGCCGCCGGTCCTCATTAGCTTCTCCGGGGCGATCTTATACTGGCTCGCCACGAGCTTGTGCACGGCGTTGTCGTCTTCGAGGAACATCTTCATGCGTATGAAGGGCTCACGACCCTTTTGTGTAAGCATATGCCAGGGTTTGGGTCGCGCCAGGAGATCCGAAACTGAGCCCTGCGACAGGCCCAGGACGGATTCACCGAATAGGCGCTGTGAGATCGAGTACTGGGAGAGCTGTTCCTTCACCTGCAAACAAAGAGAAAAGAAAAAAACGTTACTTGGAATGTTGCGGAAGCGCAGGGTGATTTTAAATATTTAACGTTTTTTTGTTATTTTAGACTATGACAAATTTATGTTTGACACGTACAATAAGAAAATTGATATTTTTAATTGTTTATCCGACGAAAAATGTCGATGAAAAATTTATTTGTCTAAATAAGTCAATTGCAAAATAATGATAAAAAATAAAGAAATAAAATTAATTTATCGGATTTAAGAATAGTTGGAAGCGTATCAAGGCATGACTCACCCTCTTGACGATATCTTCGGTGTTGAGGTTATTATAGATGTCGAACTGTTGCTGGGTGATTGGCGGCAACACAGCCTTAAGCGGTCGTTGACTGGATGAATGGTGGGTCGGCGTGGACGGTTGACTGATAAGACTGTTTGTGATGGAAGCCATCCGCTGTAGCGGACTGGCCGCGGTGGCGCCTGTGAACTCCTCGCTGGGCGTCATCGCCGGCGGCAGGATCGAGTTACCCAGAGGCGAGCTGGCGCTCGAACCGCCGGGCGTCGACTGCGCACCTGTGGGTTCCTGCTTGGGCTTGACCAAGGAGAAGGCGCTGCCCGCGTGCCTCATGGCCTCCTCCATCTTCTCCTTCTCCTCCTCGGACACGCCGTTGATCATCTTGTTCCTGAGGATGTTGCCCAGGCTGAGGTCTTGAGCGGCGGCTACGGCCGCAGCAGCCGCTGCAGCTGAGCCCGCGCCTGGGCTCGCGCCGCCGTTCATCGCCAAGTGGTGCTGCTGAATGGCGTGCTGCTGGAGTGCTAGTAGGCCCGAGATCTGAGGTGGATAGGGCAGACCCTGGGCCACGCGATGGCAGGCATCCAGAGCCATGCGGATGTCCTCGGTCGTGCCCATGCCCTGCAGGTTCTGGCCACTGAAAAAGTGGGGAAACATCGCGCTACGATCAATCGGGATCACATGCTGTCCTCATTCGAGTCGATTGCTTACGGCTATTTATCGCGGGCTGCTGTTGTTTTATGTAATAAAACACGTATTATACACGGGTGTTTAGGGAATTCAACTGTTTTTAGACAAGGCAAAACGCGAAATATCCGAGTTATTATCAATAATGCAGATATAATATTTTAAATTCAGTGAGGTGAGCAGAAATACGTTTTCTAAAATAATAGTGAATCAATACTTTGTTGAAAGTTATTATCAAAAGACAGTTGTGAATTCGAATCATCGGTTTATTAATTCAGGCCGCTGAATAATTGAACGATGACGTTTAATATAGTCTCGATTCTATACACAATGCACTTCGGTATAAGCGAATTTCTATTGCGAGTCCATTGGAAGCTGTAACTAAATTTTGAAAAGGACAATTGACAACATTTGATGTGTGTTCCATGTTTGGATGAAAACCCGGAACGAAAAATTTGTTATAAATCAGAATTCAATATTGATATACACGACGCTGATACACAGCTGGTATGAGAATAAATAGTCTTGGCGAAATTGAAACGTCTAGCAGCTTAATTATTTTTATTTATAAAATAATTATTTTTCAATGCTCCGTCAAATATAAAAGTTTTGTGATTTTTTGATGGCGAGCGCCTCGTTGGAAAATAGTTTGAAACGTAATCGTTTATTTATTATTTTGAAAAAGTGTGTCTGACATTTGCCAAAAGCTCAACTACAGGCGACATCGTGAATGACGAAAATAGTAATAACGCGGGCAAAAAAAGACCTATACACACACATAGACGCGACTAGTAAATGAGGTCGGCCAGTCGCGCGCGCACGTATCCCAACTGCTGAGCGATGAGAGCTCTAAAATTACGCAACTTCGCGAGCCGTTGCGTGTCTATGTATCCTTTCGCGTCGCTATTTACGTGAATTTCGCCTCATCCAGCCGACATAAAACATAGAGCAGGTCAGCTTACCTAGTGGGAAAGTCCCGCGGTCCACGCATATCCTCGACCCTGCGGCCCATGATCTTGGCCAGTTCCTCCTGGTAGATCCTCGCCACCTTCTCCTGGGGAATGTCGTCGTTCTCGTACTTCTTTAGTCTGCGGTTCTGGCTGTCGACGCTGCTCGCGCGGTCCTTGCCGAACGGGCTCGGGCAGTTGAGCCGACTCGGACTCTTGCTGTCGGCGTCGTTCGACGCCTCGGTCTCGCTCTGCCGGCTCAGTGCCGCCTGCATGTGTCCGGACTCGGAGAGCATGTGCGCGATGCGCTCCTCGCTCATTTCCTGCGGCGTGCTGGGGGCGCCGGCTACGCTGCCGGCTCCGCTGCCGCCGCCGCCGTTGTTGTTGTTGTTGCTACTGCTGCTGTTGTTGCCGTTGCCACCTGGGCCGCTACCCTCCTGTGGGCCACGCGCGAATGCCGGCATGCCCTGCTCCTTGCCTGAAACATACTCTACGGGTAAGGCACAACTTGCGGTGCGTTCTCAAAGTGACATTTCTCGTTTTTGTTCTTAAGATTAAACGACTAGTTATCGGACTTAATTCAGTATAATGCATATACATGTTTTCATATACATATATGCTGTCGTCCAGCGTCTGCGTCAGTGGCCTGTTTGCTTCGTCGGGTTCTATAAAAATCTACAGTGGGAGTGTTGATTTGTGGATTATTGGGTAGTGTGATGTTGATGTATCTCTTGAGTAAGTCCTACAGTTTTGCTAAATTGTCGTTTGTTGGCTTCTAAGTATTTGTGTATCTGTGTTACTAAACTAATCCAATTTTTCTAACTTAATATAGCTGAGATCTGTGCATTTTATTTATACCATTCGGAATACTAGACAATATCTCATAGAAAAAAGCTGTTTAATAATTTTCTGACTTCGTCTCGAATGTGTTTTATTTTTCAAATGCCTTTTTAATTTTATTCAATAAGATGTAAGTATATTTATATTCATAATAGCGTCAACATTAAAGTTATACAATAAAACATATACTTTTAAATTAGAGACTACGGTGTACTCCTTTTCAATATAAGTATTTCTTTTCTGTAATATCAGACATAAATATCTGAAAAGCACGCGTACAAAAGAGCAAATGGAGACAGCGACTTTTTTTCCATCGCATCGCGACTCAATCGTGTTTATGTACCCATAGCGGATTAAAGATTCTTGCTCAGAATCGAAGGTGATAGCAATTAACGTAAGGCGAAAATCGATATCTTTGCGCCGCGGGGTGATGCCGACACGCTCGTCGAGTATATTTTGTTCGCGATAATTAAAATATCCTCTTGCTAGGTCCCGTCTCTCTCTATCTCTCTCTCTCTCTCTCTCTCTCTCTCTCTCTCTGCATCGACTTTCCGCCCCTTGTCTGCGGTCTCTCTCTCTCTCTCTCTCTCTCTCTCTCTCTCTCTCTTCGGCTGGCTCGTCCTTTGCGAAAGTACACACAAGTGTCCTCCTACGTGTTTCCCATCTAATTGACCAATCAACCGCGAGTCTCAGACAAATCAGCCATCGATCGCCCTCTCTTTGATTGCTCTTCAGAGCGCGTCCGCGCCTCGAAAGAGACACAGCGGAGAGAAGAGCCGCACTGTCGCGTACCTTTCCGGAACCTCCGTACAGTCTCAATGAGTACATCGATCTAACTGCAAGCGACTATTCGCGTACAACAAATATTATTCAATCAATTCTTTAAAGATTTTACATGCGTACAGAAATATCGCAAATAATCGCTTTGGCAAAGTTCGGTCATAATCGACCTCCTTCTTACGCAAGCCTCTCTCTCTCTCTCACACACACACACTTACACCCACACCCACACACACACACACACACACATACACACACACACACACTTACACCCACACACTACTCGTCGACACTTTTTCAAGTTAAAATTGAATTCTCCTCTGGGCCGTAATATGGGTCATGCATTACACGTTCTCTCTCCAACGCTAACACCGACGCGCGCGTGCGAAATTGAGAGTTTAGAGCCGTCTGATTTCGCGGGTAATTGAACGTCTGATATTAGGCGACTGCCCTCTGCCAGAAGTGCGCGCGCTCGGCCGGATAAAGTCCGAGCGCGCGCTTGTAAAAGCTCCGGCCGTAGGTGTGTATATATGTGTGTGATAGCGAGACTTGCATTGTCGCAACGCTTGAATCCCTGCCAACGATGTGGCGGCCCGTCACTCTCGCGAACTGTGTATACGCCTGTAACGATCATACGTAGCAGGCGTACGATCTCGTATAGTGTGCATATCGGAAACAATCGACCTTCGATTTATGATTGCACTAGTTAATAAGGTTGACGTGCTGTACATAGACGGTACATGCTTCTGCTGCAATAAAGTTGATTTCATGATAGCAAAAGTTTATTGTTCGCTTTTTGATATTTGGTTTTGAGGATACCAAATAGTGAAAAAGTCAAGACGAATTAGATCAATGTCATCAGAATGTAATTACTGTTGTTTATTAATTGATCATTCGTTAAGCATTGAAATAGACACGATTTTTTCTGAAAAAGGTTATTGGAATTCAATTGAAACTAATAAATTCAAATTGATTTTTCGCCACTGAATTTGTTATAAATAACACGAACGATAAGATTTATTATAGGATCGAAACAACGCAGGAAAGAGCAAAAAACGCTCGTCGGCAAGCTTGCGTAAAAAAGTTTCGTATAAAAACGTAGAAATACTTGGGGCAGAAAGAGAGAGAGAGAGAGAGAGAGAGAGAGAGAAAGACTATACAGCAAGGCGCGCAGCGTTTTTTACTGCGGCTTGTTTAGGCGCTGTCTATTGCACATCCAGTGTTTTATCGCCTCCTTTTTTCTCGCGGTTCGTCGAGCCGGTTCTCACACATTTCTCCACGACGGCACGTATACGTACCTAGAGACCATCGTTCGCTCGCGCGGCGAAAGGAGCGGGATTTATTTGCCTTTCCCGGGCGCACGTGTGTGTACTCGCGAGTGCGCAAACGAATGGAAGCGAGAATCACGGTTCGCTGCTCTCGCGGTTCGATGATTCAGGTCCTCCCCTCTCCGATTTTCATTTCCGCAGGATGACGAAACTTTATTAATAACGTAATTATTAATAAGAGTCACGGTTCGTTTAGCCGCGGCGTCGGCAGCGGCGTCGGCTGTTGCTGCCACGACGAAAAAGGCGAATTTTCGAGCCCGCAAAACCTCGAATCGCGCACACGCACTCATCATTATAATGATTATATCGCCAGAACAATAATGAACAGCCGAGTAGACAAGTTATTTCGATGCTTGATTTTTTACCGTGAGAACGCCGTCGCATTCGCGCAACTTTTATGCACACACACACATCGAATGCGTTGTAATAGTATACTAGAAGTAATATACGCGCATGAGAACATTGCCGAAAGATCGGCAATTGTCTAGAAATTTTCTTTCAAAAAGCAATAAAGGTCCATGAATCGTTCGCTCGAATCTCCAGATCAGTGCATTGGCGCGTCGATGGGCGCAAAAAAAAAAAAAAAATAAAACACCCAGCGTTTACAATGAGCGCAATTATCGTTACCGCAAACGTCGTCGTAACAATAAAACGAAAGGGTGAACTGCGACTCGCGCGAAGAAAGAAGCGCAGCAATCAGTCGATCGTTCGTCGGCATCGCACCTAGAACAATGGTCCTTCCTTTTTTTTGCCGAGCACCTCACCGCACGAAGGAGTTTTCCTTCGTAGTCCGCGCGCACACTCGAGCACTGGAGGAAATCGCGTTTCGCGGCAATTATATCCTCGTAAAATCGTCGCCGTGAAGCTGCTACTGCCACTGCTGCTGTCTAACCCCCGCTCCCTGGCACTCGCGCGGCATGCGCGCTTCGACAATGCTCCTGCTTTCCTTATACTCTCTTTCTTAACGCCGTTACAAAACGCTGCACGGGGTTTAATTCCGTGGGAATGCGATCACTCACGACGCTTATAAGAGAGCCCGGCGATTGTTGGGACTTACGCATGTGCGGCTCATTCCTTCTCCGGTGAACATATATGAGTACGTTTGAGATGTATATCTGGCGGTGGGCCGGGGACGACCGCGCGATAAAATCGCGCGAAGGAGCAGAGACACGGCTAATGAACGAGCGACGAAACTCGTTCGCGCTTTGCAGTTACGCGCGAGTTTCAGCGTCAATTACCGCGCGCGCTGCTTTGCTGCTGCTATGCTATGTAGTTGTGAAGACGCGAGCCGAGAGCTGTTATGTAGCGCGAGGCGGATAGTGGTACAATTAAGGCGAATCGTTTGTTGAGTGAGACTCTGTCTGCACTGTGCGTATTGGACTGAGGCTGTGGCTGCCGCTGTACCAACTCGAATCGGTGAGTGGTCACGTGTAAGCCTGAACGAACGTCAATATTTAATAAAAACATATTGTAATATTACAATTTGCATTTATTAATTGGATGGATAAATTTACTTTTGTTTTATAGCAGTTATAATTTATAGCACAATTATCCGACGGTTTCTTTGCAGCCATCAAACACTTTATATTGAATGTTAAACGACAATACCCAACACGAAAAAAAAATTATTAATAGAGCCAATATGTATTTTATTTTCTGCTGTATTAGGGGTACGTCGTTAGCCGGGCGTTTAAGAAAAGAAGTTGGCTTCTGCTGACGCCGTGAAAGAGCAGCGGCAGCGGCAGCGGTAGCATCAGCAGTAGCAGCTCGAACGATCAGGTCCGCTTTGTGCCGGCGTGGCGAGTCGATGATTCGCGCTCATAAATCTTGACTGATTAGGGAAGTTTCGCGTGCGCAAAGTTACCGACTATATTTATACCATTGAGCCACGGCCTTTGTGGCTTTAGAGACGCCGCGAGCTACCACCCAAGGCGTTGAGCACAAAAACCGCGCAATAATAATTAGGGACGCGAGATCAGAGAAAGACTTTGAGAGCTAATCATTCTCAGTGGTTAGGTACGCAGCTATTTTATATTTACGCCCGGTTTTCGATAACTTTGTTGGCGAGTAACTTCTAAACCGTGTCCTTGAAAGTTTGCGCAAGTTTCGGATACTTTGCCGTGTGATCTTTTACACTGTTCTTCCATTCATTTTGTTAAAAAATCTCTGAAAAGTGTCAAGAGTTTATGTTGTTTAGCTGTGCAGTTTACGTTCAATACTTCGGGAATCTAACAAAGATCCGATCTGACCAAGGTCGAAATGACGTAGCTGAAGCCCGAATCAACGCGGTTTAAGCCTTTCGAGCCCAGGGTCTCTCATTACGGTCCTTCCTTCCTTCCTGCTCTCCTTGACCCTCTTCATAACTTGAGCTTTCTACACGTACATTGACTACACTCTATAGTGCTCGTGATTTTCTCTGCGAATTCGGACGCGTGCGAAACTCGTTAACTCTAACGATTTCCAATTCCTCCGACAATTCAAACTTCGAACGCGGCCCGCGTGTGCCCCTTATAGCGAGCATCGGATTTTTCAAATAAAAAAAAAAGTAAAAGCTAAAAATGTTGTTTATGATAGAAAAAAAGTTTTCGTTCAATTATTTTTCGTTTGCTTGAATTAATTGATATAATTGAAGGCGATGGTACGGAAAGTTCTTGAGAACCAACAGCAATGACAGAACACATCGAAGAAATTATTCACCTGGTGTCGCACGCACAGTGTCGTCGGGTTGCTATAACGCAAAAGTAAGTTAGTCACGAAGAATATCGCACTCGCGAAGAGAAAGGTGTTGATCGAGCGACGGCGGCAGCAGCAGTAACGTGCCTTCTGCGACTCTACGTGGCCCGAGCGCGTGGGACTTCCGGCTAAGGGCAATAATTTCCACAGTAGCACGCGAGCGCTAGCGCAATTAGGCAAAAGTGTAAATTACTTCTCTCTAGCAGCACCGGTCTAACTACAGAGAGGAGAGAAAGAGAGAAAGACATATATAGATGATGAAGAGAGAGAGAGAGAGAGAGAGAGAGAGACCGGCCTAGAGCCGCGTTGTCTCTTTGTCTTTCTCGCTCGCAAACTGCATGGCCGAGCGAGCGAGAGTAATCTCCAAGGAATCCATCCTGACGCGCGAGTGTTGCGCGTGATCCACCCTTCTAGGATAATAAACCTCCGCGAGTGAGCGTCGACTATTTCCCAGGAGCTATTAGAGCTAGCTATACGCCTGACAAATGCGCACTGGCCAATCGATAGGCAGACAAGCCGGGCCGATAGGCTCTTGCGATTGGATTGAGAAACTCGACTCGGCGAGCCGTTTCTCCAGCTTTATTATCGCTTCAATCTGCGTCTTCGTGCAGATTGATTGCTGTAACCCAATTCTTACTCATCCACGTGGCATTATTTATTTATCTCTATAAGGTCTATTAGAGTCGAATGACTGTAAAGAGTCCTCATTCATTGTGAACGACGTTTACTTGCTATCCGGTGTGTTCCATATCAATTTAACAACGCTTTTGCCTGTGTATCCCCCCGCTGCAGTTGAAAGAGTTTTAGAGGTGAACGACATTTTGGTCGTTTCTTTTACAAAAAGAGGGGTGGGGGGGAGAGAGAGAGAGAGAGAGAGTGAGAGAGAGGCTGATGTATTAGTTTCAACGAGTAGTGCGGCAACTATGTATGCGGTTAATCGAGAGCTCGCAGTTTGGTTAGTCAGTCGGCGAAACATTAATCATTGGCAGTGCTAGGCGAAAGAGTCTTGGGAAGTACAAAGTCTACGCTCGGATTCTCCATTCCACTCAACCTTTTGTTAAATAGCGACAATGTTGAGAGCAGACAGCTAATGCCGTTGAGGCGGAATCGAGAATCCAAGAGCTTTGGTGTGTGTGTGTGTGTGCGTGTGTGTGTGCGAATGCTTGTTCGTGGTAAGTACGATCGACAGTCAAAGGCCATTACAATAAAAAAAAATGTACAACAACATGACAACGGAGAAAGAGAAAGACACAGAGGTGGACTCACCTTTCTTGGGTATGAGGGATTTGAGCAGCAGCACGGCGTTGTCGTCGCAGGCCCAGCCGTGCATCTTACGATAGCTGTCGCGTCCCTTCTCCGTCAGCTTGTCCCAGGGCTTGGGCTTGCTCAAGAGCTCGCTCACGGTGCCCTGGCTCAGGCCCAGCACGTATTTGGCGAAGAGCCGCTGGCCGATGTTGTGTATCGAGAGCAGTTCGCGCACCCGTCGCGCTATGTGCAACGTATCGAGATTTTGCGAAGCATATTTGTCCATGTTGTAACGCAGCATCTCCTGGAGCCTCGCCTCCATAGGGTCACCCTTTGGGATTAACGATTCGCCGAGTCTTCCGGCCATGCCGGCCGCGCCGAACTCGTCGCCGAATCTGAACGGGTGCGAGCGCTCGTCGAAGCGGAAGGGGCTCTTCAGGCTATCCAGTACGCTGAGGCCGCCGATGTTGTTGTTGGCCAGGTGATGGCTGTTGTTGTTGTTGTTGTGACAGGCTGACTCCTCGGCGGGGCTCTTGGCCGGTGGCGCCGGGGTCGTGACGATCGGTCCGTTGTTCAGCGAGATGCCGTCGACCATGGGTGGCTGGAGCATCGGCGGCGACGTCAGCGTTGCCGTCGAGGATGGCGTGGCCGGGGCCGGCGTCTCGTGTCCGGACACCGGCGTGCCGGGCTTGTCGGCCTCGAGGGCCGCGGGTGTGCTCGACTTGGCCGGCGTGCTGGACGTGGAGATCGGATCTGTTGGCGACGGGAGGTGGTTTAGACTAGCGGCCGGTACTGGCGCTGCGATGGCGTTGCCTGCGCCCGGATGGAGACCGACTGAGGAGGCTTGGGACGTCGGCTGTTGCTGCTGTTGTTGCTGCTGCTGCTGACTCATGATTGACCTCTCCAGCGATCGCCTCCAGTTGGCGACGATTTCCTCGCCGAGGAACGAGCCGAAGGTCTCGACATTCTGGAGGGGCGGGGGAAAAAGGAGCGACGTAGAGCCCGTCGAGGAGGCGGCGCCGCCGGCGCCCGCGACGGCGCCGGACGAGGAGGAGGGTGTGGGGGTGGAGCGGCTGGGGACCGACGATTGGGAGGACACGAGAGAGGACGATGGAGGTGCGATCGCCGCGCTGCAACTGTGCGGCGACGCGGTCGCGACCCGCTGCAGGGGTGACGATAGTCCACCTGCAATGCCAGAACAGAACAATTGGCACCCGATTCTCATCGCGGTTCAAACTACTTATTTCTTAGTTTTCTCTTTTCCTGCTTTCGTTATAAGAAATTTACTCTTGGCGAAACGATGGCTTTACGGGAAGATCGACCATTCATGGCCCGACACTCTCTTTGACGCTTCCATCGACTTTTAGCGTGTGGCAAAATCAGTATCAAAATCAAAGTATACGTGAGATAAAATTGATGTTCAGATATAAAAAGGGAGGGTGAACAGAAAAAAAACGTATAAAAGGAGATAAAAAGATTAAAAATCTTGTGACATGAGCGTTAAAAAATCAGTCTGTGTGTATGGCAATCAATTTAGTAATTGCGGTCTACAATAAGTCCTTGACAAAGTGGCACAATAAAAGTAAAAGTTTCCATTCTGAAGAGTAAATCATATACACTCGCGGGATTCAGACTCGAACGGCGGGCGAGGGTGGCTCTCGACATTTGGAGATTTGGCTTTTGGAGTCTGTCCCTGTGTGTGGGAAGAGGATGTGCGAGGGGGGAGTGCTGTACTCGCTTCGAATTCGACAGGGCCAGACTACGCCGCGCTCGCGGGACACGCGGGGCAAAAGAGGAGGAAGAGGCAGAGACGGCGCGCACATGGCGTGCAACTGCGAGGAGCAGGAGTTTTCGGCGGCTTGAAATCGGAACGGGGTGACGTTGCAGTATCTCCCTTCGCTCGCGCGTGCGCGTCCTCGAATCGATTCATAATAAACTCGCTAGCCCGAAAACAATGGGCCGCGGAGCAGCAGCAGCCAGGCGAGCAAATATTGCGAATATCGTCCACAAATTTGCGTGCACGAAGATTTGCCTTGGGACGACGCACCGCGTCGATGCGGCGGTGGTTGGCGGCGTCGGAGTTGGGGTGGCTGGTAGAGGAGTACGCCGCTCGGACGGATGGAAAGTTTCGGGGTTGTGTAGATGGGCTCTGAGAGAGAGAGAGAGAGAGAGAGAGAGAGAGAGAGAGCACGCGGGCAAAAGAATGAGAGAACGATTTAAAGAGAGAGAAGAGGATACCGGGTTTTTTCGTGTGCTCAGAGAGAAAGAGAGCTGCGTTGTTTCGTACTCGCAGGTAATATGTACACACGAAAAAATATACGCGCGGGGAGAGTCGAAATCTGCGCAGCGAGCGAGAGGAGATTTCGAGGAGTCAATATAAAACGAGTCGGAGGTTGAGAGTTAGAGTTAAAAAAGTGCAGCCTAAGCAACGTAAAGAGAAGAGAGAAAGAGAGAGTGAGAGTAAAGAAAAATTTTGCCGCAAAGCCAGCGCAAGAGTCTGGTGAGATAGAAGAGAGAGAGAGAGAGAGTGAGAGAGAGAGAGAACGAAAGAAAGAATGGGAGATAATGAGTGAGAATGATGAGATGTTACAAAAAGAAAGAATTAATGTTATATGAGCGAGAGAAAGAGAGTATACATGACGTTAATAAAAAAATAGAGTTTAAGCAATTAGAGTGGAGAGAGAGAGAGAGAAAAAAACGAAGGAGACATGTGTGCGTATACAACCGCAAGCGGGGTTATTTTCGAGTAGTATCAAAGCTATTCTTTCATCGTCATTCAATTGTTTTGTGTAAATAATAATAATAATAATAGCGATAATATAAATAATGATAAAATTGACAAAAAATAATAAAAATGGTAATAATATGTCGTGTCAGGACTCGTGTTTGGCCCGAGATAGCAAGTCTCATAACGACGGAGCCTCGGAGAGAGAGTCAGGGCCAAAGATCAGAGCAGCAGCACAGGAATTAGCAAAGCTTCCTTACCCATTTCCACAATTTTTCTCATCGCGATAACGCGTTTTTCTATGTATATATATAAATAACTTACAAACTACGACATAAACTTTATATATGAAAACTACGACAAACTTTAAGAAAAAATCGAAACGCCAATAATAACAAGCCGTGTTCCACGCGGCTCTACTCGCGGCGGCATATGCGTATACTATATAATATAACGAGCGTTGTCAACTCACCTAGTGCGTCGGGTGTGCTGGGCGGTTTGAGGTTCTCAGCCTGCTGAAGCGCCTTGGAGCGCTCCATGAGCACCTGCTCCAGGCTCTTGCCGGGCTCGCCGGTCGGTATCTGGGACAGATCGACCGAGCGCAACACGCTGATCTCGCGCTTCAGCTCGTCGTAGTCCTTTTGCCGGTCGAGTTTTGCCTCGAGCCGGTTAATGTGCTGTCTGTGGGCCTCTAGCTCCTCCTCGAGCCGCGTCGTCGCCTGCGCGCTCGTCTCCTGTAGACGCTGACGGCTCATCTGCAGCCTCAGCACTTCTTCCTTCAGCTGGCTGATCTGTGAAGGTGGGAAAAGCAAGATTTTCAAGGTTTAATAAAGCCGTTTAGGTGGGAGGAAATTGCTGTGTAACTTGTATGCACAAGGGTGTACGAATGCATGAATTATATTGGCCGCTATCGGCGATTGGAATTCGATGGCTTTGAAAATGGAATTTTCGCAATAATTCACATATTTTTAGCAGTGTGTTTGTACCGGGGACTAAATAATTAACGAGCCGGCATTGGTAATCGATTGTGATATTTATCGGTACCGCACATTCCCGATCACACCCTTTTAATAACAGCGTATTGATAATTTCCCGCAACCGATAACTGCGTTGAAAGCGTATCATTTGTTTCCCTATACACTGTGTATTGCTCTCCCTTCTCCTGCGGACTCTCGGAACCAACTTTTCATCAATAATAACGGAAATTTTCGAAATATCCTGGCTTTAATAAAATAACATCCATTGACAAGAGCTCGAATTTCACACCACACCCCATGCACCCCATCTATTTAATGCACAATCTATATAGATGAAGATGGAAGACTCGTTTTTCCCGAAGTACACGTCTATACGGAGACATATAATGATTACCCCCTCGAGCAGCTCAGGCCATCGATTACCGCGTCTTCGCCCTCATCAATACCTCCTTCCTTCGCACATCGCGCGCAAGCGAGATAAAAAAGCTCGCAGCTTTCCGCACGAGTGGTTCTATTAATGACAGCGCGCTACCGCAGCGATGACTCTCGAGTAGCGCGCGATTCCGATGGCCGCGGAGAGCCACGTGCTATCGGGGCTTTTCTTTTTTTCTTTTCCCTCCATCCAACCCCTGTCGAGGAGCCTCTATATGCGCGCGCCGTTATAACCAGTGGCGGGGGAGACGCGAACGCATGATCAATCGGAATCGACCACTCGAGAGCCAGCCACGTGTACTTTGCTGAGCGCACATTCTCCCTGCTCTCGTTTTCCACGTGCGCTTTCCCCGTATCTACGTGTACATGTCCGTATGTATATATATAAGCGCGGAGGTGCATGCACACTCGAACGCGTGTTATATATGCGTAAGTGGGAGAGAGCGAAGAGCGTGCAAATGGATGAGATGAAAAAGCCTAAAGCCGAACACGCTTTTCCAGGGTGGCCGCGAGTGTTCGATACGCCCGATACCTCCTATATATTTATATACGTACACATGCACGGCAAATGCCAATTGTTTCTTGCCCCGATGCAGCACGCGCGGCTCGCACCGGGTGATTCGCCCGTTTTGCCGCTCCTTTTGCTCGCTTAATATCTATATACGTATATACCGCGCCATATATGCACGCTCGCACTAGGACGGGAAAACAGGTTAATCAAGGATCGAACACGTTTCTTCCTCCCTCTCTGGTTACCTCTTTTTACTTTATTTTTAAATTCACGCGCACACGCCTTTCTGTTTCGTTTTCCCATTCGCGTGCGCACAAGCGTCGACGCAATTGCACGTTGCACGCGTATATATATATATATATATATAGTCCCGTGCAGACATATTTATATATATGGCCTGCTCATGTCGATATATTTTATACTTATGTTCTCGCTCTCTTCATCTCTATCTCGTTCTTTAGGAACGAAATTAACGCGAGCCAAGCTGGTTAGCGCAAATCAATGTTGGCAATTACGCGCGTGTCGCACACTACACAGTATTACACGTACACACGTGTACACTTTTCATCGCCGCGACAGCACGCGTGCCTCCCTCCCCCTGTTCGTAATCGAGTATCCTTGACGCCCTGCTTCACTTTTTTTTCTCTCTCTTTCTCTCTATCCCTCGTTATTTTATTCATCGAGCAATCGAACGCCGCCGTAACTGGTTTCTGGTACGCGCTCACACGCGCGACACTTTTTTTACCCGGCTTATAGGTCGATATGTACACGACGCGTGTAGTACGACAGGTTCACACGTGCGCGAGTCTCGAATCAAAGCGGCGGTGCCGACGTGAGCACGGATTTCATTGTGAGACATAATTTGAAAGGAGACGACGGGGGGAAGGAGGAGAATCGATGGGAAGGGGATGGGGAAGGGGTCGAGTTTCCGAAGTTGCGACGATCGCTCGTAATCGCGTCCGCCATTAGTGTCGCTAAGCGCGCGACTGGGCGACGACTGAGTATCGTTAAGGGATCCCGAGGCCCGAGACGAGCAAAGGACAGGTGGAGTTAACACCCTCGCGTTCGACGCGAGCCTCCCCCCGTTTTCTACAGCCCTTCCGATAATGCTGCGCGAACGTCGATCAACTGCATTCGCTCCCCCTGCTTAATCGTCCACTTCCTCCTGTACCCTTGTAAAGGCTGACTGATACCGTAATTTTCATTGATAAATCGATGAATTTGCAATTTTATATTATAATTTGATAAAAAGCAAAATTAAAACGGCATATACATTTGATCCCCATCATTAAGTACATAAACTTTAACTCCGATACACTTAAAGACGGAAGAATAACTCGACTCTTTTTATAGGCAAAACCGTTCAAGCGTTATTAAATAATGCACGGGAGAGAAAAAGATTTAGTTTAGAGAGTCAAGGAAGGCACTTATCGTTTTATGCATAATAAATGAAGCGCGCGCACGCGTTCAAGCACTTGCGAGCGGGCAATCGAGGCCGGCGCCGGCGATCGGCGCTCTTACACTTGCGCGAGCGGTGCGAGTCACTCGCTATATCATACACACACACACACACACACACATAGACACATATACACTGCCAAGCTTCGTACGCGCATATCGATGGAATTAATAACCAGGCGAGAGCACGAGCATGCGAGTCTCGAGTTCACGAAGGCGTAACCATAGCCATTAAATTTAATGTCTCCGTCCGCATATAAAAGCACCGCAGCGCGAGGACACATCCGATTGTTGCAAAGTGAGTGAGAGAGGTAACGCTTCACCGGTCACGCGGCCGATCTCTTCCGATGCCGTGCTATACCCATCTCCAGACGCGTTACGCATATACCCACACACGCGCGTATACGAGCAAATGGTCGCGGGCTTTATATGTCCTGCGGCTGTATATATGTATATCGGTCTCATCGGCAGAATTAAGAGGGAGTTCCTATTTCACGTGTCTCGACCATTCATCCGGAGCGGACTTAAGGCGAAGCACTTTATTTTATTCGTCATTAGCGCGAGTAGAGGAGACGCGGGCTGCATTGTGCGCGTCCGCGTCGACAAAAGGCCTGGAGGAATGCAAGCGACGCAATGGGGCCGACAATGGGCGAAAAAAAAGTGTTGTGTGTCGCAGAAAGAACGCGAGTTATCCTCGCCGCCTCCGCCTCGCAGATTCATTTTTTCCCAACGCGTGATCTTAATTCGATTAATGCGTGTATACATATATATAGGAGAAAAAGAAGGCTGCTAGTCGCGTGAATGGATTGCGCGCGCTGGATTGTGCGAGGGTGAAAAAGCCCTCAAACAATCGATCTCGATAAACAAAGAAACCGCGTGCTCGCCTTTGCGTGCAAGGTGACCGAAAACCGGAAGTCGCGATTGATCGTCTCTCTCGCTCTTTCAACCCTTTTGTCCGTCGGTCCGAAAAATATATATAAAGTAAACCTTCTCGCGAGGAGGAGAAGGAGGAGTGAAAAGACCCTAATCCTTGGCTGATTTTTGCTATTTGCATTACCGCGCGCTACTCGAAGAGGGAGAGAGAGAGAGAGAGAGAGAGAGAGAGAGAAAGAGAGAGTGGGAGAGCGTGATGCGAGCAGTAAGCCTTTGTTTGCGCGCGCGCCCTGGCTATTGATCACATTTTCTCCCGCGAAATAATCAATCTTCACGCACACACGCTCGTGCGCATATGCAAAACCGTCCCTCTTTCTCTCGCGTAACTCTCCTTCCATCCATACATATACACATATATGTATGTACGGTACGCCTCGGCCGAGCGCGCACGCACACGTTAGGACCACGTCGCCCTGCCGGCCGGCATCGCGCACTTAGAGGGAGCGATGCTCGTTGGAGCGCCGTTAATTTTACGACGCCTCGCTCATCCACGAGATGAGATCCCGCTGCCTCGGCCAATCTATACAACATCATTTTCAACCCTTTTCCATCCCTCGGCAGCCTCTCTCCCTTTATATTTTTACAAGCCATTTTTGTTGTTTAGCTTTTTAATATTACTAGCGAGCGTTTTTCCCTCTTTAGAATTAAAACGCTGTTATACGTACTTGTATTTTTAAAGCTGACAAGATACGGGACAATTTGTTATTCAATCCGAATCGAAGAAACACAATTTGTACTCGTTATTTCAAACAGAAAATACGAAATGCTTCGCGCACAGCAAATTGCTCGAAGAAATACAGACGCGCGTTGTCAATTTCACGCTGTGGACAAATAAAAATATCGACTTTCCCGCCGTTTTCTCACTTCGCATTATTATTGGCATACATTTTTTCTTTCACTATACCCGTAGATTCGAATACGAATATTGCGAATCGATTATTCCCAAGGAAACACGGTGACAGGCGTCAATCTTAATTTCTCCGTTACGCTTGCGCGCGGTCTCCCCCCCCCCCTCCCACTATCCCGCAGCTCGCTTGCTCCCGTCAAAGCCTCGACGTTTATTGGCAGCCGCGAGCGCGTTCGCGCAAACTCGCGAAATTCCCGAGCAACAGCAGCCACCGTCGAGTACAAAGGGAGCGTATAAAGCGTGTAGCGCGACATTTCATGTAAAAAAATAAAGTGGAGGAGGAGGAAAATATATATAATGCGCGTATCTCTTTCTCTCCGACCGGTTTATCCGGCCTGGTCAGCGACAAGAGCGCGTATAATAAGGGCGGAGGCAGAATTCGGCTCCAGAGTCGGGAAAAGGATATAATGGAACGAGCAAAAAAAAAAAATAATAATAAAAATCGCGTACACGCGAAGATAAAAGAAGAATGGGGTGAGGCGGCAGTGGCACACGCGCGGGAAAAAGAAAATCGCCAGATACCTGAAACTACGCATGGAAAGCAACAACCCTTTCGGGGGTCCCCAGGCATCTCCCTCTTTCTCTTTCTCCCTCTTCCACCCTCTTTCTCTCTTAATCTCATTTCTCTCGTTCTGTCTTTCTCTCGTGCGGCCGTGCGTTCTGGCAGGTTTCTCTCTGCTTCTCTTCTCGCCGCAGGAGAATGCCAATTAAAAGCCGGGCACACTCTCTCTCTCTCTCTCGCTCGGAAAGAAAGCCCAATCGATAGGTTCGCTCGGCCACTCTCGCTCTCTCTCTCTTTCCTCTCTTTCTCTCTCTTATATTTCGGGCGAGCGGGTGGGTGAACGAAGGGTTGCCGAAACTGGAAGTGGGAATTATGGGTAGGATTAATATGCAAGGACTGGATACGTTCGGTGCGGAGGATGCCTATGGAAAAGGAACACGGGAGAGATGCGGGCGCGCGGAGAGAAAGAGAGGGAGAGAGAGAGAGAGAGAGAGAGAGAGAGAGAGAGAGAGAGAGCGAAAGCTCGGCCCGAGGGTGGTTTGACGGCCAGAGAGCTGCGGCTTGTGGGTGGAAAGCTGGTGTCGGAGGAGGCGAACGCGGCGCGCGGGAGGAGGGAGCGCGACCGAAGCAACAAAAGGGGTCGAAGGGGAAATATAGGAAGAGACAGAGAGAGAGAGCTCGTGATGCGATGGGGTGGTACTAGTGGCGCGATGGCTCGCGCGAGAACGGGGTAAGAGAAAGACGGAGAGACCCCCCGAGGAGGTGGAAGAGGTGGAGGAGGAGAGGTAGGGGGTGGCGTGCGCGCTCGGCTCGCATCTCATCCCCACCTCTATATACGCTATATACCAGAGGGAAAGAGCGGCCGCACACGTTCCTTACAGGATACACGGCTAACGGACACCCCTATCGATTTTACAACTCGATATATGCGCGAATACCCACTTGTCTAATGACTGATCGGGCTTCGAGCTCAACCCTTCACCCTCCTTTCTTCCGCAAGGCGCGCGTGTGTAGCCCCCCTTTCTCGTTCTATCTGTGACCCGTGCTCTCTATCTCTCTCCCTTCCTTCCATTCGTCTCGCCTCGGATTTTCGTTTGGCTTATGAGCCGGGCACTGCCGCCGCGCGTCTTGTCTCCACTCCTTTTTTTGCTCTCTTTCCCCCCCACTTTACCCAACGATGAGGAAGCCAGAGGCGCCAGAGCCCTTTTGTCGGGACTGTATCTCGCCTCATTACACGGCTTTGCCGGGTTGAAAGAATCTCGGCCAGCGTCTCGCGCGAGAGAAGACGCATCGACGCGCCTATATATACTGATGCCCTATCGAACAGCAGCCCCGCCGATTGCGTCTTAATAGGACGCCGCTATATACTAAGTGCGCGCCCAGCTGCCAGACTGACAGATGACGGGGTATTAAAGGTGAAGTGGAAAAATGTTCCTGCATAAAAAGTACCTTAATTATGAGGTTAATAACAAAAAAGAAAAAGGATTTTATTCTAACGCCTTGTCTTGTATAGGTATGTTAAAATGTTAAATAAAATGTGATTTTTATGTAATGCTCTTTCCCGTGAAAATTTCAATGGGTTATTGTTCATTTGTCCCCCGAATGTGCACTCTCACGTGGCGTTAACATTCGCACTTGCTCTGTTCAGCGCACGGCAATTCCTGGAGCCCTTTAAAGTGTTAAAGCTGCCGTGGTGCGACACCATTGAGGCGAAACCGATGTATTTACGAGGGAAAGAGGTCCTTTCACCCCTCCTTGTACACACACCCTCTTACAACTTTTCTTCCCCCCCTCGCCCACAATGTTTAACTGCACAATAGATTCGTATCGTTCGATCGAGAACGCACTTGTAGGCACTCTTTCGAAGCGAGTCGACTAGCGAGCGAACAGGTATGTATATATACGTATAGCAACAATGCCTTCCTCCCTACCTCCCCTGCGTCCTGGGAACGATACGGAGGTGCGAGAAAAATACGCCACGCGATGAGGGTGTGCGAGAGCAAGGCGCGCAAGCACACGCGCATGTATTATGTACGTACACGAGCTTTACAACACGACGGGCGATGGCGCGGCACAGAAGGGTAAAGGGAGAGTACCGGCAGAATGTATGATATTTTATTTTAGCGTTCTTCTGGCCGACTCCAGATAAGCCGCGCCGCCGAGGATTTATGCTTATTACGAGAGAGTCGTGCGAGGGGATGCTCTCGCTCTCTCCTCTTTCTTTTACTTTGCCGAGCGTGGATATGGTCACCCCCACGTGCGCGTACACGAGCGCTCAGTCGTATAATACACATCAGATTATGAGGACCGCACTTGTAATGCCGACGCCGCGGCCGGAGGGAACACAAGAGAAAGAGATTCGACGCTTCTGCTGCTGCTGCCGCTGCCGGCCGCTCCGACGCGCCAGATTATTGCCTTTATAATGGAAACGACGCCCGCTGAATTATTTCTCGCTGATCCGAAATATTTTTCGTTAATTACGAGCCTAACCCTTGCCTCTGTGTGTATATATATATACGTATCCGCGTGAGTTTGTATATTATATATCTGCTGCTGCTGCTGTGCCTTTTTCCCCGATAGATGCCTGCGTGTATACGCGCAAGGGCTGAATAATTCTTTATAATCATTTTACGGACTCGAATGACGAACGCACGCGTCAGAGGCATATAGAGAGAGAATGAGAAAGCGAGAGAGAGAGGGACGGAATAATAATAGTCGAGGACAGGTAGAGGTAATGGACAGCGACATCGGCGCGCGGCATTATAGAATCGAAGAAGCCGATTGTCGGTTGATATGTGCGCGCGGGGCGGCTGTAAAATCGATTGGACACGTGTCCAAGTACACGCGGCGCGCGACTTCACCCACTTTTTCCGCAAAGACTATCCCTCTGCACAATCTCTACTTATGAACTCGCGTACGTGTATACATATAGAATAGAGGCACTTTGTTACGACACGTATGGCTTTTGCACAGTCGCAGGGGGGCTATTATTGTTGCCGCGCGTACATCTTCCTTCTCGGCGTAAAATTGTCTCTGCATGATCGTTGGTATACTTTGGATTAAACAGCTGTTAATGAGTTTATTTATAATAAATTTTTCTCCTCTTTCTCTCATTTACTACATTTCTTTATTTTGTATATAATTATATTTGAAAAAACGCGTGGACGTTTATTTTTCAACAGTCGAGTTTAAAACGTAAATGCAATATCTAGTGGCTCATAAAAGTCGACGAAAGCATGTACTCGAGTGGGAGGTTGAGTTCGCCGATGTGGGTATAACAGCGAACGAGGGAAGAACGAGGAAATGCATTTGTTTTAAAATGCGCGCGTTCTCGTCTGATCGACGTCAGAATTGGTGGCCGCGCATGTGAAAACGCGGCGGACGCTCGCGGGAGAGTGAGAGCGAGAGAGAGAGAGAGAGAGAGAGAGAGAGAGGCAGAACGGCGAAATTCCGCCGATTGCATCCGACTTCCGAGAACGCGGGGAAACTCGATCAGGCATGCGAGAGCCCGAGAATTAATATTAACCGCACATATACCTCTACATCGCTGATTTGCATTACGACGAGTGCGCACGCGTTTCTGTATGAATACGTATGGCCGAGCTCTCCCGCGGCCAGTCTAGCCCACCACCACCGCCTCTTCCTCCTCCTCCTCCCACTCCGCGCGCTCGCCCCTTTATATGTGTCTGTGCTGCTTCGGCAGAAGCCATATATTAGTCGAGGCATTCGCCCGGAGAAATATTAAAACGAGAGAAACGGAATGGCAGAAGGAAAAGCGGAGAGCGAGAGTAGAGAGCAGAAGCTGCACCGCAGGGACATCGAGACATTCATCCGAGCGTGCGTAATATTGGGTGAAATTTGCGGTGCGGCTTCTGCTGCCGGCCCTTCCGACTCCAAAGCTCTCTCTTTCTGCCTCTCTCTCTCTCTCTCCTCTTGCGAGTGCTCGCGCGTTCTCTCTCTTCTTCATCCTTTTTTCGGCTAGCACCGCCACCGCGATTCACCTATATTACTTTTTTTTCGGACACCCGCCCCCGCCTGCTCGTATACCGCGGAGAGCCAAGGAGAGCAAAAAATTATGGTGGTAATTTTCCCCGCGACCAGGAGAAACAATAGCTCCCTATCCCCATATCGCTTTATACCTCCTCTTCGGTGGCTGCCCGAGAATTTTCGCATAAAAATGTCTTTCGGACAGATTAACCGAGGAATCCTTTATAACGCTATTTATAGCCCCGAGAATATACGTGTAGAATATACGTGTAGAATATGTGTGTGTGTGTATATATATATTGGAAAAGTATCGACGTCCAGCCTTCCCGATTAAATTATCCGCGTGACGTTTTTGATACATCAATTTTGGAAAAAAGCACGAATCTATATGCATTCAAAAAGGCGAGAAGCGAAAGACAGAGAGAGAGAGAGAGAGAGAGAGAGAGAGTGAATTCGAACCGTTATAGCCGTTTGCATGCTCGACTGATCGGCTGTCGAAAGCTCGCTCGTATCAAGCCGACAGAGAGTCAATGGGGTCGTGGCGTCAGCCGTTTATTTCATAATCAGCAGCTTTCGAATATCGTCGACGTATATACGTACGTACCGTATCCGCGGGATGAGTGCAGTATACCGACGGGCTTATTGGCAGCGACGCTCGATATGTATACGCGTTCTCGCGTTCGCGCTCGATAATCTGACATTTATGCGCCTCGGCTCTCCCTCTCCTCTTATACTCGCGCGAACGCAGCCAAGCTCTCGGTGTATCGCCCTGATGATTTTTCCGCACTGCACACCTTGCGCGGCTTAGCGGCTTGCACGATATTGCCTCGTTTGCGCGTACTGTATATAACTGATGTGCATGTACGTATATACATGTACAGCTGCGGGCTGTATTTCCGCATCGACAGGATCGCAGGGTGGGGGGTGAGGGCTGCTGCCGGAGGAAGAATAGGAGGAGCGTGGTTATAGGTATGTATATATATGTGTGTTTGTGTGTGTGTGTGTGTGTGTGTGTGTATACGTATAGATGGGCGGGCGACAATCGGCGATCGTCGTCTGAAGCCACGCGTTATTATACTCCGGTAGCAGATATACCCCGAGAGCTAACGTTGTTGCATTGTCGCGCGACTAATGAGAAAGTTGGCGCTTCTAGCGAGCGGACGAGAGGAGAGGAGAGAGACGGTGGGACGAAAGGGGAGAGGAAAAGTACGGTTCGAATAGATGGCGAAATTCCAGAATCCGCGATAACGCTAATTATCTGATGATCGAATGCTGCCCCCATTGTCTCGTCATATTATTATTTTCTGCGACACACACCCTTCGAACTTTCCTCGCTGTTTATTTGCGCGGCTGTCGACTTCTTTCACGCGTATCAATGTGGCTTGCGACTCTGCTAATGTATAAGTTAATTAAAATTATTTTTCATTGTCATTTAATTTATTCAGATTTTTAATTATTCTTACAATTGCAATTTTCATTTTCGATTATAAACTAATGAAATTCGAAAATAAGAGAAAGAATTTTACTGGCACTTTTGATTTTTCATGCAATTTTCCTCGAGACTGTAGCACCAAAAAATACGTGATACTTTCAATCTTTATATTTTAATTACTCTCTACAGGCTCCCGACAGAGCATAAGGCAACAGTAGCAGCAGCATCAGTTTGCTCTCTCGCTTACGGATAATCTTTTTTCTCCATACCGCATGGATATACAGGAGAGGGTATGTGAGACGCATTTCGTAACTCACCCCCTCGAAGCAACAAAGCAACCGCGGGCGGTGAATGCAAATCTCTTTCTGTCTCTCTCTCTCTCTCTCTCTCTCCCTCCCTGCGCGTGCGTGCGTCGCGGTTTTAAACGGCACTCTTTCTCTGCTTCCTTTTTCTCCGGAGAGCTGCTCCTCCGCCTCCCTCTCGGCTAACCACCGGCAGCAGCAGCGCCCCGGTTGCTTTCGTTCTTCGCACATGCCACTCTGTCCGTCTCATTCGCATCATCCGCGGAGAAAAGCCCCGCGGCGTTGCCATTTATATAGTTGTGTGTATGTGTGTGTGTGTGTGTGTAGCATGAGCGAGTCCGATTCTCCGGCTTATTTTATATAATTGATATGAGGGGGGTAGATGTGAGCCTTGAGAAGAAGTGACTTTTACCTAATCAGCCGCTGTTTAATTATGTCTGCATGTACACGTTTTCTCTACCATTCCTTTGGACATATACACCGTCGCGTATGAAATCCGTAAGATTAATTAAGCCAATTGATCAATGGCGTTAAAACAAAGGCAAAATTAACATTCGCGAACCGTCGCGTATACATCGGTGCGTATATGATAAAATTGGCAACACCGAGGTTGGTCGGCCGGCTGTGCGAGCGGCGGCGACGGCGGCGCGAGGCGAGACGCCATGACGACACTTACACTCTCGCCTTCTCTCTCTCGTCGTCCCCCTTTGCTTTTGACTCTTTTTGCCGGCGCAGCTTATATTCGATACATCGCCGACGACCTCGTGTACGTACACGTAAGTGTACGCGTGTGCGTGCGTGTGTGTATATATACGCGAGAGGAAGGGGTCGCTGCTCGTTCTCCCCGGGCCGGGACGTCAGAGTGCGGGCGGTGAGAGATATTGGAGACAAATGACAGCGCAAAAAACGTATTCGTGAGAATCCCGCAGCGGCCGAGGGAATAACTAATGTGACGGGAGCCCCTTTCGACAGACGCGAGCGAGCGAGCACAAAGAGAGAAGAGGCTAATTCTCCCCAGGAGAGTGTCTCGCTCTCTCTCTCTCTCTCTCTTTCTCGCGTCCTCCGCTTGGCGATCGTTCGTTAAAAATTTTAATATATCGCTTTAATCGATCGCGAATTTTTCCTTCACCGTACGTTTGAATAAATTAAACAAGACAGCGGGAGAGCTCGTGGAGTATCCCGCGTCTGTTACTACTTTTTCGTACTTCTTCACGACTGGACGTACGGATAAAAGTGTAGTTATGATAATAAAATACAAATTTTCTCACGCTGAATATTCCCATTATTTACGTATTTCAACCCTAAGCGATTTCTGTGTTTCAAAAGGTTCCCATAGCTCTCCCTCGCTCCCCGAAAATCCAAAAATAAAACGATTTGTCATGGCGCGCTATCGGCTCGGGAACGAATTTAAATATCACGAAACATCTAGCTCTGGAACGCGCACACCTAAGGGGTTTTGCGCGCGGATCGAAGCTTGAGGAAAAAGCTGGTGCGGGCTTTATTATCGTAGGCTTGCGATCTACCCCCTCGGTCACGGTAAGACTATTTGGCCGGGCGAATTGTATGCGGTGGGGTTGCTCAGCTCAGTTAAACTCGCGCGCTTACCTCGGACTATACTGTTCCGATGGGTGGGGAGAGGATGAGGAAAAGTGGCGAGGAGGATGCCTGGGCGCAGCAGCAGTAGCAGGGGTATATATCGGGCTAATGAACTTCTCATTGATTGGTTAAAATTTCGTTAATACTCTGACGTGTGCGCGCGAGCTTCCATGGCTGGCGCCGTTCCGCCGACTTCTCTTCCTCCTTTTACCGGCAGTGGAAGAGGGAGGCCAAACCCCTTGGTGAGAGGCAAGCCGAGCAGAGCGATAACCCTTTTTACCCCGGCTCTACTCCTATAACGTAGGTCTTTATTCGCGAGCAAGCCCGCGCGCTCTTTTATCATTTTCGCCTCGCCTGCGCCGCTAGCTGCTCACTCTTCCCCCGCGTGCGCATTTGCGCCCGCCTTGAATAATGAACCTCGTCAGCCCCGTGTTTTACCTATATACCTCACTCTGGCGTCCGCACGAGCGATCGAAGAATCGAAGTCTATAGGTCTTTATATGTATTTGCTTACGATGTTGTAGCCCACGGCCCCGCGTACACACACTAACACACACACACACATACACACACATACACACGCGCGCGTAGAAGGTATATAATCTAATTTTATTGGCCGATCGACGAGCCATCGTTACACATATAACGTGTATGTGTGTTAACCCGGTGAAATCATTATGCTGCAGCGGCCGAGCCACGTGTCCGTTCACTGTGCGGTGCTAAAAAAAGGCTTTAGTCGAGTTTTACACTTTTTGCGAATAACCGCGAGCGAGAGCTGCGAGTGTATTAATTATTTTATCGGAATTATTACTTGACGACTTCTCAGGAACTTTCATTCACAGATATATGGAAAATACATTATTCTAATTACATCAGCCAATTAACCGGCGGGCGGAATCGGAGAAAAGTATAAAATAATTAGAAGCGGCCAATTTTCTCAATAATTAAAATATCTGCGTCTGTAATTGCGCTTTGATATCTCTGTCTCACTCCCTCTCACTCGCGCGCGCGCGCACACTGAAGGAAAATCAATAGCTAATTATACGTCCAAAAGCTTATATGCACGATATGAGAAAAGCAGGCGATAAAAAGACTGTACATCTCCTCCGTGGTCGCATCTCCTCAAGCCGACTACAATCTACCTTTTTAATACCCGCACGCTCCAACCGAAGGGAGGCTGCTGCTCACCAGCTTAGCAATAATAAATATCGGCAGCGTGTGTTTTCATTCGAAGCGGCCTCGCGAGACGGCCAGCCGAGTAGAGTATGTACGCTCTTGTTACGGGGCTAATGGCGAGTTGTCTGAAACGAGATTTACCGCTCTCAGTAGTATATACGAGCGCGGCGTATGTACAGCGACGGCGGTCGCGCGTGACGCATCGTACTTTTACGCGGGGGGGTCTATATAGTCTCCCCCACAAGAGTGAGAACTCTAACGAAATTTCCCTATCGGCGATCAGTTCGACTGGCGTCGATCTCTCCTCCCCTCACGGTTGCCAACCCTTTCTCGGCCGGCCGGCATTGATCTGCCCGCGTCTCAGAGAGAGAGAGAGCCAGCGAGAGAGAGCGAGAGAGAGAGAGAGAGAGAGAGCTGCTACCGCTGCCCTTATCGCCACGGAGCCACCCTCCCGTAACAGCCGCTACCGCCGAATCCGACTCTCCCTCGCTCGTCTCAGTTTGTGCTCGCACTCGAAATATTGCCGCGCGCGTCGCGCATACGTGTGTATATAGGTATAGAGGCCGTACCTGCCGGCATCCCTCTCTCTAATTTTAATATCGCTCCAGTTCGGCTTTCGAGGCTTCGAGTGGACTCGTTAAGGGGACGGAGAATGCGATTCCCGTACATCCCCCGAATACGCACGGGAGGATGGCTCTCTCGCGAGCTCAACCCTTTGAGAAAGACCGCGTAGGCGAGTGTGTGTGCGTGTCGGGGGTAGAAGGGAACGAGTCGAGCGTAATCTCGGGTTACTCTGCCGATTTTTTGGGGTTCCTTAAAGTATCGATCCGATATACGCGCGTATAATATCAATGTGCGTACATATATATAGCGTTCTCATTTTTCAGTATGCACGCATATGTATAACATAGCTAGGAGTAATTACATTTTTGAATAAGTAACGATAATAAATCTTTAACGTACGGAGAAACGAATGCTGCATAGAATAAGTTAAAAAGTTTCGCCGCACCGAGCGCGCTCTATATTTAGTAAAAGAATAACACATTAAAAGTTTATATAGCACACGCGAGGGGCGATAAGAAAGTTTGTTAAAAGGCTAAAATTCGCGGGGAAGAGCTCGATTGAGCGAATGAGCGAGGGAGAGAGCAAGAGAGAGAGAGAGAGAGAGAGAGAGAGAGTCGGAAGCGTGCGCACACATACAGTGCACTTTGAAACTATGGACACGTTCGGTTTCACGTGACTGAGGAATCGATATTGCGCGTGTTACGTCTCTCTGTACGCTCGCGCGGGGATAATGTATCGAGCGGGCATCGATCGTCCGACGTCCGCGCGCGTATAGCGGGCTTTTCAAATGCGAGGGCCTATACAGATGCACGTTTCCTCTCTCGGTGACGCGCGGGGCGCACGCTCGATTGAATCAATTGCCCTCTTGTACACGCTATCGTCACGTGTTACCGTTATACGCAATGTATGTACAATGCAAATCTCAGAGACAACTGTCAATATGAATTCAAGCCGATGCGCTCGCGCGCGCTACTGTGAGCCGAGCTATACGTGCGCGGCTTTAATGCCGTTCCTTCGTACGTCCGTCCGTTCGTTTCACGTAACTCTCCCCTCTCTCTCTCTCTTTCTAAATAAAACCATTTTTGCACTTGTCATACACCGGGAAGGGAAAAACAGCGGCACTTTTATTGCTTATTGCTATTGACCGGCGAACGAGTGATTTACACACAAAGGGCACAAGCGTGTCTCTGGCGCGTGTCGTCACGAATATATATATATATGACATAAGAATTCTATTATATGCGGCGAGGCAAATGCGAGGGAAAATATCAAAGTTACATAATTCGATCACATTGGCGGAGGTGAATCGCGGAGAAGTAGTCCGAATCCGCAGGTATATATCAGCGACGGCGCAAGGAATTACAGAGTGAAAGTTGAACACGAGAAACCACTGAGCTGTGGATGATGGAGGGCGCACTACTGCGGGTTGGGGGAGAGGCGCGCCTAGCTTCGTCAATAGGCTCGCGAGCAATCGGGAGCATCGGTAATCGCTAAATTGCTTCTGAATGCCGTGCAGTCGGCACGAAAATTTCGTGAGCGCGCGCCTCGCGTATACATACTCACTCGGCCCCTGCGCCTCGTTAAGATCGAATGGCTCGGCGTTTTGACAGCAGATTGATTTCTCTCTGTCGTCCTTACTCGGCGCGCACGCAACGGAAAAATCAATCTCCCTCGAAAAATTTGCATAATTATCTTTCTAAGGCTGCTATATACCGTGTATGCCTCTATATATCGTGTCTGTACATATATATACATGTATATGCATACACAAACACGCAGAAGTGTATTCTTAGTGGCGCTGGCGAAACAACGGCGAAACACGAGTCTCGAATCCCCTCGAGGAAGTTGAAAAAAGCCAACAAAGTAATCCGGCCCTCGAAGCGGAGAGAGAAAGAGAGACACTACGACGACGACTTTTCTTTCTCTCTTGTCTTTTAGCGAAGAAGTGGCGAACTGGAATTGAGCATCGTCACTGTACAGGGCGACTCGATTCGGAGGAAAAAAAGATGAAGTAAGGTCGCCTGTGGTCTGAGAGACGGAGAAAGAGAGAAAAGCCGCGGGGGTAATAAGAAGTAGATACAAACGCGCGCGCACACTTCCCTAACCTCAGGCAACGGCTCGCCACCGTGGCATAAGGAAGAGGAAGGAAGGAAGGGTCGAAAGAAGTTTCTGACCCGCTTACGGGCGCGCGCAAGCGGGATTGCGCCTGGAATTCCCGCTACTTCACAAGAGTTTCCGAAGTGGCGAAGCAGACGCCCCCGCACCCTCTTTCTCTCTCTCGTTCTCTGGTTCGCTTCACCCCTCGCTCGCGTCTTCCATTCAGCCCGACGACGACGGTGACGACTATATATAGCGACTACTTTCTTGCCGGGGGAGCGAGAGAGAGAGAGAGAGCGCGCGCGTTTTGTTTACCCCTTTCCGCAGCGGCGCCACCAGCCTCATGGCGGCGGATGCGCGCCTTCGTCGACGCACCCCCTCGAGAGACAGAGAGAGAGAAAGGGGAGTAAGAGAGAGAGAGAGCCGCTTTATACTTTCCTTCCTGCCTGCGCGCGCGTTGAAAGTGAACTCTCTCTCTTGCCCCTGAAAACCGTCGGCTGCTTATGTACGCTCTGATTAATACCTCGCGGCGTGCCACGCGCGTGTAAGCCTCGACATGTGGCCCGCTTTGATGCTTTCGGAAGATGTGTCAATTTGGAAACGAGGTGAGAATTTTCATTTTTCGCTGGTTCTGCGTATTAATATATAAACGCTGGCAATACGCGGTGAAAGCATATATATATATATATATATATAAACACAACGATGCTATGTTGCCAGTCGAGGAAGTAGAGCAGTGTAGTAGTAGTCGCATTTAAATAAAATAACACTTTTCATTTACTTTATTTAAAAGTTGACAAAGTTATAGCTCGCTGCAAAATGCATGTAGCGTATCAGCGAATCGAATTTGATCGATGTTCCAAATAGTCGAGGTAGCTAACGCGAACTAAAGTAACTGGTAGCGAAACAGATTCTTTTAAATTCCGCGCAAATTTATATACTATAAACTCTATACAGTATTCTAGGAAGTATGTAAGGAGGCAGCAGTATTGAAGAAGCGCGTGCGATCCATCAATAATAAAATAAGTGAAAAAAATGAAGACAAAGAGCGAGAAAGAGAATGAGAGAGAGAGAGGGAGAGAGAGAGAGAAAGAGAGGGAAGAGATAAAGAGAAGTGTAGAAGCGACGGATCGATCGGGGGTCGTTGTTCAATGTCGTCGTCGAGCTTGATTTAGATAGCGCGATTTATTTTCGTTCAGTATAGATATAAGGGGGCAAGGAAACGTGTCGTGTCGGGAGACCAAGGGACCTGGCCATATTGGATACTACGGTGATTAATTAGGCGGGGAGGACGGCGCGACACGCGACTTTCAGCGGGTTTTGCATCGATCAACCCCACCTTCTTCTCGAGCCACCGCCGCCGCCGTCGCCACCGCCACGCCACGAAAACTCTTCCAAGTCCACGTCCTCGCTGCTGCTCTTTCTGTATTACGATTCTTTTGTTTCCTACATGCAGCCCCCCCCCTCCGCGTATACTCGCGCACACGGACTCCGTCGGATGATTTATACTCCGTCATTTCTTGCGCTACTCGCGGAATTTTCCACCCTGCCTTCTCCCCTCTTCCCCTTACGGCAAAACTTGGCTATAACGAGTAACTATATGGATTAATTAAAGGAATACCAGGCGCTCCAATCACGCGCGCGCGCATGTGTACCGCCGGCTTCTTTGAAAAATTAATTATTCCTTCTCTCTGTGTACACACGCGCGTGCTTACGTGTGCTCGATAATATCATGTATGTATATATAGATACCCGCACGAGCGCGCGCAAGAAGCATCCCGTAGTTACGCAGATTCCAAACTCGATACTCGCGCGCGCGGCGAACTTCCGCGAGAACTTACGGCTCCGATAGAAACCTTATCAAAGATGCAGAGGGACTCCCCCTCTATAGGCATACACATACACGTAAAGGCGCGTGCACCCCAGCCTCGAAAACTTCCCATTTACTTGACTAAGCGCCGCGCGCGCGCGCGAGTAAACATGTATAGCTAATCAGCTGGAAAGTTGTTCTCTACGCAAGAGAGAGTAAAGATCCCCGTATACCTTCAAAAGTATCGGCCAATCCGATCGAATGTTCGCGCGCGAGGCTAAGTAGACGCTTGACCCATTGACGCTATATCGAAAACCGATCCTCTCTCGTGTACGCCTCCGATCGAAATCACTTCTCTGATCCCTTCGTGGTTATCCTTACCCTGGGTTAACTCGAAGGGGAGGACGAAATGCCTTTGGCTTTGGTATGCGTGCTTGGGACACGGTAGCGACAAATTGACATCCGTAGCGCGTGTTCACCGATAGCGTACACAGAACTATACTATATATATGCCGCGGGCCCGCTCGTTATCTTAGCTCGAAGCAGAAGCAGCACAGCCAGCCAATCCTTTCATCCCTCTCGCGCTGTCCGTCTCCCTCCATCTCTCTTTATTTGAGTATAATTATTGATTATCGGAGTGTACGCGGAAGGCCACTTCTCTAGGAAGAGGAGAAGCGCGCCGGTGGGTGTACGTGGCAGAGGGGCTGTGTGTTCGTTCGGCAGTCGATCGCGGGTAGGGATAGAGCGGCTTGAAGAACGCTACCGGAGGGTGATTAAGCTATATGCCAGGCATACAGCGGCACCCTCTCTCTCTTTCTCTCTCTCCCTCCCGCTACACCTCCCCCCTCCTCGCGTCGCGGCGTCGCTTCCGTCGCGGCCTCTCCGCGCACGTCGGCTGGCTGGCTGGCTGGCCTCCTTCTTCCCGGTCTTCCCTCTCTCGGCCACGGCCCTTCTCTCTCTCTCTCTCTCTCTCTCGCTTGCTCGCACTGACAATTGGACTGATAGGTATAACTTAGTCTGCTATCGATTTGATTCCCGCGGCCTGACGTGTCGGTATACGTACGCGCGTACCTCTAAGAGGGAGAGAGGGAGATGTGTATATAGACGCGCGCGGGTAGCCGGCAAAATTTACATGGTGCACAACAGTATATACTGCTGCCGACCTTCCTTCTCGCCAGAATCCCTTGCGACTCCTCTTCGCGTTCTCCCTTACTTACTCCTTTCGCAATCTACACTATACGTATATATATATCTATATATACGGCACCGATAAGTCCGCTCTCGAAAGGGGGCTTGATTAGTGCATTACGTTGAGCCTCACCCCCGCCATACTTTCACGCGGCCGAGTTTCAATCGACGAAACTCGACTCCTTCGCGGTGAATTCGTGATTCGATTAAGTTCACGTCGAAGTATATCTTGGTCGTCTCTCTCCTCCTTTCTCTTCACTTGAGCCATGGATTCATTAGCCGCTAATTATCCTGTTAATTATTTGCTAATGTTTTATTACGGGCGGCGAACATTGAGAGACTGCGAGCGTGAGAGAGAGAGAGAGAGAGAGAGAGAGAGAGAGAGAGAGAGAGAGAGAGAGAGAGAGAGAGAGTGAACCAATCGATCCTAATTCGTTCGTCGCTAATCAATTTGGCGGCTCCCCGCGTCAGATCGGATGTCAATTAACGCTCGCGCTCACCGCCGCGAACCGTTGGATTTTCATATTTCTGTTGTCGAGGCTCGACTCGCACACGCGAGCGCTGCTATTAAATTATGTTACCGCAACACCTATTGCGCATCTTTAATTAACGTCGCTATTGATCCGCTGCTCGCGTACACTCAGCCTCGTGGCTTTTTCGCTTTTATTCAGCGCTCACCCCGCATGAGGCGCGCTTTTTTTGATCAACGATCATTTGCCCCGCGGCTCTTGGTTCAGCTCTCGCCTCCTCTCTCTCTCTCTCTTCTCTTCTCTCTTCTCTTCTAGACGCAGCCGATAGGCCTTAGTTTTACATAGGGCTAGTACCAGAAATTTTTGCGATAATAGCTAGGTTAGGCAACCATTGTGATATTAGGCTAGGC
>JAYJLV010000011.1:10539537-10552718 GCA_036873485.1 Torymus texanus
ATAATTGTATTTGAAATTATTTTCCTTTTTTGCTTAGAACAAGTGAATAAAAACATATCTATCTATCTATCTATCTCTCTCTCTGACATCTTTCGGATTTTAATGTTTAACAGGGGGATGCCCTTAAAGTTTCGGGCGGCTATAGTAGAGGGGTGAGGACGTTCGCCGATAGGTAATTGCGATATTAATTATTATCGAGACTCACGAGAGAACCCATGGAGGAGAGCGGCTGGCTCCAATATGAATTCGTAATTCGGAAAAGCATCTTACTCACGAAATACACTTCGCTCCTTAGCGTCTATTACGGGAAGGGGGAAGCACTTGTCGAAGCTCAACTCACCTGAAAAATACAAAACAAAACATGTCATTAGTTATATGGTCTGAATAGGACATTTTCGCGCATTGCTCATTAATGTAGCGCGTTCTCTATTACGATAATGCATAATTTGCAATTATAAGACTAGACGGACAAAATATGTAAAATATTACCATGGGAGGGTTTATTATGAAAAAGTCAATTTTTTATTCACACTAAACATATTGTGCTCATTATAAGATAATTGGCCAGACATTTTAATTTAATAAGTGATTTCCTCGTCTACCCTTACATAATAAATGCCAGCTAGAAACCCACCGGAAACTCATCGCGATCGGATAAAAACTGTAGCACGACATATTCGCCAATCGGCAAAGAGACTCCATTTTCCCCAGGGATCCGGCAGTCGATTCTCGCGTGTCGACCACCACTGAGAAAATTCACGCGTGGAATAGGAAAAAAAATCTGAAAAACAACGAACGAGAAGTGCGCGTGCGCGCGATTATTAAAACCCGATTGAAAATACCGGCTCGTATATCCAGCTCGCGCTTGCGATTGTCAGCTATAGCCGTGCGCGGGGGGGAGTGAAAGCGAGCCAGGGCAATGTCGAATAATTAACGAAGTTAATCGACAGCTCGGGCGCGCACCCGCGAGTGTCGACGAGCCCACCACCACCTCCCTCGGACTCGCGCGCGCTCTCATTCGTCCTGCGCGCGACATCGCCTTTATATCATTATAACACCGATAATGAAATTTTCATAGCATCGAATATCGATATACCGAGGGCAGCGTTGACGCCACGCCGGACTATATATCGGTCTATCAATCATTTTTTCGAATATGTATATACGTATATTGTACGTGTACACACTGGCGATGAATATGTAAGCGTTCTCTCTCTCTCTCTCTGCCCTAGTACTACTATCTATCTCGACACGAGTTCGCTGCGGTTCGCCGTCTTTGTTTCTTCGAGCGACGACGTAGCGATCACGGCCCTTTCCCGCGGCACTACTCCCCCATTAATTGACATCTGTCCGTGGCTGCACGAGCGCGTGTCAGACCCGTTGTTATTCGTGGAAATCAATTCCTTTCGGGGAGGAGGAGGAGGAGGAGGAGGAGAGCTTGCCTTCCCCGGGGCGCCTCCGATATGGCAAGCGAATGGCAACAGCAACAGCGACGGTTATCGAGAGAGGGAGAGAGAGAGAGGCACCTTATGCATTTTCATGAATATAGAAAAAGTGATAAGTGTTTTTCGCATCCGCGCGCTTTATTAGCATGCCACTCGTATACACACTGTTTAGCACTTTGAGGTGTAGTACGTATACCAGAGCGACGAGTGCCCCATCGAACGCGTCGGATTTTAATACGGTTCAATCTGCGCTTGATAAAAGTAAAAAGGAGGTAACGAAAAACCCGAGAGAAACGCATCGACGAGAGCGATTTTTTTTTCATTTCCGCACTCGTGCGCTCCCGCTCGCTTTGATATTCCATCGAGTCACGCTGAGTAATCCTCGTGGGTGGGAGTAGAGTATAGTGGAAAAAAGTATCGGGCTCTGCATCATCGAGTGCGCCATTACCCGACGCTACTGCTGCTGTGCATCACGCTAGTTTGCGCATATAATTGGGGGTGAGAAAATCAATGGCGGTTCGATATACACGCGTATATATATATATATACTGACGATGAGGGAGAGGGCGAGGAACGCGCGAGTATGCAGTGTTTTATTGCCTTGCAAGAGGTCCTCGTAAAAATCTCAGCTATATCTACAGGTGTGGGATGACGGCAGCAACGACGACAAGCAAGCGCGAGAGGTTCAAAAGAAAAATATATTCGCGATAAACGCTATATATACCGAGGGGGAGTGTAGAACTTTGGCACGTAGGGTGAAATAAAGCAAAAATTTCGCGAAAAAATGTATAGAGGGGCAAAGAGCTCTACGAACCAAAGGCTGTAAACGTTTCACGAGTGTTTACACGCGCGTGTCCGTTTATTACTTTATGAACGACATAATAGTTCAGCTCTGTGTGTATGTGTACATGCGTGCGAAGGTGGCCTTAGACTTGGACGGGACCCTTTATATATGCGCGCGAGCGGGCGGACGGGCGATCGGGAAACGTACGAGAGGCGGCACGTGAGCGGCATGGCACTGCTCTCTTGCTCTTGCACAGGCGCCGCTGACGGGCTTGTAAACCCATAAAGAAATTTGATAATAAATAGAGAGGAAGAGAGAGAGAGGAAGAGAGAGAGAGAGAGAGAGACAGCAACGGCAGAAGCATCGCTTTTTTATCAGCGTCGATGCGCTTACAGGAGGAGAGTATCGCTTGAATTTATAATGCCACACACGGGCCGTAAAAAGGGAATGCGAAGAAGCGCCCGAGTCTCGTTCTATCGCACTTTCTCCCCCCTTTCGGAACGCAGCCCTGATATAGAGAAAGAAGCGGGGGCGAGAGGGAAAGAGAGAGAGAGAGAGAGAGACGTTATATGTAGGAGGAATGTAAACGAGAAAACTAAACAAAAGCGAGCACGCGGATAAATACGGTTTTACGATCGCGAGACGATGAGAAGCCAACGCGGTAGAGCCGGCGATCGGCGGTGGAAAGAAGACGGACGATTTTAGTGGTGTCGTGTTATATCCGTCCGATGTATGTAGTTGTGTGTCTCTGTGTATACCACGTTCGGCGCGTGAATTGGAAAAATTTAAATAGAAAGCCGCCGGTAGAGCATTATAGTGCTCCTTTTTTATTGCGCGCTAATCGTACAATCTTCTTTATTAACGGATAGAGGCGAACGGAATACCGGGCAGCGCGCATGCGTGGGGAAAAAGTGTCAATATATGTGAATGAGTTTATTCGGAATTTTATGTACCTCTTTGTTAGTGAGCGTAATAAAGAGAGGGCACGTTGTTTTCGAAACGAATTTCCGATCTGGAATAATCCAGTAGCAGTATAATAGAGAGCTTTATTATTAATTAAGATAAATGAATATTACTATCGCATTAACCGGTCCGAGGCGAAATTACAGTCGAATCAAGAGCAGATCAAACGCGCGTCGACCCAGTCATAGAGTACTGTGGGATAAAGCGGCCGCGCACGTGCGTGCGTCGTATAGATGAAAAAATCATCAGGTTTATGAATAGCTTCCGCTGCTCGAAGAATCGACGATAATGAAGCAACACAGAGAGAGAGAGAGAGAGAGAGAGAGACAGCGACCGACCACCGCTTCGATTCTCGCTCCGGCGGCAGCCACATAGCCATTGGAGCAGCATCCGTGGCTACCAGCACTTAGCACATCGAAGGCACAGAGGCAGAGAGAGAGAGAGAGAGAGAGAGACAGAGAGAGAGCCCCGTCTATATGGCGGTGGAGCGCTTAAGTGTGTTAACGCTTAGCGCGAGCGTGAGCGGGGCCTCGGAGTGATTGATTGCACTTCGGGGGCCGTATACGTAGTGGTAGTCTCTGCTCTCTCACTCTCTCTCTCTCTCTCGGCTTCCTGACATAATGCTCTCGTTTATGCTCGCTCGCCGACTCGCAGTCGTATAGACCGCCACCGCCGCGTTCCCGTATCGATAATGCCCGGATTCTATAACAGGACATTCAATACACCGCGCGTACGGAGGCTCACTCTCTCCGATACATAAGTTATTGAGCTACCGGCGTATATGAGTGAGTGAGCGAGACGAAGCAAAGTAGCGTACACACATGCGGGTGGCACCAGAGGCGGCGAAGTCGCGTCGGCAGTTCGAGTAGCGATCGGTTACAATGACCCCGGCGTGGTCGCTGCTTTCGAGAGAGTACACATGTGTAGTGTAGGAGAACGAACAAAGACGAGAGAGAGAGGAGTAAGAGAGACAGAGGAATGAACGAAATTACCAATATCCTCATAGGCGCTGATTGGCCGATCGACCATTCACTCGCGTTGTATGTGTGTGTGTGCTCTTTCGCTCCTCTATGCTCGGCTGGAATTAAGAGGAGCCATGTAAGGGTCCCCCGGTTAGATAGTGAGCACGCGGGGATCTCGGCACGTAATGGCCCTGAGATTTTGTACTTAAGTCTACTTATGGCTTTTGTATGTGGGTTAGATTTAAAAAAGCTGCTTCACGTGTTATGCGTATGTGTGTATATAAATTTTGATGAAAATACATGGATTATTTTTTTGCAAGTGATTGATGACGACAGAATTATGGAAGTATAATGGTCGAATTGAAGCACATCTCTCAGTGACTTTAATATACCGCAGAAGCCCGATCAAGTCATCAGTCAAAATTATTTGTGAGCAATTAACGCTGTCGTGAAAAAAAAAACCGCCAGTCGAAAAATCATTCTCAATAAAAGGGAGCAGAACAACCCGAGTGTGCACAGAAGCTCAGCAGCAGGAGTGAGTGAATCAGCACTGCGGCGTGAAAAAAAAGCATCATGCGGTCGCGACCGAGCAAAAAGTGCTGTACGCGAGCAACAGCGAGAAGATCAAAGTGGTGGCATCGGTGCGCGGGGCGAAAAGACAAGAAGTTATTAGAGAAATGTAGAAATAATTATCTGATTGCCGCGGTGGGCGAGCCTCGCTCTCTCTCTCTCTCTCTCTCTCTCTCTCTCTCTCTCTTTCGCTCCCGCGCGACACAGAGGGACAGAGACAGATAGAGCACGCGAGGCGAGGTAAAGGGAGAGGGGAGGGAAAGATCGCGGCTGGTTCCGCTCTCGGGCGGCTAGCGGTTTTTATCGGCGCGCGCGAACCGTGGGAAGATAAAGGAAGGCGATTAGTGTCATTTGGAGAATGCCGGGGGGAGAGAGAGAGAGGGAAGATTTTTTGTGCAGGCCCAGGGAGCGTAGCACGCGGAACGCGGCCCCTTGTTCGGAGCGCGCACGTTTGCTTCTTCTCTTGACACGAACGCGTGCACTAGCCGCGCGGCATCCCAGGCGTCGGCTTTATCGACGTCATCAAGGGAGCGACAGGTGACGCCGACTTTGCTGCGATCTTCGAACTTTCGTAATTTCGAATCTTCCCGCGCACACTGCAAATGCACGCTGCGCACTGTGCGTGCACGTAGCGTTCGCGTGTACGTAAGGGCCGATGAGAAGAGAATGCGGACCTTCCGCCCAGTAATGTTAATGATTAACGGGATCAAAAGGGCATTTTTTAATTGCTTTCCCGCGGGCTTTTTGCGAACGAGTAAAATCTCGATTCCTCGCAAAGAACGAGAGTGCCGGTGGATTTAAATTTACGCGGGAACGTAACAAAAAATGCCAAGTATATATAAAATATGTGTGTCTTTCTAATTCATTATACGTTGTTAAAGACTCGAAGAGTTTCCAGAAATTCGCCTCTTTTCCGTTAGGTATATATGAAACGTTAAAACAGTGTAGCGCTCGTGTGTATAGGTGTAGGGGCGCGCAATTAGAGTGGGGAGGGAGAAAAAAAAATTGGAGGAATCGACGGCGCAGTTAATTGCAGCGGCAAGCAGAGTCCAATTTACATACTCGATTTGCTTGCGCCCACGCGTGTGTACAAAGAATCGAAACTCGAGTAGTATTGGCCAAGCGGGAATATATATTTTTATGGCGCGGAGTTTTACAGGCGCGAGGCATTAGTTTCCGGTAAGATACGGACGGGCGGGGAGGAAAGGGAGCCGATAGAACCGTCACGGCACCCCGGGGGCCTACTCACTCCCGCACCTACGCGAGCCCATTAGAATATCTCAGTTTAATCCGACTAACCAATGTTTACCTGAGCTTTATCAAGCTCCGCTGTAACCTACGCGAACTTTCTCTTCCTTTTTACCTTGCAACGCATTACCGCGTCAGAAATCTCCTTCCTCTCCAGCGGGAGTGTTGTAAAAAAAAACCTTTGTTGTATTTAAAATTATTCATACGCAGTTAGAGATTCTTTATTTTAATCGCGGTAGCTTTGACTATATATTTATCGAGCAAAGCCTCGCCAGTAATAAGTGGTCGTGGGGGGCTGGCGGTGATTGGCGTAGGAGGGAAAGAAAAAATTCAGGCCGCGACTCTCTCAATTTGCGGGGGGGTCGCTTGGTTAAACAAGTAATTTTTGCAGAATTTTATTAGGAGCTACGGGTGCGCGCGTCTCTCGCTCGATCTCTCCTTTTTATATGCCGCGAGGAGAAGAAGAGGGACAGTCCCCAAGGGTGATTTCGCGCCGGGGCGAAAGAAAAACGCGCCGAAGCAAGGAGAGAGCTCGAAGGAGACGTAGAAATCACTCGGTTCGCTTCATATTGATACCCCGCTATTAAACTAATGAATTTAATCAGACCGAATGAAAATGAGGCCGGGGCTAAGGGCCACCGACGACTGCGCGGCAAGCCGTATATTTGCTCAAGATCTCCCTTCGCGCGGGAGGAGGAGGCACAGAGCGCAAACGATTATTGAAGATTGGATTTTTAAATTGAAGTCGAACGAACGAACGAACGAACGCCTTCCTTAGCCTCCACCCTAGCGCGTTTTCGCGCGACCTATAACCCGTAGTTAGTGCAGAACGCTCCTATCGGAAGCTCCCTCTCCTCGCTCGCCTTTTCTTCTTTCTTCTCCTCCACTCTTTTCGCCGGGCAGGCGTCGAATTAGCATATCTCGGAAAGTGATCCCCGGGCCCTAATTGAATTATTCTTAAATTCCCATAAAATCACGCGAAAATTACCGGTTCCTCGCCCGCATGAAATCCAGTGGCGGCGGGCTACGATCGCTACGGCCGCACGAGAAGACGACAGCCGTGGGGGGCAGAGGTATAGAGAGAGAAAGAGAGAGAGAGAGAAAGTTAGATAGTCCCCTCCGGTATATTGGACACGATTAATTTTCCGCAACGTTACACCCGCTACTCCTCCTCCTCCTCTTTTCCACCCTGCACACGCTACTCTAGCAGCAGCATCGTTGTCGATGTAGAGAGCCATCGGCATCTTTAATTGGCGCCCGATCGTCGCGATCTCTCGGCTCTCGAATTTCGATTCTTGGCGGCTTGCTGGCGCCGCCGTTAGCACCAGCACACGTTACGCGCGCTCAATTTTAATGAACAATGCGCGTGCGGGGGGCGCGCTGCATACTGTCGCTCGATAGCACAGCAGCGTCGCGTAATATATAAGGCAACGCACGCGGTCACGCGATATCTAAACTCCACCTGGCCGCCGTCGCCTTCCTCTCTTTGGTTTTTTTCTTATTGCCGCCGCCTTTTTCGACAGGCGCGCATAGACAATGAAGAGCCGCGGTGTTGAATCAAGCTTGTTTTTTTTTCTCTCCTTCGCAGTGGCGGATTTATTATTCAAAACGGATTCAGCGAACCGATTAGACGAGGCGAGGTGATATTTATGTTTCTTGAGAGAGATATGTATGTGTATACGAGCGCGCGATGTAATAGTTTCGAGGGACCGCTGTCGCGCAGTGAGCAATTATTTTATCTCGTCTCGCATCCATCTCATCCACTCCGCATAGATAACTGCGAGAGAGGGAGAGTAGGAGCTCGAGCGATAACAATTAGGGTCGTGAAACGCTTCTCTCACACTTCTTTCTTCGATGATGATTTTTTCATTTTAATTTCGATCCCCCCTATTCGTATACGCTTCAGCGCTGTATATCACCCGGCGAAGCATCTATTCCCGAGATGATTTATTTATTTAAAATAAAAATTTATGCCCCTCAATAGAGTTGGAACGATGCATCAAATGATTTTATTGTGGCTATGTTATATATTTGTAGAGAAATAGTGGCAATCAGCTGCGACCTATAAGCTCTCCCCCTCGAGAGCGCAAAGTAGAGGGAGAGAGAGAGGAGAGCATTAGCCAGTCTTTGGTATATAAGCGAGCAGTCAATCCGTTATTATAACGCTCGATAGACTATAACGCGGGCGCCAGCATGTGACTGCCACTACTACTGCTATATAATACCGAGTTTGAGCATGCTTACAATGACGTGGCGATCGGCCGGTCGCTCATGTTTATTTAAATGGCATGAAAGTTCCTCGTAGACGCGCGCGCGTACTTGCGAGAGAGAAAGACAGAGTACATTGTGCAGAGAGCGGGGGGAAACGCCTCGGAAAGACCTTTCGAAGGCGTGTGTGCATGTGCGCGCATTCGATCGACAGCTAACCGCACGCTCGCGACTCTTGAACATTGACACGTCGCCTGCGCTGCCGCCGTGCGTCCGCGAGCATATATATAGTAGTGGAAAAAGGTCGTCTCTGAAAAATTGAAAGCTCAATCGTCGTGTGTCGCGCGGCTCGTGCGTATCTTGAATAATAACTCGCGGCATTGTGTCCTCGCTCGTTCAGGAATGCTCAAAAGTTCCGACCGCGTATATATAACACACGCGCGGGCGCGCGCTCGCGTAAATAGGAATTCCCCGGGCCGTGTGCGCGCCAGTCAAAACGTGATTTATGATTAGGACTTGGCTATATATATGGGGGCTATGGAGAGGTAGCAGCAGCAGCAGCTATGCCTCCGTGCGCCACCGCGAGATTCCTGAGATTCGAATTCGATTCCGAGCGCAGACGTGTCTCATTCGCATTCGCATACGTGATGCACGTGAGCCACGTACGTAAAACCAGTGCCTTTCGACGCCGTCGCCGCCGCCGCCGCAGGCTATAGAGCGCGCGAGGGTACACGTGTTCGCGTCTCGTCCATCGATAGATAACCCCCACCTACTGCCGGACGCCTGACGCGCGTGTCGTCGTCTTTCTCCGTCCGTTCGTCTATCTCTCTCTCTCTCTCTCTACCTCTCTTTCTCTATATCTCTCTCCACCTGTCTCTCCCCCTCGATAGAGCAACTAAATCAATCAAACATACACCGCACTGTTCGAATAAATATATGTTTTGTTTCTCTATAGTCAAACAACTGACTCACCGTGAGCGCGCGCACGCGTGCCTTCATCCCCTCGTATAGGCGACCGCACGCGACTCATTCGAAAGTATCGTCGAGATTGCATCGCTGCTGTTTTTTTTAGCGCATCTATATGTGCGTTTCCATGTTACTTGCGTGGACGTATGTTTCTTGAAACAGTTAATGTTACGGATTGTAAACTAGAGCAAATGAATGCGTTGTAGCGCTATACGTATTAAAGTTAAATATTGAGGAGGCGATTAAAGTGAAGTTCCATGAAATAAAAGAATAAATATCGTTGTGTACATGCATAAGCTTGTAATATTGGTTTATTTCAAAGCAAACGAGCATGCAAGAGAAACTATTTCACTGAGTAATAAAGCGATGATATCGAAAGGTCGGAGACGCGCGATTTTCCGGCTCATCGAGCGGCGAAATTCACTAATTGCACGACTCAACCTCAGAACGGCGACGGGGAGATACAGGATTTTTCGGTCGCAAAGACGAATTAATTCCCCCCGCCTCAGTCGGCTTGGCAGAAAACGACGAGGATGAGACGAAGACCCGAAGCGAGAGATGTGATTGAAAAGTTTTCCTGTCAATCAGTATGCTCGGCAGAAATGGCCCGGAGGCAAAGCTACATCTCGGGCGCCGATGCGATTGATCGCGCTCGTTCGCTCGCGACGCGAAGGAAACTTTTACATTCTAATTGCCGTAATTAAATTCGAGAACTTACTCGTCGCAGGCAAGATCCGATGGGGCGTGCGTGATTTCACGCTATCCCGTAGAACGGTGACGGTTTCCCAGATCGGTCCGATGATGGTTTATTCGCCGGGTCCATAGGAATACGTTGATTTTTTTTTCTATAACTGTACTTTTCTAGGCTACTTTGCACTGTAGACTTACACTGAATCAATGCATTCTAATTGAATGGGTTTGCCGGTGCCGCGAGTTTAGCGCTCAATAGCCGGGGACGGAATGGAGCCGGCGAGGCGATCGCTCGATGGTTTATCGTGCCGTCAATGACTTCAATTTTTATTGGACAGTCGAAAACAGTAAGACATTTCATGGATTTGAAGAGCGAGGAGAGTAGACGTAAATGAGATAGTGCTCTATATAGGCGCGATTAGCCGAAAATGCGTGAACTTATTTATTACGCGATAGATAACCCCCTGCTTTACGTCTTTTTTCGTAGGCATCGATTCCGACATGTTTAATGTTTACTATTCACATTGTGATAATTGCTTAAGTGAATTTTCAATAACTTTGTTTAAATGAGTTACTTCAAAGGTAAGTGGACAATTAATTATAAAATATACACATTTCCAACATTATTTAATTGGAATAACTTTTTTATTACATGTACGTCGTCTTTCCTGACGCTTATTTATTTGAATAATCATGTTAAGTATGTAATTACGAAAAATTATTATTTAATATTTCGATGATAAAAAAGGAATATGAGAAATTATTGGAACATATATCCGATAAGTGATCAACCAGCGTTTTTACTGGGAGGTCAGATATCGTTTATTGTATATTTTTTTTTGTTGCGTGTCGATAGTACTCAGCAAGTCTCATGTCGTATCGCTGCAAGATAAACATTTCTCTCTCATCGCGTACAAATAATACATGTGTCTAGTACCAAGGCAGCACAGCATCTCAAATGCTCGATAATATATTATACTAAACTTATCGGTCCGTTCGAACTTTATGACGCAAAGGCGCGCAATTCGATCTCCGGAGGAGAACGAGCGTCTTTCATTAGGCACTCTTGATAACGATTTCCAAATCTCTTTCCCTATACTCAATCAAAGATATTACAAGTCCAAGTAATGGGCAATAAAGTTTTTATCGATATCCAACCTAACCAACTAAAAAATCAGCAGCAGCCGATAAATCTAGCAAATTGAAAGAAATTAAAATTTATGAAAACTACCGACCGCGTGGCCGAACTTCTAATTCGCCTCCTACTCCCGTATGCAGGCACTAGACTCGACGACAAAGCATAAGGAATGCCACTGCAAGTTACCGAGGAAGGGGGAGGGGTTAAAACGCGACGAGCAAACCAAGAGAGCGAATGCGAGAGAAACGGAGAGAGAGAGAGAGAGAGAGAGAGAGAGAGATTTGGGGGACTCGGCCGCAATCTACGCTCGTCCAGCGCCGCGAAGAGCAAGAATCCCGGGGCCGGTCAGTACTGGTAGTGGTGTGGTGGTCCTTTCGAGTTTACTCGAGCCAACGATACAACGCAAGAGCGCCCGCTCGTTCCCTTACATTATCGGTGGGGGCGGTCGACCGTTCCGGAAATCAAGTCCAATCCTATCTATCGCCTACCGACGCGCCAGTGACGCTCAAACTAAACAACGCCCACGGCTTCTGAGAGTTATATATAGGCGTTATTTACAAGATTTTTTTTTTCAACTTTTGGTGTCTTATTACTTTTCGAGGAAAGTTTTATATCAAAATTTGTCATAAATATTGAAGTTATCCGAAATTTTCTATAATTTTAGTTGTGTCTGAAACACATTTTTTATGTCAACTTTATTTCATTTAGCATCTTTAATACAATTCAATTAGTTTCAGAGAGAATTTGCTAAGAAAATCAATTATAACGCGGTTACGTTGAAGCGCAACTAATAGGATTTGAGAAGCGCTGCGAGCCATCGTATCGCAGCACAGCTTCCGCTGTCCGGTCCCGTTTCGTCCAGACGATGTTTTCCTGCACGACATCTCGGTATTCCGAAGTTCGGACGCTTTTGCTGTAAATACACGTTCAAGCAACGTTTACCAACAGACTTCCACGAGGATTCCTATCTCGATCGGTCCTCAACCATTCTCACGCAATACGATCCTATATTCGCCCTTACCGAAACCCATGGGATTGCAAACAATCGCATTAATCTTTTTGCTCCTTCGCGACGATTTTCCTTTTTGCTCCGAGAGCGACGCGGCTTTTCACTGCCACGCAACAATACAGCTGCGATCGAATCGCTAGCAGCAAATTAACGCTTCGCCGTCGATTGAATGCGTAACGAGGCTGCGGCTGCTGCCAAACTTATTGCTCGCTCGCTGTTGCCGCCTGTAGTATGGGATGGGAGAGAGAGAGAGAGAGAGGGAGAGAAAGGATCGAGGAGAACTTTTTCGAATGTACGTGACGCCGAGCGACGAGAGAGAACAACAAACGAGAGACGCCGAGTGCGCACACGAAGCGAAAACGAGAAACGCGCGCGTGTATAGTACAGAGTGTGAGGGGAATCAAGAGGCTGAGGTGTACGAATCATGCGCGGTTCGGGGGTGGTAAGAGCGTGCCAGTGGGTAGAGAGAGCGGCAAAAGTTGCCGAACTAATAGGACGATTTTCAACGGCGGGCGTTTAATTAAATTAATTATATGCGCAGCCCGTCCATAATATAAATTGTGAGCAACCGTGAGAGAACGAGAATGAGGAATAGAAGGAAATGAGAGAGGAAACGAAAGAGGGGCAGGAGGGAAAGAAAGAGGAGAGAGAGAGAGAGAAAGGGGAGGGAGTAAAGGAGACCGCGCGGGCTGCCGCGATTGCCAACTTTGATAGTTACATTTCATCCATCTATCCCCCAGATACCGTTCGTTCGTCTACAATGCGGTCGACGCGCGCTTTACGCAGTCGCCGGATCGCCTAACGACGCCACCGTGAATCATATTTACCCTTGCCCGCGAGCTTTGCTTTTCCAAGATTAATATTTTCGTTAATGACCCCGACGCTCTCTACAACACTCAGAATTCATATCAAAATTTTAAACAAAGAGAATTTTAAAGAAGGAATTTGGATGAAAACGTAAAAAGACTGTACTACGTGAGCTTTTTTAAAGTGTAAAAGACGCGGGCAGGATAATTAGAATAATTGAAACGAAGGTTTCAGCCGAAGCAAAATTGAAAACCAACAGTGAGAGAGGCGAAAATGGGAGATTTTCGTAGGTGTTGAACATCGGCGAATTCGATAAAACGAAGAGAGAGAGAGAGAGAGAGAGAGAGAGAGAGAGAGAGAGAGAGAGAGAGAGAGAGAGAGAGAGAGAGAG
>JAYJLV010000011.1:10553077-10568153 GCA_036873485.1 Torymus texanus
TAGGAATAATTTTTTTCGTTACCGGTTATTTTAGAAGATATTTGAGTGGATCGATTAAAATGGCCCACCTTGTATATACCACAGGGGCACTGTCTCTTTTTCTCTCTGTTCCGACCAAAGCGAACTTTCCAGGCGGCTGGACGACGACGACGTCGATCCTTGGTGGTGAGCATATGTGCGTATATATATACACCGACGAGAGCCAGACGGTAAATACATTTTTAAATAAGAGTTTTATGCCCTCTCTCCCGTGCGTGCGTACGGTCTCCGGATTTCGTCCCCGTATCGGGAATTATCCTTTGGTTTGTGCATTATCCTTTGAGCATGGGAGGGGCAGTATCTAAAGGTAACTCTTCGGACTACGCGATGTTTCGCTGTGCCTGGTCTCTTCCTACTCCTCTCTTCTCTCTCTATTCTCTCTCTCTCTCTCTCTCTCTCTCTCTCTCTCTTTTTTCTCGTCCCTTTTTCTTTCGCTCCCCGTCTGCGCTGTGTGCTGTGCGACCCTCCGGTCTGACTAACGCGCTACCTTCGCTACTTACTGTCAGTGCTAAACCGAGAAGGAGGAGGGTAAATTACGAATGTAAACATCGCCGGCGCCATTGTTCTCTCATTTATTTCTAATTAATCACCGCTACGGCTTTTTAATTATTTAAGAACAAAAAATTCGTTGTAGCGCGCGCGGTTTCTATATACGTACGCGTATGACGACTATAGACAGACAGAATATCGGCAGCATAAGCTCAGCTCGCGCATTAATTCCTCCTTATAAAAGATTAATCTATCCGTGATGAGTATTCGCGTGTACCGAAGCATTATACACGGGGATCGGGCGGCAATCAGTATATATACTCGAAGAGCGAGAGAAGACGACGACGACGAATAGAGTTCGAATGATTCAGCGTCGGGGTTTGATTCCCGCGTCTTTCAGTCATGCAACTCGTTCAAGAGCTCGCTCTCTACGTACACGCACGCACACACACGTGCGCGAGTGCGCTCTTTTTCTCTTGTGTCTCCGATGCGCGGGCCCCCCTCCAACCGTCTCGCTTCCTTTTTTACCCGAGTTCAATTGTGATTGATCACCGGCGGTGATTGAGGATTCGAAATGAAAGCCCCGTCTCTCGGATATACGAACGCGCGGTGGCGGCAGCGGCAGCAACGGCGGCTCGAAGCCGCGGTGAGACAAAAAGAGGAGAAGCCCGAAGAGAGAGAGAGAGAGAGAGAGAGAGAGAGAGAGAGAGAGAGCTTGCGGAACTCTCCCCTTCCCCCCCCGTTACTGTCTCGCTCTCTGTCTCTCTTCTGCATCTCGCGAGCGACCCTCTGCCGCCACCATCGTATCCGCTCAGGGACGAATATAATGGAGTAAAATTTATACGACTCCATATCGGTACGATAAAAAGACAGACATACACACACACATACGCAAGCGCGCGCGCGTACGACAGCGAGGCGGCACAAAGGAAGGATTAATTTTAAATATCGCGCGTCTATATACGCGGGGGAGTATATAGCCGAAAGCTCGCGTGCGGGAGCCGATAACCAAATGTCCCTTAAGCAGGCCGTTAGCACGGGTAAGTTGTCATTGTCTAAGGAAATTGTCATGGACAGAACTTTTTCCAGCTGCATGGATCAGAGCGCGTATCGAACGTTAAGCGCCCGGACGACCGGCTCTCTTCCCTATTGGGATTTAATATGTTCGGCCGTTTCTTTGCTCTCGTGGATTCGCGACGATGAATGATGTCCAATTAGGATATTAAAAGTTCTATCGGATGGGCCCCGAAGCAGCGGAGAGAGTAAAAAGTTCTTATATGTCTTTTAATTGCGTAATAAATTTTCATTCAAATGTTGTAAAATTGTAAAATATTTTTTTTTTTTTTATTTCGCACGAAAAATTCTTGGAGTAATTAGCATCATTAGAGTGTTCTAACATTAGGCAATTTGTAGTGGAAGCTCGTGTAAATTCTTTGTCGCGGCAAAAGAAGTATTTTAAAATTGATGAAAAAGCAGGAGCCATAAAGCGATCACGTTTTCCCTCACGCGGCGCCAGAAGAGAATAACTTAGCGATTCAGCAAACAATTACGCGAGTCATAAGTCAAGCTAGCGAGCGTGCGAGAAAGAGAGAGAGAGAGAGAGAGAGAGAGAGAGAGAGAGAGAGAGAGAGAGAAAGAGCGAGAGAAAGAGGAGGGGAAGGCTTGCCGCGCGATGAAAGAGCTAGTGCACCCGAGTGCGAGCAAAGTATAGAATCAATGCGGTAATAGAGGGACACGGAGGCAGTATTCGCCGCGGCTGCGTCGTCGTCGTCGTAGCCGGGCGCCTGGCGAATTATCGGAGTAAAAGGCTTATGAGCGCGCGGCAGTAGCTACTCTACACGGCTACTCTCTGCCAGCGCGGAGCTGAGAGCAAGAGTTTCGGCTTAATCGCGTTTGCGGAAAAACCGAGATAATTCGGGCTCGCTGGCTGCTGCCGCCGTCTGCTGCTGCTGCGCCTCCAAGAGAAAGTACGAGGCAGAGAGAGAGAGAGAGAGAGGAGCTGAACGCGCTGATACGCGCGCGTACGTGGAGGTGAAAAATAAAACACGCGTATGTCGAGCGAGAAGAAGGGGGAAAAGGAAGGAGGGTGGGAGAGAGAGAGATAGCCGTGCCGGCGGATTGATATTCGCGGGCACACGGAATTTTTAACTAGCAGCCGGCGCTGCCGCCCCAACTCCCTCTTCCCTTTGCCCAGGTTCCGCCCCGCGAAAGCGCAGCGCTTGCGCTCAGAGAAAAGTTATGAATCTAATTTTCAGCACGCGCGTATTTGTATCCTCTCTCTTTCGCTCCGCCTTTACTCGTTTTCGCTTGTTCTCCTCCGCTCCCTCGTGCGCTGACGCGCGCGTGCTCTCTTCTATATATCCACCCCCGCGCGTGTGTCTTCCTTTTTTCCTCTCGATTCGTCTCCTGCACCTTTCGACCGTGCCTCTTTCGCCGCCGTTTGCCCCCCTCGACGCGCAATAAAGCAGCGAGCGGGTGCTCTGCCTTCGTTAGGGCTTTCATCGCCGGGGAGAGAGAGGATTAATTTCGAGATTTTCGCGTGGCGAACCGAACGGAGAAGGGTGAGAGAGAAAGCTGCCAGCAGATTTACCTCCGGCTATCGGCTGATTTCGTGTATTTTCTTCTCGGCTTACATTCCGAGCCCAGCCCCGCTCGCTCTCGTTCGTTCGTTTTTCATGCACCAAGACTCTCGAGAGGACTCGCGATAATTAATAATTAACCACTCGCCGATGTACTTGCACGAGGCTAACTTTTGCGCTGTCTATACGTGCGCACGAGCCGCCCTTAAATATATATATTTCCGAAGCCCCGGCTGCTTTGTGTTGTGCGGTAGGTGGTGGGTGGTTCTGTATATACAAGCTTTTAGCCTAGCGCGAGTGCGAGCGCGCGGGGCCGCGTGCAAGCACGCCTCGCCGATAATTAAGCACGCGAGTATCGAAGAAACGGCCAACTCCTATAAAGACGGCGCTCTTTAATCTTTACGAGCACGATCTTTACTTTCATGCGCATAAAAAAGAATTAGCAAAGTAATATAAGACGGCCTCGTTTCCACTTATCGACCCCGTGCGCGCCCGCTCGCTCAAACGTCGTGTTGTTATTATCGTGATTATCGGCGATACTACACCACCGGGGCGCCCTCAGTTTATGTATATGTGTGTGTGTGTGTGAGCGAGTGAGTGGGAGGGGTGAGTGGAAAAGAAGTCGCGAGTGTGCTATCAAGCTTCGGGGATCGAGCTCGCGAATTCGCGGCAGTGCCGATTCCGCAGAGCGCGCATGACTAATATCGAATGGAAATAATATTATGTTGTATACCCACGGCTTATATACCTGCCACACTCGCCCACGTATATTTTGAGACATATTCCAAATGGAGAATTTCTTTTTCATCCTTTTTATTCACTCTCTTTTGCGGAATATTCGAAGTAGTTGAATTTGAAAAATACGCGACACTTTAGCTTGACAGAGTTTATGTATATCGAGCTTTATTATACCCTCCGCCTCCCCCGCGTATTTAACCTCTTTTTTTAACAGCCACGTATATTGACTATAGATGTCGCATACTTTAACCCGCGTCTCTTTAACTTTAACGACTTATTAATATTTCAATGCGATATTTCTCAGAAAATCCACGCGCAGACGATAGAAATGCGATAAATATTCGCGCAAATTGTATATAGCGGGGCCATCGCACGTCGATTTCACGCACACGTACGAAAGCCCTAGATTATTCTATCGATGAGTAGTCGACTAATCGAAAGCCGCCTGGACGGGGGGAAATAGGAGTGCGAACGGGGGCGGCTTCGGCCCTGCGCCACGCAACTTTTCTATTAAAGACGTGTACACGCGGAGGGAGTGAGCAAAAGAAAGAGAGAGAGAGAGAGAGAGAGAGAGAGAGAGAGAGAGAGAGAGAGTAGGTCGCTGCGGATAGGCACATTTTTAAAACGCGCCGTGATTTATCGGCCGCCACCGCCGCGGTTGCTCTATAATTTTACGAAGCATACACGGAGAAGCAATATAATACATGCGAAATCGTATAGCTTGGCCCTGTTTCTTTCCTCTCTCTCTCTCTCTCTCTCTTTCTTCCAACGTTCGCGCATGATGGCGGGTAGCGGCTGACGTCTTTGCAGAAATTACTTTCGATTGCCAACGATTTTCTCCTTATGCATTTTTCGCGTCGTATATAACGCTAGAGCCGAACGAAAAGATGCCTTCGAGATATCGTTTGAGCGAGCGTGTGTATCGCGTATCGCTCGCTCGCTCAAATTACTTAGAAAAGTCAATTATTAGATGGTATCGCGCGCCGTGCGGCAGTAGCGGCAACCGAGTGTTTTGATTTTCTCGAGAAATTTATTCAATGTATATTCATATCTTAATTTCAAAGTCCGAGTGTGGATAATCGCCGCGTGCTACATACGCCTCTGCACAAGACAGAGCACTGAGAATGTAGCTGAGGCAGTGATAAAGGATAGCAGTATTCTCCCGCGCTCAACGATCGTAAAAAGCATAGTCAATGCGTTAAGCTTTTTTTTCTCTTCCCCCCTTACTTCTTTTCTTTAGCCTTGCGGCGCGAGCTTGCGCGTGCATACTCGCGTGCCCGATGAAATATATTTAAAGCAGTAATTGCGATACAATCGTTGGGCCGCCGTGACCAGATACGCATCTCTCGCTTTCGAGAGCACAGCAACGGCGGCACGAGTTCGAGGAGGCCGCCGTTGCCGCTGCCGCCGTCGATCGATTCATTCCACCAACTCGAGAGCCACGGCTTTTAAACTTCGCGAATCGCCGCGGCTTACGAAAGCGCCCACCCTCTCGGCCGACCCCTCCTGCAAGCGTTATACGTACGTACGTACGTACGTACACACACATATAAAACGTACGTCCAAACTCTCGGTCTTTCCGCCCTGCGTTACGGCTTTCCTTTTTTTTGCGGCTTGGCTCGGTGGTAAAAAAGGCTGCCCCCGCGTATTGCGACGATATATACATATGAAAACGTGCGTGCGCTTGTATGTGTGTATGTGAAGGAGCGAGCGGACGGACGGAACCCCGCGGAATCCGTAAAAGTAACTTTCTAATTATTCAGATTTTCTAATTAACGCTTCAGACCGACGATGATGGAGCGCCCGAGAGAGAGCGTACGAGCAACAACCCCTTTGCCGTCTTCCTCCTACTCCTCCGGGCGGCTGGGCGGCTCGAGTGCGAGCGCGCTCGTACTTTTGGAGCTTCGGAAAAACGAATTACTCGAAAATATATATGTGTTCTGATGTATGAATCGTGTGCTGAAGAGAAAGAGAGAGAGAGAGAGAGAGAGAGAGGGTGGGGGAGTTATCGATGAGCCGACTAATGGGGCTTACGTCGAGAGCATTTCATTCTTCACTCAGACGTGCGCGGTCTGATGTGTACTATATATTTATGCTGGTTTTATTTTCGGTTAATCAAATGGTATAATAATAAGAGCGATGATTTGTTTTGACACTGGATAACTGTACTTGGTTAGGTATTGTATAAAAAATACAAGAGATCGCTGTTATTTTAGTTATCGACGAGATTAAAAATATAAATTTAATTGCTGATTGAGTATGAACAGCTTTAAAATTCTCCATAATGGATGATTTTTAAAAACAACCACATCGAATAGCGTTGGTGCAAAAAATATCAATTGCTATTTGAAAGCTCATAAATGTGCGGGGATAAAAATGTTTAATCGGATTAAAAATGATTAGCGACAGAAATTGAACGTAAAATCGCGAGGTATGATATAGTCTTCAAGTTGGAAAAATTATGCCCAGATGGCAGTCGCTCGTCGGTAAAGACGTACAAGCTGATAATGCTAATAATTGAAGAACGGCGCTATTTTAAACTCGTAAAAAATGAAATTCCAGGAAGGCGATAGTGTCTCGTATAAACCATTGGATTCTTCTTGCCGTGAATCAGTGATAAGCGCGTATAAGTGTAACGAGAGCGAGATAGAACGAGCATTGACTAAATGTTGAAAAAATGATAACGAAGTGCGCGCACGCGCGCGTACGGTTTCAGCTGTTACACAAAATAAATACACAATAAAAAAAAAAAGGAATCACGTACACTCGTATCGGCGCGACACGTGTTAAACAAATCTGGCGCTCTATTTAAGCTCTAATTAACTCATCATCGGTTACTAGAGCAAATAGACCGTACGCCGTTAGGTAACGCACACACCCGTACACACATCGCGGAAATTAAACACGATTTTTTTTTTCAAGCGAAGCTCGCCTCGCCAGATAAAAATTGAAGAAATTATCCGTCCTCTTGCTGCTGCTCTCCCAAAAGCTCAGCGCTCGGGGACTGGTCTTTGCCCGTACGCGATTCATTCGTCCGCCGAGGCCGTACAAAAGCACGCGTGCCTGGACCGCCGACGAATATATGTGTGTGCATCATCGTAACAGACGCAATTTCGCGGGTTATACACGCGGGTGGAAAGGGAGAAAGAGAGACAGAGAGGGAGGCCTGCTTCCACCGGATTACGCGGCCGGCAGAGACGGGGCTAGAGGTATAAAAAAGAGAGGAAAGAAAAAAAGCGTCGGAGCTGCCGACGCCGGAGGAAGCTCGGAGGGAGGAAAAAAGTGAGGCTCGCGAGGCTGCCGCCGTCGCCGCCGCTGCCTCCACTCCCCCCCGCCAAAGCGCGCGGGAGAGGGAGAAATTTCTGCAAACGAAAAGGGGTTAGCTCGCGGCGAGCGAGCGAGTTATCCGCGCCGTAGCGGCGAGTTTCTATATTTTGTTCTACTTGAAACTTACGAAATGAATATCTAACGATATTGGCTCGGACTGAGCCAGACGAGGAGTGAGAGAGAGAGAGAGAGAGAGAGAGAGAGAGAGAGAGAGAGAGAGAGAGAGGGAGAGAGAGAAACCGTAAACTGCCCGCCCTGGTGAACCAGCTCACGACCTCCGTCCGTCCATATGCGCGAGTAATTTTGCCTTCGAGAGAGAGACTGAGCAAAAAAAGATGAAGGAACGAGCAAATATTCCGGGTTATATTTCTACCGCTTCCTTTTCTCCGTTTCTATATTTTTTCATCCAGATGGTCGCGTATGACGGCTGCCACGCAAGAATTTGCAAGCTCCTCTGCGTTTAATCACCGGAAAAATCCCCGCACGCGCGTCTTCTTCGTCCCTGTTGACTTTGCTCGAGCTCTCTGCGCGCGTATAATAACCCTTTCGCACTTTTTTTATTATTCTCCGGGATTTTTTATATCCGCAATAACAGCTCTCGAATATCGGGCAGAAGTATTTTTATTTGGTAGGGACATGGCTCGAAAGTGTCCCGCGTTTTTTTACTTCCAAATTATATACGTGTATACGTCGTTCAATTAACGGATAGTGCCCATATATATATTTTGTGTACAGATAATTTGCGAGTTTTATAAATATATCGCCTCTAATATAGTGCGCGGAAGATTATTTTCTTTTGAATAATATTACCAGTTTAATTGTGACTGAATCGTACCGGAAACCGACGTATTTTTAAGTATCCAAGTCACCGGCGTATATTAGCTTTCTCAATCTTAATTCCTCTAACGGTTATATTAACCGGCTATAAATGCCCGAGCGAATGCGCAAGATAAATCCTCGCTTACAGTAGCAAACACATTTATTTACCTATAATTCAAACATCCGAAAATAGGCTATTGTAACGATCGCAGAATATATAACGCACATTCTCGTGCGAGCCTGACTTCGCGCGCGACCACGTGACCCGGCTGACCCAGTGCGTGTAGTATACCATAAAACCCGCAGTCGTGCACTCGCTGTCTCTCTGTGTGCGCACGCCTCCCCGTTCCACAATAAACCAAATCGACGAGGTTCGCGCTGCCAATATCGCCCGCGATTCTCAAGAATACTGCGAGAGACGGAGAACAAAAAGGGGAGGAGGGAGGGAGAGAGAGACAGAGCAAGATAAAACATAGCGGCCGTTAGTCTGTCGTTCGACACAATGGCAAGACGCAGCCTTTATAAATAGAACCACTGCTGCTGCCGCCGCCGCCGCTTCTGCTGCTGTGAGCGTCGCGACGCAAGCGAGCGAGCACGCGGCTCGTTCCGTCAATCGCTCGTTCTAAAAATCGTCGAAGACGTCGTTCGGATTCCCGCCGTCCAAGGAAGAGAATCTGGGTCGCCTTTGTCTTTTTCCCCGCCCCTCCCATATCTCACTCGCCAGCATATATATACGCGCGTTCGGTATATGCACAAAATCTCAATTTAAACGAGCATATAACGCTCGCATCGAGTAGCGGAACCAAATTCCGTCAATGACGATATAACGCGAGCGCAACTACCGTCAAGGTCCGATCGATTCGCCACCCCACCGTCGATATATAGCGCGTGTACAAGTCGAAAGAAAAAGACGTTATCATGGAGCGGCGCCGCCGTCATCGTCGCCGATGAGTGCAATTTTACATCTCGTCAAATTGTTTATCGCCATTGATAACGGATGCGCGCGAACTGCGTATTAATCGTCGTCTTCGTGTGTCTCGTCTCCACGTGCGTCTTTGATAAATGTCGGTGCGCGAATTTATTGCGACCAACAAGCTTATACATATATAAATATTTTAAATCGCGCGCGCATCGAGTGAAGTTTACGCTCTCCTCGCGTTTATTTTCTTTATTATTAATTCGTTTAAAAATACGCTCCCTTGTTGTTTGGCCAAGTATTTCCCGGCTATTTATACGGCTTTTACTAATTGCCTTGTAAAATATTATTTAGAGAAACAATATATTACTAAGCGCAATTAAAGTGAGAATAAAGACGTTGTACTGAAGACGCGTGGGTTTATATAAATTAAAATATAATATTGCTGAATAAGAGCGGCGCCGTGTCGAATAATCTTGTTGCAAAAGAGCGATGGAGGAAGGGAGGGGCGGAAGTATATATAATCCGGGACACGCATAGCCTTTCGAGCACTTATCGACGCGTAATAAATACCCACTCGGTTGCCGACTAATCGACTTTATGGCGCGAGGCGCCCCGATGCTATCGAGGACTCGCGTTCGCGCGCTCGCACGCGGGCGCCAATATTTGCCAAATCGACCGCGGGCGCGAGGCTATCGAGAAAGAGAGAGAGAGAGAGAGAGAGAGAGAGCTAGGTTAAATTATCCCTCTCCTCTCTTTACATTTTCCTCTTTCTCTCTCGACTCATCTCTTTATTGCTGTATTTATGGACGCGCCGGTATGCGAACGCCTTATCTCGTCGAATTATCAGCTCGAATCTCGCTCCTATCAGAACAAACAGCTCGCTCGCGCGCGCACATAAGCGGCAATAACGTATCGGCCGCGTCAATATGGCCGACAAGTAGCCTTCGTGTACTGTACGTGCGCATTCTACTATATATAGGCCTGTATTATAAAACTCGCGTTGATCCAGGCTGATTTACCGCGTGCGAGCGCCGCGGCGTCAATATTATTTTTTCCTCCACGTAACAATGTATATATATCGCGTAATGTACGTCAACGTCTTTCGGAATGAAGTCGCGTAGCATCTGCATATACGCGAGAGAGGAAAATACGATGATGATTTCGAGTGAGAGAGCGAGTCTCTTCGGCATGAGAGTGTTTGTGTAATCCGATCGATATACAAACGGGATGCTTGGGAGCGGACAAAAACGAGTGGGATCAGCTCATTTGCGGAGCTGCGCGGGAGTATGAGGCGTATGAAGATAGAGAGAGAGAGAGTCTGTATACCGGGCGGTTATTTCTTGATCTGGCGGTACGCGGTACATTAGCCAACGTGTTTTGAAACACTCGCTGCGCGTATTTGCCTTGGCAGCGGTGGCAGTAGTTGCCCCGTCGTTCTCTCTTTCATCTCTTTGCGCTCCTTCTCTCTCTCTCTCCTCTCTCTTCCTCTTTCTCCGTCTTTCTGCGTCCAACGATCTCGCGCGTCCCGGGAAAAAGCTCGCCTCTTTTCGAAAAGCCGCACGGCTAATTTGCAGGTCGATCCTCCCTCTTGTCATATGGCGCCCGCGTCATCTACGTCTACGCACTCCGTGCGCGTCTCTCTGTCAACTTTGCCGCGCGCTCCCACTGACAGCTCGGGTGCAAGGCGCAGGGGTAATTTCGATGCTCCCTCTCGGCGAACTTCGTTACAATAGCAGAGAAAGTGAGAGAGAAAGCAGCGTCTTCTTAGCCATCCACTCTTTAGTGCGGGCGGCCGCGTCTCAAAGCGAGCTTTTGATACTTTGAAGTGGTCATTGTGCGGCTTTCGTTTCTCTCGCGCCCCGCTCTCGATTTACTCGCACTTTTCTTCGTCTTCTTCTTCCTCTGCCTCGGCTTTCCTCCTCCGGCGTGTCATATTCGTCGCGACGCGCTGCCGGGGCCGACGGCCTTTTCGCGATCCTGGCTCTCTGTGTGGAACTGGACTTTTGAAAAATGAGGTCCCGGTTGTGCTGCGTCGCAATTAGTGCCAGATATATTCCTCACTAATGACTGATACCTTTGGCTTTTCTTATAATCTCGTTATTTTTGCTCCGAATTATTTTTAGCGTATTTTCGCGGATGTCAATGACGCAAAACGTTGACTTTTTAGCAAACAATAGTAAAAAGAAGAAGCTATGCGTTATTAGCTTTCGTTGCGTTAATCCTCAATAACATCAATTCGTCGATAGCGTTTTTATCTCGCATTCGCGTTCATTGGCAGTGCTTTTCGCAGAAAGATCGTTTTTTTTCTCACGAACATTAGCCGACAACTGCTGCTGGCGAAGAATCGCCGGGCGTTCATTGTCGCAGTCAATTAAAATGCGATCGGCCGCGACAATAAAGTTAGCTCGCGAGGCGCGCGTGTTATTCTCCCTCCACCTCCTCCTCCTCCTCGTTTGTCTCTCGTCGCGCTCGTCGTCGCGAAACGCCGAGAGAGGAGAGAGCGGAAACTTTTTCATCCTTCTTTCTGCTTTGATGCTCGGCCGACATCGAACAATGCCAGCTAACGACTTTGAGCTCTCACTCCTCTCTCTCTCTCTCTCTCGTACGGTTCGTTCGAGAGAGAAGCTGAGCTCTCGAACACGCCACACCGTTCGCTTTCCAATAAAGACATTATTATATCCGCGAAGCAAAATGCTTATCCGCTGAAACTGCCGTCGCGCGTCTTGAGGGTCTGCTGGAGCCGCGAAGCCAAGGGGTTGACAGAGAGGAAGCAAGAGGAGGGCGATTATCGGCTTCTCGCGCGCGCGCGGCCAAACGATTTCTCGCCATCGAGTAGTACTAGGAGCTAAAGAGCCGATGGCAGGCGGGGGAGCGAGAGAAAGGGAGAACTGAGTCGCGGCCGTTATATTGGCTCTAAGGAGGATACTTATTGAACTCTTAGCGCCCCCGCACCGCCTTTTTATCGCTTCTTTTGCACGGCTTTAAGTGTTCTCGGCTTTGTTTAAGGTGCGCGCCACTCGACTCTATACATCGCGGGGACCTAATCGTCGCAAATGTCTCGCTGAATGCCCGCGCAGCTTAAATCACTTTTTATAACCGCGCGAATGGCCGCGCATGCCAAGTGCTAATTTTCGAGGGAAAAGGAAAAGCAAACACACACGTGTGCCCTGGCTCTTTCTCTTCTCCGCTCACTCTCACCCTCGGCAGCACATGCACTCTCTTTGACAGCGCGTAGACAAAACTCATAAAGCCGGAATGTCAATGTCGGGCTTTTCTTTTTGGATCCGCCTCATGTAGGCACTTTCGCTCAAGAGAAGGCAGCAGGCGATCATCGATCGAACAATTCCCAACGCGCGTTGAATTGGCAAAGACGACGTCGTTATATGCTCGCGTCGTGCTCTTTGTGACGCCCTCGTCATTTCCGCGGGCAGTTCTCCTCCCTCTCTCTCTTTCTCTTTCGCCGCTTCCACCTTCTCCTCCTCCGCGTGCAGTTATTTTTGCACTCGCAGGCAAATTGGCATCGCGGCGGCGGTGGCGGCCGCCGGGTTATTTACCCTGCCGATAAATATACGATAATGTTATCGCAGTAGTCGCAATGCATAACGCGCGACGAGGCGCGAGCGAGCGTCGCGCTAATGCGCTCGGCGAATATTTTCCGATTTGCAATTGCAGCCGTCGCTATTGCTGCTGAAAGTGGGGGAGGTTGTGCCGACGAAGACGACCACGACGACGGAGTCGCGACGCGTTCCGCGGCTTTAACGGCCCGTACGGTCCGAAAGTTTGAGATGCCGAGTTTTGCTAAATATAAAGTCCGCGCGAATGAGAGGGGGAGCGAAAGCCACCGCGAGCTCCTTCGGAGATTAATGAACGACGCGTTAAGCGAAAAAGCGTCATTTCGCACTGCGCGACTGCCGAACGGCTTCGCTCGTGTTTTTCTTATTATACGAGTCTCGTGACTGACTATATACTTCTCGAAGAAATAGCAGAGGCTAATGATTCCTCGATCCCTCCCCATGCGCGTGTATATTTAAAGATCATCGATGGTTTTCAAGAACTGTCGTTTTTTCTCAAATATTCTTTTATCCCATATCTTTCGCGTGGGTGATATGAAAAAAGTACAAAAAAGCCGAGAGAAGACGTGGAGGGAAGAGGAGATGGAGGAGAGCAACGGAGGGTCGCCGCGGCGAATGGGGCGCACGCACTGCTGGTCATTCAGCGATGCTCTGCTCTATCTATCTCTCTCCTGCGGCACGCCGGTAGGTACAAACACGCATGTTCCCGTACGAGCGCTACACATGTAAACGGGGGCTTGAGCGGCTTTTACTCCCGGGGTCCCACGTGCCGGCGCGATTAAGCCCGAACAGTGCCTACATAACGAGCTCGACCATATAACACACACATACTCGTGCAAACCCGAAATAATCGACGCCCAAAGTGTTTCGAATGGCGATAATTGATTTTTTCCCATCTTCCGTCCCGTTAATATTTCATTCACGAAATTATATGATGGACGCCTTTTTAGAGCGTAGTATATACACACACTTGTGCATTATATGTATCGGATATCAATTTCTCAAGGGGGTAGGGTGAGAAATATTTCTTATTTAAAGTCCGAGTGGTTAATAATAACGACAAAAGTGTTTTAAAGCAAGGTAATATTTAAATTAGCGATTCGAAAAAGCTTCGCGGATAATCCAAAGTGCATCACTTATTTAGACAACGCTCCGTTAATAGTTAATTGACCGGAAAGGCAAATAATAAATTTGAAAGGAAAGACGCTGCTGCTACTGCTTTGTCTTTGTATAGTATTGTATATATGTGTGTTTGTATTCGTCGTCATTTTTACTCGTGACTAGTATTAAAAGCTGCCCCCCGATATTTCATCAACGACGAAATTAGAAGTCGCCGCTAATCGAGAATGAAATAAATGACACGAGAATAAACATTAGCAAGCTAGAATGAGTGAGGGTATAAGGAAGGGGGGAGGGAGGAGGAAAAGATATATTAGAGTCGATCCGCACCTCTCTATCCTTGGCCTGCAGCTCCTGCTCGTGATTGCTGTTGGGCGTCCGCCTGGGATTGTTGGCGTCTTGTGCCTGCTCGCCCACCGCCGCGTTCTGGGACAATTGCTGTCCCTCAGTCTTGGAGTTGCCATCCTTCGACGTCGCGAGTTGTTCCTTTAGCACGGCGTTCTCTTTTTCCGCCAGAGTAGCCCTCTGCAAAGCACAAAGAAGAACAATCAAACATCAGTATATAAACTCAAATCAATCAACTCTTGGGGCAAAAATAATTTTTATCGATCCAATAAATTAGTCGCTATGTGTGAGCCCCGTTTCGAGATCAAACGACTCTGCGGGTGAATTTTAAGCGGCATTAACGGCGCCACGCTATAACGCGCTTACGCCTGAAATAGCGAACCGATGGCTCGCGCCCCGCTATTTGCTCGATACAGCCCATACGTGTTATTGTCGCACCTATACGATCGTAACAATTGCCGCTGCTGCTGCCCGCCGATATATATGTACTGCGGATGACGAGAGAGGGAGGGAATGGTTCTCTGCGTAAATTTTCCGCCTCGTGAGCAATTCGTGAAATTAGCAACAGTCGGGGAGAGAGAGAGAGAGAGAGAGAGAGAGAGAGAGAGTCGTGTCGAGCGAAAATCAATCAATTTCGCCTTAGGACCTAGTTTCGAGGCGTGTGGATGGCTGAGCAAAAAATAGAATATACCGAGAAACGACAATTTTCCAAATTTAGATCGCGTGTGTGCGTCGCGGTTGGAAGAAAAAAAAGTTATTGGAAAACGTCGCTGAGTGGTGTGTTTTACAGGCCGTTCGAATGCTTTAATTTGATGTACGATATATCGGAAAGCTATTAAGAATTAAAATGTCTATCGCATTATACGATCGGATAGGATTTTTCAATTAGTAATTATTATTCCTCGGAATTTCGTGTCTCTTTTTACTATATCGGGAGAAAAAAATGAGAAAAAATGTATTTAAACGTTAAAGTATTTACGGACTATACAATCCAAATATTACAGTGCAATGGTGCGCGATTCACCAAAGCCTGCGCGTGCACTCTCCCTCTCTTGCAGGGAGAGAGAGAGAGAGAGAGAGAGAGAGAGAGAGAGAGAGAGAGAGAGAGAGAGAGAGAGAGAGAGAGAGAG
>JAYJLV010000011.1:10573253-10591506 GCA_036873485.1 Torymus texanus
GTGCAGTATACGAGAACACGCGCGCGCGAGAAAAAAAAGAGACCGGCTATACGGCCGCGCCCTGATGGTGGGAAATCCTCAACCTTGACTCTACGTTTTATGCTCCCTCTCTCTCTTTCACTGTGTACCCCCCTTCCTCATACCCTGCCGCTACTCTTTCGCTCTTGTTCACTCGAGTACCGGCGTGACCGCTATCTCGCTCTCTTTCTATAGCACCGCAGCTATTGCGCTTCTTTACACGGTTATTACGATTAATCGATTGATTGATTAACAGCTGGGAAATTACGCGCGCTCGCACGATTTGCTTTAGGTCTGATTGAGGCAGGAGAGCCGCAAGCACGACGGCCACTAGGCTACCTCGTGATCGTTTGAATTTTAAATTTTTAATCGACACGCGCTGCGTTAATTGCTCTCGACTATATGACGCGCAGTTTTCTAAATAAAAAAAGAAGCGCAAGGATGCATGCCAGTGGTGCGTTATTGTTTGCTTTTTTTCGCCGACAAGCTCGGAGAGTCATTATCGAAAATAATGCGCATTTGCGTCGTATTTCCGAGTACAAAGGAGCCTTCGGAGAATGACGATAATTCAGGCGTCGTGTAGAGAGAGAGAAAGAGAGAGCGAGCTGATTCGAAATATACCTACACCCTCGCGCGCCAAGATATGCAAAAGTATCGTTGGCGGCTCGCCACGAAAATGCGACGTTAGGGACGCGCGGCTCTACGAGAGCAAAGGGAAGCGCGCGCGCGTACGCCGGCTAAAGAGCACGAGAGAATGAGCAAGATAGATAGAGGGAGAGAGGTAGAGAGATAGAAGCAAATGCCTTATACCACCCTCTTATAATCTCCCGTGGGAGGAGGGGAGGCGAACGGATCAGCCGGTTATGACTGCGGGGCCGCGCGCGTTATACGTTCTTCTTCGTTTTTTTGTTGTGCCAGCTCGCCTTCCTTCGCCTCTGCGCCGCGGCGGTCGCGATATTTCAAATTTTCTCATTACACCGCGAGGTGCGAATGATCCCCTCTCTCTCTCTCTCCTTCTCTCGCTCGCTTCGACGCCTCGCTCTCTTTGCCTCGCGACGCCAACGCCGCCGCCACCAATCACACCCCCCGCGCCACGGCCACCCTCTGTTCAATCTCACACCAACCAGCCATCAGAGAGTGAACCCCTCTTGTATTTATTATTAAGATATCGACCGGGGCCTAAGCCTCGCTCGTTCTACACAATATTTGCATCTCCCACACATACGCTCTCTCTTTCTTTATATATATATATATATATATCTCTCTATATATATATTCCAACCCTGTATTTATCACGTCGGTCTGGAAACAACAGATTTTCAATATTGTATTAGCTGTCCCGGAAAATTGCGTATTAACGTTATGAATTTTTCAAATTTTCGAGTGATACGATTGTTCGCTAATAACTGGTGCAATATTAAACAACCCGATCGCCGGTATTATATCTACCGACGCGAAAAAAAAACTTTTACTCCTTACAAAGACAACCACGCGACTTTTTACTTTTCAAACAGAACACTCCACCAGATGTGGATTACGATAATCAATTAAACCTCTTGCTCCCGCAGTGAAATTGATCCTCCTCCTCCTTCTTCACCTTCTTCTCCTCCTCCGACTCATCCTCTCCTTGAGTCGCGCGGGCGACATGTGTTCCTCGATTTTAACGAGAGGGGAAGAAAATCTGTTTCTAAGGTTCATCGACCGCGTGTGCTCTCGCGCCAGTAGCAGTAAAGTTTATACTTCGCAGGCCAATCGTGCTGGTTCTCGTGTCTACGCGACACGTGTTCCCACGTGTGAGCACTGGCAACAGCAGCAGCAGCAGCAGCAGGCAACCCTACACGAGCAAAGTGCTCTCCTCACTCTTACCGCTGCGATAAAAGAAAAAGGGCTCGAGAGTAGAATAGAGGCAATATTTAAGAAATGTCAATAGATCGAACGGAAGTTTGAGGCGGCGGTGACAATATACCCGGGTTTGCAAGCGCGGCTATCCCCGAGCCTGCGCCCCCGCGACGTGTATCCCCGAGGCGCCCCGAGGCAGATCGGGCTAAAAAATGAAAAAACCCCTTTGATGTTCCCCGGCGTTCCTAATGAAAAATTAAAGCCCCTTCTTAAACATCATTAGACACGAACGCGCGCTCTTTCAACTTTGCTTTATCGTCGTTCGGGGGTGGTGCTCTTGCTCGCGGTCTTACTACCCTCTCCACTTTAATTCCTTTCTATTCCTTCCTCCTCCTTCTCCTCTCTTCTTTGCTGCTGTGCCTCCTAGCAAGCACCGGCTTACGCTCTTCTTATCCTTTCTCTCTCCCTCTGTTTGATTCCGCGCTCCCTAATATATATGTGTGTGTACACTTCGATCAGCCTGGGCACTCGCGGATATATAAGAGCAGCGCGCGAGGAGAGCACCGCCGAGAGACTATCATTTTGGACGCGGGACTTCCGGCTGGCGCGCGCTGAATCGCGCGTCTCTCTTTCTCTCAGGGCGCAGGCTTATTCTCACGCCAGGGCACGCGACGATAAATCAGTTGCGACGCCTTCGAGAAGAGAAGGAGAAAGAGAAAGAGGGAGACGGAAATAAGCGACAAAACGACGCGGCGATCGTCGCCTGCGAGGGAACGCACTATACCGATGAGGGAATATATACTTTCTTCTCTCTTCTCTCCTCCCGTCTTTTTCCCCGGCAAAACGTCGTCGTCGATTTCCTGCTGAACGATGACGCGAGCTTGCAAAAACCGCCTGACTAACGACTCCGTGTATGTTATGTTTCTGCAACGCCTCTAGCTTGTGTCTCTATGTATATAATGGAAAAAGTTCGCCTTATGACGGATGGCCCGCACCGACAAATACGAGACTAATGCGTGCACCGCGTGCGCAAATGAACGACAGAGGAGGAGCTTTGTTTGATCTTGGCCGGATTAAGCGAAAAAGTACGCGTTGTTACGCGCGCGCAGACGCACAACAATGGCACGGGGGACCAAAACGACGCGTCCGCGAAATCGGCAAAAGGGTTGCTGCGCAGAGAGTCGGAAGCGAGAGGGTAGTGAGCGCGGGGGTGGGAGATGGGCAATTGTTGAAATTTGCATGAATCGATCGCGATTGTTTGGCCGCGGAATGAACAGCCGGACCGAACGATTCTATATTCTCGCGCGTGTATGAGTTTATACACAAGCGAAACGCGCACGACACATACACGTACACAGTCATAGGAGAAATAATTCGCAATCCGCACGGGCTGACGGACAATCGCGTTACCATTTTATACCGCTTTGCCATTTCGATTCCGCTCGGTCCAATGGACGACAATACTCCTTCATATCCCTCGCTCGCTCGCGCGCTCGGAGTCAATCATCTAGCCGGGACAGCAGCGATCCATCCGCGGGGGGACGTACATGTATATACACGATGCATACGCTTGCGCGCTCCCACGCTACTCGAATTAAGGGGTACATAGAGCTTAAACAAAGAATTTTCGCATGATCTACCGTCCAGCCTGGAAATTGAAAAGCTAATGATTATCGGCCCATTGCCACGTAGTGGTAGTCGCGAGACACAATATTCGCCAATTTCATTTCGTTTCAATTTCAATTGGCAGTGTCCTAAATCGAATGACCGCTAGTGGTTGATCACGCGGCAGTTCTTTGTTTTGACCATTTTTACGGTAGCGTTCAGTCGACTAGATAATTCCATATTTTTCATCATTGTTAATATTTACTTCATCATGTGTATATAAAGCTACTGTGAAAGGACTCAAAATAAATTTTTCTAAAATGACAATTCAATTCACCCTGTAGACACGTAAGAGAGATTCAATGGCCACGCGGGACCGCCGAAATCGAGCATCGCCAAGTGCATGACAGGTAACGTTGATCCTCACCCTTTCTCTTTCCCCCTGTATTGGCATCGAAAAAACATCGGCCGAAGTCGCGGTGTTGCTCGACAATGGAGAGGCCTCGGCTATATTTTCGTGTCGACAACGACGTCGTCCGCCGCTGCTCTCTAATGGCACCCCGCGGTAGGAAAAAAAAAGAAAGAAGGAATAGCACCGGGATTTGCCATAGACGTCATTGTTTCGGCGCGTTCGACACCCCTCGTTTTCTCGCTTCCAAACCACGGGCAACATCTCCACCCCTTGTGCTGCTGCACCATACCGACGCGCTCGCGCCATTCAAGCCACTTTTTCATCCTCGCGCTCTTTCTCGCCTCCTCTCTTCTTCGATGCCGCACGCGTGCGTACTCGGCGTCTCCATTCCCGCATTCTTCGCTCGCATAGATTACAATATTACCACCCGCGATAGTAGCTGAGAGGAGAACGAACCCCCCGTCGTCGTTTCACGCGCGCGCGCGCGCGCACGCGTCTCTATATATACACGCGCTTTTCCGTAGCGCGCCTCTGATATATACGCGCACTTCTGATCATAACATAAATTTTAATATGATGGCCCCGTGATGAAAATATAAGATCGCCCCGATATTTATGGCGTCTCTCTCAACCCCTTTTTACGGCAGCAGCCTCCTGTGCGTTGTTCCTACGACTCGCTGGAGATAGGCTATATATGTCTATATATACATGCCGCCCAGGTATTTTCGATACAAGTAGTGTTTCCCCCCCCGCGTACACGTGCCCGTACGCGAGCGAGCGCGCGTTCCTCGATATTTCATTTCGGAACATCACCCGTTCGTTAGGGAAACACGAGGGATGCCTGCCTCGCTGCCTGCCTACCTCACTTCTCTCTCTCTCTCACCGACCCTATGAAACATGTATAGACGCCACCGCGCTCGTATCTTTGTCTTCGTTTGCGCTGACTCTCCCTCTCTCTCTCATTCTCCGACGCTGTGCTGTTTACACAATCGAACCTTTTGTTAGTCAAAGCCGAGCAAATATTCGTAATTTTTTAGCGATAACGCCGTGCTGAAATCGCAGGCGAAGGAAAAAATTGAATATCCCGAGCTAAGCAAACAATGGGAAAAAGAAGGCACGAAAAGAGAAAGAGAGAGAGAGAGAGAGAGAGAGATAGAGGAAGAGAGTTCATCTTTCGAGGGTGAGCAAGCTTTTCCCTCTGCGTAATTACGCGCAAGTGCTGAAAAGAATAACGATCCTTGTTAGTCAGCTGAATTGGCGTTAATTACCCTGGACTCGCGCTTGTCACGCTCTCGCGGTCGCAAGCGGCCGACTCATCCCTTGTCCTCTATGGTCCCGAAAAAAAGAACGGGAGAAGAGAAAAGAATCATCGAAGAAATTTCGCGACGAGCCCCCCTTTGCTCAGCAAATATAGACTGAGAGCGAGCGAATCGAATCGGGCGCGGCTTCTATATATATTGAGTAGCTCGGCTCTCGTCGTCGAACTCTCCAAAGCTTTTTAAAGGACGTACCGGAGCGAGAGAGTGAAAAGATGGAGCACGGCCGAGCGCGTGCGGTCCCGCAGCAGCAGTAACAGTAGCAGCGGAGTCCCCATCGTCACATTTCGAGCGCGTTCGACGTCTTCGTTTTGCCCCCCTCCCCGGAACCCTATCGCACTTTTGACGCTTCGTTCTCTCTCTCTCTCGCTCGCTCGCTCGGGCAAAATCCTTTGATTCCCCATCTTTTCGATGGGGTGGGCGCGGGCTCGAAAACGTCGATGCGCCTCGCTCTCGCTCTCTGTCGTGAAAGGGTTCCTTCCGAACGAGCGACAGAATGAGAGAGAGAGAGAGAGAGAGTGGGCCACCCTCGATCCGTCCTCTCCTCCGTCTCTCTGCTTCTTTTTCGCTTTATCCTCGTTTCGTTCTATATCTCGCTCTCTCACTGTCGTCGTAACGGCGACCCCCTGATTGGGACGATAAAAGAGCCCTCCGGGGAGGGGGTAAAACACTAATTAGTTATCAAAGAGCGAACGAAGGGGTTTGGTGACAAAATAGTCGGTGGGCCTCGACGGTTCGAGCTTTCTCTCTCTTACTCTAGCCGTACCTTTTCTCAAGCCTTCGCTCCCTTTTCATTCGATATACTATCACGTTGAAGAGAAAAAGGGGGGGAAGAAGCTCCCTACTTCCATCACGAACCTGTCTTCGCCTTCGCCCGCACTTTAGTTGCGACGAACGCTTACGCTCTTTACTTAATAACGTTGTAAAAAATCGCCGCAAAGACAAACGCGCGCGAGACCCTTGTTTTCCCCTCCTTTTCACCAAGTATATTGTTCGGATGTCTATATTTTCCGCCTTAATCAGATTTTTCATCATTCTGTTACCCTTTTAAAAGTTTTGAAAAAACTTCCATTTCAAACGAATGAATATATTTCCCAATAAAATAATCAATGACGGCGGGCGAGCGAAAGCCCGGAATAATAAAATTGATGGGAAGCGAAGCGAGCGAGCGCGAAAGTGAAGTCCCGAAACGATGATAAAGCGCGTCGGCGACAGTTTTAATGAAATATCAGTTATTGTCAGTGTCGTGTTCCGGCTCCATCTTCATTCTCCGATATCTCTATCTCTCTTAGTAGAGGGAGGGCGGGAAGGACCCATTCTCCGTCTGATTGGGCGAGCCTCGAGTGTCTTAATACCCCGGGGGAGGTGAGGCCGGCCTGTATTGATTTTCGAATCATTAATTCCACGTCTAATCAGAACTTGTGTGATATCGAGGGGGGATGCTGAATGTTGAATGAGGACGGGCGGAAGGCGGCAGCGGCGGCGGTGGCGGTGGGTTGCCGTACATCTATACCTACAGTATATACGTGTTGCTGACTGAAACGTCAAACTCGCTCTCGCTCTCGGCTCTTCGCGCGAGCGAGCGAACGCGCCTCGCGCACACGCCGGCAATACTAATGTGCACGTGCTGAGCGCGCGCGCGCCGGCAATCCGTTCCACCTGACTCGTCGGCGTCGTCGTCGTCGTCGTCTCTCTCTTCTCCCAGTGTTCGTAAAAAAGTCGCTCGTTCTCTCTCGTATGCCGCCTGCAGCGGAGCCTCGATAAATTCGCTAATCGGCTCTTGTTTTTCCACGACGCGTGCACGCTCTGTGTTTCCCTCTTTCGCGCAGTATAGAGAGCAGAGTGAACACCGCTAAAAGCACCGCGATGAATAAATGAACATAGAGAAGGCGATATCGCGGAAACGAAAGCGATCGTATTATTTTCGAGACTTCGGGACGACGGGGAAAATGTAATGCGATACGCGATCGACGCGTTTTTGTGTCGTGTGCGACAGTTTTTATAAATTGAGCGAACAGATACTAGAAGAGGAGATTGTAAAGCTTTAAGCTTTAAGCTTTTGTTGTTATTTTTAAAAAATGCAAGTGGTAATGCAGGAAAATATAATTAATGGTTTTAATAATAATCTTTCAGTTATTGCTGTTGCATATTCAGAAGACTTTTAAGAGGCTGTTCTACATGTACATTAAAAGTAAAGACCGACACGTTAACTTAAAACTGTCAATCAACAGAAGGTGCCATTCACTTACATGGACAGTGAAATATTTAGATATTTTGTTTATTTATATGCCATGCGTCTTTTACGACTGGCTTTTTATCACTTGCTATTTACTCATTAATACATGTTATTTCAAGCATTGGAATATTTATAATATCCTTTTAAAAACATAAGTCTCTCGCCTCAACTGACGTTCTCCCCCTTAATTAGACGATTAAACCTACTTTAGTATATAATATTCGGTTTCCATAAAACATTCCTAGTGCCCTTATTGTCTCAACAACAACATATATACTTCAGCGCGGCTGAATTATGCAAAGGCTTTTAAAGTATAACAGTAGCAAAAATGTAGGAGGTAAAAAAAAGCTTCGTGTAATTTCACATCTTCATCAACGAGCACGAGTTAAAGATAATTACAATATATATACAGGCAGAGGAGAGTAGCCAAAGCCGCGCGAGCGCAGACTGCGAGTCACATTGTCTCGCAATTAGCGCGTGAATTCTTGGGCCGATAATAAAAATTAATTGTTGCCGGCGTGCCGCGGGTCGAGCTTCTCTCGGGCCGATCGGCAGAAGCGCTTCCTTTCGCCTTCTTTTCGCCGATCGGCTTTACCCGGTACTCTTCAAAGGGATTGTCCGCGCGCCGAGGCAGCCACTTTCTCTCGATAGTCGTTCAATCTTTGCTCTCTCTCCCTCCCTGTCGCTCCCTTTCTCCTCTCGCCTCGTCGTTTCTTCGCGGTAATTAACCGGTCAATGCGATCGCCGGCCTTTTTGCCACTTTTCTTTGGATTCTCAGCCACCGCCACGTTGTTTGTTAGCGAGTAGCCGATGATGATGATAATGATGATGATGATCACGATCAAGTGGAAAATCGTTTAATCGAAGGGATCTTGTGAAATTCATTAGGTCGATTATTTGAGAAAAAAAATTAAAGAAGTTGTTTCTTTCAAGGGAAGTCTCGAGATCTTTTTCAATTGAACCTTTAAAGCGTTGTTTACTTGATGATAAGAAAAAATTTTCGTCGCGGGCAATTATATCACTTTCATCAAATTCAATCTGTCTTGTGTAAATTAAGTTTGAATGTAAAATTCCATCACGGGGTATTAAGATGATTGACATTGATCACGTGATTTTATAGAAAATGAACATGAACGGGTAAAATCGTAAAAATTGGCTTTGTTTGTAATATAATTTTGATTAGATAGTGAGAATCATAAAAATCAGGAGAAAAAAAAACTAGCAATACAATGGAAATTTCTAGATTATCAAGTGTGAAAGGTTTATATAAAAGCGAGGCAGTACAATATTGAGATGCGTAAACTGATTTCTGATTTACAAGGACGACAAAGAAGCAGCTGCGCGCTCGCTCGCACCCGCAATGATTTACGAGCAGGACCGATAAGAAGTCGCGCGGTGACGCTAAAGGAAGCCTTCGACGCGACATAAATTACCTCGTCGCTTTCACACATATGTGTATATATATATGGTTCGCGAAAATAAATGGAAAGAAAAAAATATGAGATGATTCACAACTATATACGTACAATATATATAGCGCGCAAATCAAACACACTTCGCGGCACCTTACGATTTCATCGAAAACTCAATAAAAGCGAGAGGACAGACGCAAAGAAAGAGCGAGAGAGAAAGAGTGTGCGTGAGCGGAGCTATTATCGTCATTCGAAAAATAAATGGTCATAAATAAAAGACCCGCAGCCGTGTGGCAAAAAGAGGCGAAAATAATCCGCGCCGGCGAGAGGCGAGATCCGAGGAGACAAAGAAGAGAGAGAGAGAGAGAAAGAAGTCCCGAGACGTGTGATACACATACACACACGGATACACGCGCGTCTGTATATTTGCCGAGCGAATCAATGAGTCAGCGACGCTGATTGTTACATATGCAGTCGCGAGAGAGTTGGTGACCGGAGTCGCGGGCTCCTGCAATAGTGCGAGTGAGAGTAGGGGTTTTGCAGAGCCGCTGCTGTTGCTGATCGTTGTCGCACGCAAAAAGCGGGGGAAGCGTACATATCGGCAGGGAATAGGAGAAGGGGTTGTAAGCTGTGTATACGCGCTGCATGTGCATGTGCAGCGCCAAGATCAAAACTATAGAGCCCGAGCCGCGCGGGCGTGTGCGATATATATGAAAGAGCACTCTCGCACTTACATAAGCCCGCGCGTGCACACAGACGGATACACGTGACGCGAGTGTTTTGCACTCCTACCACGCGGAAGCTCCGACGCGTCACGTGTGTGTATATACGTACGTATACGTGAGTGTATACATACATACATATACATATATAGGCATGGAAATCCTCGTAGGCGTGTGCCAGCGTCAACGACGACGACGACGACGACGACAACGACGACGATGGCAATATACGTCGGTGGAGAAAGGGGTTATGTATCGATTTTATCCGTGTTTTAAATTATTACCCGGCTCATTGTTCGGGAGCAGCGGGCGCGTATACAAGAGAGAGAGGGAGGGTTCCGACAAAGACGCGAGCACGCGTACAGCGACGAAGGGCGACGAGGAAAGATTTTCATCTATAGATGAGAGGGAGGGAAAGCAGCGAGAGAGCTATTAGTGACACGGTTCTCTCTTCGCGCGTGTGTGTATATATATATGCTCTCTTCATACACTGCTTTTAGTCTTTAATGGCTTTTCGGTGATATGATTTTTCGATGAATCTTTCATGCCCTTCTTTTTGTCGGCGCTGTCGATGTGAACTTCCCGTTGATTATTTATAAAGGCTGTTATGTTTAATCGCGTTTTAGCAGTTGATGATGCAGGTTTTTAGTGTAAGGAGGAATGATAATCGAGTTCGTGTAAGGCGAGTCCAGCTCGAATTACGCGAAAAGACGGCTAAGGTTTCGCTTATGCGTATCGATATATGTGCTTGAATAATTCAATGATTGATAATTTCTATGGCGATTAGGCAGACGGTAATTGGATCGTCGTTTTGTTGCTTAAATTTTCCATAAAATTTGTATAAAGGATGTGCTCGCGGCTGGAAGGCGTGATAGTATACGCGTGAGCACTAGCGAGTATATAATACGTAAGAAGGATTGACGCGACTAATTAAGGGTTAAAGAGTTTTTAATAATATGTGCCGGGCGAGAGTGAGCGAAAGACTCCGGGGTCGACTTTGTTATATTGACGGATTATGGAAAGAGGGCGAGAGAAAGAGAAGGAGTGAGGGAGAGAGAGAGCGTCTACTCTTCATTCACTCAGCTCGGGCTAGATGCATATTTATTAAAGATAATGGAATTTCAATTAGATTTATTTGACGTATTGTTATTGGTATTTTATGCAATCTATATAATAAGATTTGATGCTAATTGATGCGCGCACTGAGCAGATGAGCAGATATCGCCCTCCTCTCTCTCTCTCTCTCTCTCTCTCTGTCTCTTTCTCCTCGCTGACTTGGAAATAGCTCAACGTGCAGTCTTATTAATGAAAGCAATTGGAATATCGCGAAAGAAAAAAAGAAATTGGAAATTCCCGCGATGAAGCCTTCGTGGCGGATTGAGAGGAATCGTCGCTGCGAATCAAAGGGTCGCTCATCAGACGAAAAAGAGAGGAGTATGAGTGAGAGAGAGAGAGAGAGAGAGAGAGATGGTGGCTGTGGGTAAAGGCGCGGAGGGGCACGAACGCGCGCGGAGAACTCGGTTAATTATCTCTATAAATTATTAGAAATCCATTCGTCAAAGGGGTTTCTCAAATGCGATTTTATTGCTCCTGCGGATTTCTCCCTCTCGCTCTGCGCTCGCGCTCGCTCACTCTCATTCAGCCGAGGAAAAACTCTTGCGCCAACGCAGCGGGGCCGAAAACTCTTTAGAAAAATTCCCCTTTTAATCCAAATTACACACACACACACGCTCGAATATTTTTTTTTTCGACAGAAGCGGAAGAAAGTAAAAAGGAGAAAAAAAATCGAAAAACTTCAAAGCACGTTCGATAACGCTTTTACAAAATTACGCACGAAAAACATCCTTTTACTTTCGCGCCTGCCTGCTCCCTTTTTTATTAACCTTCACTCGCCCGCCTCTGTCTCTCTGTTTATCAGTTCCACATCGTGCTTGTTTCTTTTTACCACCTCTCCCAGCTCTCAGCCTCTCCAGCTGGCAAAGCGGAAAAAGTGGATTTCAATGTGTCCGCCGATAATCCCGCTATCCGTCGTATATTCCTCGCACACGCTCTAACCCTCTACGCGTTGCCGCACTTTTCACGCTGCACTCTCTGCCTCTCTTTTTTGTTCCGTATATATGTACATATCGGTTGGCTTATGCCAACTTATCCGCGTCGATCTATATGAATGAAGCGCTTGCGCGAGGGTGAGAAACGCGCACTCGCGGAGGTTGAGCGCACAAAGAGAGACTGCCGCGTCGAGCGCTCGGGGATGTCAGCGAGATTTTCCAATTGGAGTGCGACGAATGCACGCGCGATACATTCGATATACATGACGCGTAAAGTTTATATGCACCGGGACACACAAGGGAGAAAGTCGCTACGCGTATATTCGTTTAAGGGATGAAACGCGAGCGCGCGTGCGGCTGATAGCGATGGAGAGGCAAGATGGGATTGAAGATAGAGGAGGAAATATGCGAAAGGAGGGGGGAGGGGTGGGTGGATAAAAGAGAGCGAAAGAGTAAATGATCGCGTAAAAGAGAGCGAGAAAGAAAGAGGGGAGAGAGAGGGGCAAAGAGAGAGAACGCGAGAAGGGCTTGAAAATAAGCGATAATGCCTCGGCTTTACTTAGCTAATTAGGCCTCTCTCTCACTCGCTCCCCCTCTTTCTCCCTGGCCTGCCGAATGGATTCTGTATCTGTACACATCCGCCTCTTGCTGATCTCTTTCTCTCTCTTTCGCCCTTTCTCTCCCGTCCTCTCTCCTCCGCCGATGTGGCATCGCTCGTATCTCTCACTCTCCTCCCCCGGGTGCCTCCTTTCCTTAACCCCCTCGGCGGGGCACTCTTGGTGAATCGGTCGACGGCGGGTATTAATTCATTTGGATATTATTTTACGAGACGGGGCGGCATTAACATTTCTCAATCAGATTAATTAAATTATTTTCCTTCGCGCTCTCGCTCGCGCCGAAAGGATATACAGAGAGAAAGAGAGAAAGAGAGAGAGAGAGAGCGGCGCGCACATTTCGAATGAGTTTGGCTCTCTTGTCAAAGAACGAACGACAGGAGGGAAAAGCCCCGCTCGCGTCGTAGCTCCGAAGCGGAGGGAAATGCCGAGAGATTGACATTAACGAATCGAGAAAAGTGAATCTGAATGCTAATAAATACTAATTTAAAGAGCTATATACGCGCGGAAGGGTGTATAAGAGAGGTGGGAGGAGAGGCAGCCGATATAGGCGGCATTTAACGGGATATAATTCAATGGCAATCCTCGACGCGGTCGGAAAAAGAAAGCCGCTTGATTAGCGCATCTGTAAATGAAAAAACGCCCGCTTGCGTGTTTGAGCGGCAAATGAATTTGCGTTTGCGAAAAGGAGGAAAAAAGAAGGGAGGAAGGAAGGGTGGGAGGGAGAGTCAGAAAAAAGTAAAACTAGCAAACACTTGGGCTTGCATTCGTTACGCCTACATTTGAATATGTATGTAGGAGCACGCGCGCGGCAAGAGAGAGAGAAAGAGAGAGAAAGAGAGAGAGAGAGAGAGAGAGAGAGGAGGGAGAAAACCTCGCCAGGGCGGCAAGGAGATATTCGGGCGAGCGGAGAAGCGCGAGCTGCCGAGCCCCGTGAAGGCAGCAGCGGGTTAATGCAAAGGTCCGCGATAATTACCCACATGGCTGGCAATGCGTATTTCACTTTGATCAAGTCCGTGTGTTTTTCTTCGCTCGCCTACTATCAGGCCACTGGCTCTCCTCCCCCTTGCGCGATTTTTATCTCTCTCAGTCTCTCTCCTCTCCTTTTTCACCCTTACGACGTATCCTCCTGCCGACGCGGACAGGATAGGCGGCGGCTTTTGTCTTTTATCCCCGGGACGTTTTAATTATTTTAGCTCGCCCGCGAGCGTCTAATTTCCAACGTGTATATATACGAAGAGAGAGAGAGAGAGAGAGAGACTCTCCTCCGCGCGTCGTCGCTATCCTATGATCACAAAGGAATCTTTCCGTGAGGCCGAGCGCGCTCGTTCGATTACCGGTCGAATCTCGGACGTAGCCGCCGTCGCCACCGCCGCTTCTTTTTAAAGAGCCCGTCTCCCAGTCCTTTATCATGTCTTCATTTCCTTCCGCGGGCTCAACTTTCCACCAAAGCCTTCCCCCTCTATTTCTTTCTTTTTTCATTATTTATGCTTTTTTTCTCAAAGCTCGCCGTCAGAAGCTCGCTCTCTGAAAGAGTATATATCCAGAGCTGATCCTTGTATTGGCATATTTTTTCTCTCCCTCTTTCTTTTTTCTTTTTTTTTTATTAAAACGTTAATTAATTAAAGGTGATGCCTCGCGCAAAGCACTGCTGATTTAACGCAGAAATATTTATGAAATTATATAGCGCGAAAATGCGCGGGCGAACGCCGAATTTAATTAATTTAATTACAAAGTATTGATCATACACCTTCTATCTCCCGATATTAGAAAATCCAGCGGAAAATCCATTGAGCGAAAGAGAAGGAAACGCGAGGCGAGCGAGCGCGGCCTAAACAGCGATAATTGCTTATACGTAAGAGGAGTCGCGTGTTGCTGCTACTGCCGCCGCCGTCGACGCAGTCGCCGTCGTGGCACGAATGTAATTAGGGGAAAAAATCCGTAAGTAACGAAAATAACGAAGGCTCCGGGCTTGCGCTAATCAAGAGGCGAGTGGTGAAATGGGAGGCGCGATAATTAATGAGCTGGGCCGTGCGCGCGAGCGCGGTAAATATCGAAGACTTCCATCGTCAGCTCGGTGCGCTGTGTTTCCCGTCACGAGAGAGAGAGAGAGAGAGAGAGAGAGAGAGGAAAAGAGAAAACGAAGAGGAGAGGAGCAGGGAGAAAGAGCGAGAGCGAACTTCCGTTAGATCGGTCGAGATTCTCGATATCAGCTCCTACGCGCGCGTATCTCGTTACCTCATTGAAAAATATCTGCATAAAGTGTGTACATATGCATCCCAGGAGTTTGCTTATATATATTTATGTATACGAAGGGAAAAAAGAAACAACAGTACGCAGGCGCGTGGATATTTTTTAATTAACGCGGCCACCGATATAGTAATTATCGGATGATTACGATCATTTCGACGCACGAACGTGTTCGTGAGACAGCTCGTATTAATTAAGAAAATTGGTAATATTTTTATTATCACTCGTTTATGCGTAATTATGATGTTTAACAAGACTCTTGGCCTCCCGCGTAAGCAGCAAGCGCGAACCACAGCGATTGGAAATAATTCACACAAGAGGCGTCGTATGACGTGTATGTATATACTCACACGTAATAACGCGCGCGAGACGATGAATATGGCGATTAGTCGTTACTATGGGCACGGTCATTTATCCCTATAATTTTGGACAGGCAGCGTTCGAAATTCTCATTGCCCCTTCGTATATACTCGCGGTTCCTTCTTCCCCGCGTCCTGACGTCCCCTGTCTTTCACCCCCACCTCCGCGCTTATGCTCCACTCGCGCGCGCGCGCACTCGCTCAAATCCGAAATATCTTCACAAAGGATTCCCGAGAGAAGGAGTGAGAGCGACCCCATCCCGAAGCATAGAAGTGTCATTCAAAGCCGGCGTTGTTCCCCGGCTCTCGAATATAATGGCACGCACTCATTGTTCTAATTTGTGCATACGATTAACGCGCGCTGCCGCCGTCGCCGCTGTCTGCCAAACGTGCGCGCGCGAGGCATGTGACTACTGCCGCTGCCTCGCCCACAGACACAACACCATTCCGCACTAGCACTTGCCCGTGTCTGTGTGTGTCTGTATATGTGTGTGTATTCGAGAGCATCTATAATACATATACACGCCTCCTAAACGCCCCGCTTATAGACGCATGTAAATTACGTGGGCGCGCGTGTATATATGTGTTTACTTTTCCACGCGAGCGCGAGTGGGCGAAAGTCTATGCGCGTGCATCTTAAGTGTGTGCGATTGGAATTCGCGCGTGTGTCGAGGAGAGGGGAGCGCGTAAACCTAGACGCATTAGAGGAGGATGGAAAGAGGGGGAGAGAACGGGGGAGAGAATTAGAGTCTGGCGATGTAAGGCGACAGAGAGAGAGAGAGTGAAAGAGCCTAAACTCCCACACAGTAGCGACGACGACGACGACGACGTCTGCCCTGCGCATATATATATATATATAAACGCTCTCCGGGTATATAGATCGATGTACAAAGCGTGTCAAACGGCTAACAATGCCCGCCATCTGACGCTCAATTAACGAGTTAATGCGGTACCGTTGATAATTAAACAAATACACGCGCTTTTTCCCCGTTTCACATTCTCCTCGCCCGTTCGCTCGCTCGCATTTTATTATTTGTCTCTTTTTGTATTTAAATGCTCCCCCTCTCGTATGTTGCGCGAGCGCCCGCTCCGCTCTTTCTTTTACGCTCTTGCGAATGACATCGGCGCTCAATCCTTTTCTCTCTCTCCCTCCCTCGCTCGTTCGCTCGCTCGTTCGCTCGCTCTCGCCTCCGAAAAATTCTGCAATGTTTGCCCGGCCTTATTTTTTAATCGAATTCCTACGTGCTCTCTCTCTCCCTTCAATGCCTCTGCGGACGCACAGATCCTTTTCTTTTCTCTCTCTCTCTCTCTCTCTCTCGCTTGCTCGTTCTTTCGCTCGCGCGCATTATTGCCGATTCGCCTCTCGACGCTTGCTCGCGCTTATATATACATATCGGCGCGCAAATAGCGCGCGAGCTGGCCATTGTGCGAGCTGCTCGAGCGATTATTATATTATGCGCGGCCGGAAGCGGATGTGTGAAACGAATGTACCTACACGTATATATATGTATATGTATATAGGCGAACGCGCCACGGGGTAATGAGCGAACGACATGCGCGTCGTCGCTGCCGCCGCCGCCGCCGCCGCCGCTGCTACCGCCGTTCACTCTCTTTTTCTCCCTCCCTCTCTTTCTGCCGGCACTCGATACTTCGCTCGTTTTTTCCATACCACGCTCTTGTTGTGCAATACTTTCGGCTATTGTCGAGCGTTGGCTAAAGGGACGCGACAATTCTTAACTCCGCTCGGGACGAGTGTGTGTGTTTTTTTTAGGGTAAAAAAAGCTGCTTCGAACGGAGGAATTTCTTTTTTACGCATGTAGTCGATTTCACGCGCGCGTCTCGCTCTTTGGTGCAGCAGCATTGTACTGCAAGACGGGGGTATATGGATCTCGTTTCAAATATGTTAATTGGTTCATCGGAAACCGGGGAACATTTTTTGTCAGCATTCCAGAGGCGCGCACGCGATTGTCGATTTCATTCAAAACGTGCGTTTGTATGAGAATGTATAGTAACTCACGTAGAAAGATTGTTCCGCGTGCACGTTTGACGGATTTTCTTGAAATCTCTGACTCACCTGAAACACAAAAAAGAAACAATTTGTTAATACACGTGTTATCGTTAAATATTATTTGAGGTAAAGTTAAACAACAAAGGGAAGGAAAGAAACTGGTAAACAAGAATATTATTTGGAAGACGAATAGATGACCTAACAGCGAGTGTTTTGTCTTCCTACAACGCTGGACCGTAATCGTATCGCTCCGAGGCTTATCAGAGCCGATAGGAGGCTATCGAGAGTCAAGTAGCGCTCGAGTGTTGTCAACTACGATCGACTCTTGTTCATTGAGTATTATCGAACATTTCCAGTTGAGTTATGTATTCAACGCGAAGTTTCTATGAAATCTTTTACTATATATTTTTTTTATCTCTTATAATGCTCTTAGATAAAGTATCGAGCTCGTAATAAAAAAAAAGTAAAAATATTTCAATCGATCGCTATTCATTATTTATGCAATGCTTTCTTAGCACAGTTATTGAACTTTTTCTCCCAGCCAGACGTCAAAATCGAATATAGAATACTTTATAAAATTACTATGGACTTTTATAAAGAAGAAAAAAAAAATATCAAATCTCATAGACGATTGTATTTCTGCATAATTGTTCCTAGACGTTTATTATCTCAACCGTTTCACAATGGTGTTCGTCCGCTCGCTGTCTGCAACATGGCGAAATTCACCAATCGATCATGTTCGCATTGGAATTCCTGCGCGAGTACGCGCAGGATCCCGCTTAACAGGCATGTAATGCAAGAGAAGTATTTATCAAACACGTTTTTATTATGAATCAGTCCCTCACTCACGCGGCGAGGGAGAAGGCAGATAGGAAATATTAATGGATGTAATGCGTATACATTCGATTAGATTGCCGCTCTTGCAATATCTCCCCCTCCACCTTCTCTCTCTCTCTCTCTCTCTCTCTCACTCTCGAAGCTGTTCAAGATTTGCTTGACTCCGCTCACGTATGCACTCGGAGGCGTGATGCATATGTATCGCCGGGGACAGTCCCTGCTCGGTGCAGCACACGTGATGCAGTCGTTATAACCCCTTGGGTGGCGCGTCGTCCGCGTCAATCGTCCCTCTATCTCTCGTCGCGAGACCGCGCTGACACCATAACATCGAATCGACATCAAACAACACACACGTCATGCCAACCGATCTTCCTCCCACTTCCTCTTTCGGTAAACATAAGCAGTGCTTGCGTGGCTGACTGGCTCGTAGCCCCAGCCACATATTGTTTTCCCTACGCGCATACCGATTCGAAGGAGAGAGAGAGAGAGAGAGAGAGAGAGAGAGAGAGAGAGAGAGAGAGAGAGAGAACGAGAGAGGGGGAGGAGAGACCAGCGGAGGCTCGGGTTATCTCAAAAC
>JAYJLV010000011.1:10591794-10632560 GCA_036873485.1 Torymus texanus
CTAACATATAAAACTAAAAATAAAAAAATTTTCTAAAGTTTCGTTGCACTCCAACGATGCAAACTTCAAACCCATCCCTCGAGCGAGGCGGAAAAAAATCGGCGATATTCTCGCTCTATTAAACGATAAAGATTTTAATCGTCGTGTTGGCGGATTGCGGAATGACAATGGAAACTGCGCGTCGCGGTGAGAGAGAATAGCTGAAGGGAGTGCGAGGGTGGGAACGCGCGGAGCATCCGACAGCCTATAACTCTTTTTTTTATCCCGTTGACCGTGAAAACCACTGACGACTAGCGTCAGGTGCAAAGCTCTCCGATGTGTCGCGCGTGTCAAATCCCCCATAAACCGAGAGCGAAATGACCAAACCCTGCAGGCGGACGCTCGTACGCGAGACGTCGACAGCCAATCATACGCACTGACAGGGTGAGGCGATATGCGCAGCAACGCGTGTGGCCTTTTTTTTTATTTTTTTCAACACGTGCGCGTGCAGTGCATCGCGTATTCGACGCCCTGTGTATCGAGTATTGACTTGCTTTCGTATACTGTAGAAACATTTTTTGGGGGGACGCTTGCTGCTGCTGCTGTTGCTGTTGTGCGTCGCTATGCCCTGCGATTGATTTTAATTGAATTGATTTTAATGAAATTCGTCGCTCGAGTAAATCCCGACGTTACGTGTTATATATTTTTACTTTTTAATCACAAAGCAATCGTGTAATGTATTTATTAGTAATAGGACTGATATCTTATTGTGAAAATAAACTATTATTCTGAGAAATTGAATGGTTTCTATATATTTAATTAAAAATATTTCATTTATAATTTTATGATTAAAATCTAATTTATTTGTCGAACAGTATATAATCAGTTAAAAAGATCATTAAAGCGTATTTTAATCAATAACGCTGAATTACATAAAGTAATATCAAGACTTTGACGGCACAATTGAAAGGGTGTGTATATATAGAATGGCTTTCATTCCGTGTACATAAAAATATCGTTATAAAGGCCCGAGAAAGATATCGCTGAGGACATCTCGGCTACCGTTTGGACGTATATAACAGTACATTACGCATTATAAAATGAGTATTGGCCTGCAGCCGCTGTGTTCCCTCCTCTCTCTATCTCTCTCTCTCTCTCTCTCTCTTTTTCTCTCACTCGAGAGCGAGACATCTGTTTGACATCCCTGTTTGCCAAGGCGTGACTCGGCACTTGCGTCCCCGACTCGTGCGCTCACAAAGCCTCCATCCGTCTCTCCTCGCCTCTGTTGCGGAGGAACCTATGATCGATCTATGCGAGCCATTCGGCGCCAATTGCGCGTGAAAATTGTAAACAATAAGCGTAGCCCGCGCACGCACGCGCGAGCTACCGTAAGAGCAACACGCGCTGACGAAGCGACAGAGCATTATACTATACAGTGCAGTAGCAGTATAGCAGCAGCGTAAGGTCACGAAGGAGAAGCCGAAAATTGGAAGGGCAGATGCGCGAACGAGATAAACTTCTCCTCCTCGCGCGCACTGTTTTTTGCCGCCGCTGCCGAAGGGACTCGCGCTCCTTTCGGAACATCTGCGAATGAGATGTGCGCACGCGAAAACGTTAACGACCGCGTGGCGTTCGTCTCGAATTACAGCCTTAAAATCGCTGTCGTATTGAGTTATATATCTCTCCCTCTCGATCGCTCGCACGTAGATAAAAATAACGCTGAGTGAGCGAGAGCGAGAGCGAGACGTTCAAGGGGGTATTACATCGGGGTATTAACTTTATCTATTAATATCGTATCGACAATATTTTTTTTCATTCCAAGCCAAGCTACGGGATTACTAAAAATACAGCCGGGGAATCGTAAATCTTGCTGTGCGTGGACGATCTATAGTGATCTGGAAGAGAAACCGGAGAGAGAGAGAGAAAGAGAGAGCGGAAATAGTTACTCGTTATATCGAAATTTCGAACGTCGATAGACGGGAAAATAGTCTCTGCTGTCGACAATTCTCGAAATAGGTGGACAAGCAGACTGCCGCTGGCGAGAGGGAGAATCGTGACGAGACTCGCGCACGTGGTCCCAATCATCTCGCGCGACCGGGAGCAAGAGGAAAAACACACTTCGACATTCGTCGTCGACTCTTGCTCGGAAGATTAAAGACTACTTTATTTTCGTTTAGAGAGAGGGAGAAATCGATGCGCGAGAAATAAATGAGAGACAAAGCGAAATTTCACGAGAAACGAGACGCGTACAAGGCTAAGTGAATGTGTGTGTGTGTGTGTGTGTGCGTAGACCCGCGGGAGACAAGACAAGGCGAAGAAGAAGAGCAGCGCAAAAGAAAAACAAAGTTGGCATGAGGCACGGCAATGACGATGGAGGGGCGACGCGAGAAAAAATAAATCCGAGGCGCGCGGAGGATGCAGCAAGAGCAGCAGAAGCAGCAGCAGCAGCAACAGCTGAGACGTATCGGTTGCACGTGGCATCGGTTCGACGTTCCGATCGCAGTCTCTAAGCCATTTCCTCTCCACCCTCTCTTACGCTATTGCTTTTTTTCTTCCCCAGTTTGTCTGTTTTTTCTCCTCTCCTCCTTCGCCGGCTTTTCTCCCCGCGCGATATATACACGCTCATGAGAACGCAGAGATACGGAGCTTGAGAGACAGAGAAAGAGGTTTTCGTATCTAAAAATATTTTTATGGCGCCCCTGCTGCGATCTGCCACGCACTGTTCGAGAGAGAGAGACAGACAGAGACACTGCATCATCACATATATATATACACACACACGGTTGCTGTGCGTCTGTAGACTATACCGCCGTCGAAGGATTCAATGCATCCGTCGTCGGCGACGACGACGATCTGTCTGCCATTAAATGACAAAATGTATAATATTTCCGGTGGAATCCTCTCCGCGTGTGTCTGATGTCTGCGCGCGCGCGCGACTCGCTTTGCTCAACGCGGCTATATAAACAAGTGCGCCGGCTGAAAAACTAAATGACGCTTGACTCCGCCGCCACCGCCACTCGCCCGCCCGCGCGCTATACTGTCTTTCAGATTCGATATTCTATGTATGTACATATATATATATGTGTACGCGTGTATGCACGAAGAGCGAGTTCATTCGACGCTTCGTTAGCGCGACAAGCGACAGCGGAAACATTCAATATCATTTTTTTGCGCGCCACCGCCGTCGCCGCGGCTCGAACTTGTTTAAAACTTTTTTTTTCAATGCGTTGTACGAGTGAGAAATTGTTTACGTAATTTGTATTCGAGCTTTTTAGCGCGAAACACTAATGATATTGATATAAAGTTGTTTGGTTATATATATGTTTATTTATTATAATGATATTGCAGTGGTATATTTGGTGGAATTATAGATAGCTAGGAAATTCATAGGTGATGTAAAACAGAAACTAAATGACAATGTGTAAAGAAGGTCAGTCGAGCAATTTTGACCTTCCTTGAAAGTTTGTGTTTTTTTCTGACATTGTTGCTTGAAAACAATATGAACTATAAATGCTTGCAATTACTCATAAACTTCCCAAATAATGTATTTATAAACCTAGTTATGCGTGATGACGTTGACGTGCAACACCATTTTTCAGATTATATTGTTAACATTTAGAATATTATTTATATTTATTTATATTCATTTGAAATTGTTTAAAAGATTTTTAGGAATATTGCTATATTGTTTATAATACTGGCGATTTTTTAAATTAGTTTTCCGTGAATACAAGGAGAATCTGAAAAAGCTAAATAAAGCAACAGAGTAAAGAGCGTCTATAATGCTTATACACTGAGGAGTAATAACGATTATACTAATAACTGCTGCACACTTCGGTTAGAATTTACAATGACTAATGAGTTTAATTCTTATAATTGTTCAAGAATAATACGTTCGCTTCCACTCCATTGAAAGTAATATAGTAGCTGTGTGTAATGACGTGATAATTTTCTATAAAATCACTATTAATATTGTTAAAATATTAGAATTGGTATTGATTATAATATGATACATTATAATCAATACCAATTCAACATAAAAATATGATATTCCCCAAAAATCAATAAACTCCAATACTCCAAAATCTATACAATTTATATACTGCCCCAAATTACCGCAAGTACAAACAACGAAGCAGATCTTCCCTCAAATAAAAGTAAAAATCTAAAGAAAAACAAAAACAAACGCCTTACCATGGCTGCGATGAGGAAATTCGGTCAAATCGCAGGGTACAAATACGTTGACGAGCCCGAGGCGACGCGGCGGGCAGTCGTCGTTGTCGTCATCCCCCCGTCGCGATGTTTTCGCTCTGTTTCTGTGTGTTGGTATGCGTATACGCGCCAGCTCTCGCAAGTAGACGAGGCTCGGTAAGACGCCGGCCGGCCGGAGGAGGGGGTTGAGGAGGAGAGTAACAGCAGCAACAGCAGCAGCGTGACCAGCACACACGCGCTGTAGCTGGCGCGACGGTCAATACTTTTACCGGCGCCTCGACAAAGACAAGAGCGAGATAAAGCTCGCGAGTATCATTGGTCGCCTGGGCTACGGGCTCGTCGTCGTGTGCTTATATATTTGCCCGCGCGAGGATTGATATTCGCTCTGTATATAGATATACTTAGCAGTCCGAGGGTTTTTTTTTCACTCGCGCTCCCCCTCTTTTGCTCCGAAGTGGAGACTCGCGCGCGCGCCCGTTACCCCCCACCACGGCTATACATACACGCACCTTTCACCTGAGCGCCGTACGGAGCAAACAACAAGTCCTCCTCGCGCACTGATCAGTTGCAGTATGTGTATATATGTGTACACTGCGAGCACTCGCACTCACTCACTCACTCACTCACATATACTCGTTGTATGCACCGGATCGCATAGAGTCTTGTGTGCACGTGTATACGTGTACACGGAGAGACTGACGGACGAGGAGCAAAAGAGCCGAGTTAAAGTGCTCCGTGGCACACACTCGTGTGTATATGTGTGTGTGTGTGTGTGTGTGTGTTGGTAAAGGACTCGCACAGTGCCGGCGGTCCTGAGTTCGATGCCTTGGCTCGCTATCTCTCTCTCTCTTTCTCTCTCTTTCTGTCCGACTGCCGGAGCGCGGCTGCTGCTGCTGCCTGCTCTCCGCGAGCACCGTGAGCTGAGCCTGGTGGGGTGAGAAAGAGAGCCAGAGAGCGTGCTGTCGACCCCGCCCCCCTTTTTTAAACCACGCCTACTCTCTCGCTCTCCTTCTATCCCTCTCACTCTTTCATCCTCTGTCTCACTCTATACATATATATTTTATATATACACAGATATACCAGTCGCGAGAGCGCACAATCAACTGTGTGTGCGCCAGCTAAGATATTTTCCTTCTCTCTCTCTTTCTCTCTCTTGGCTAGTATAGGTAGTGAGATACTTTGCCCGCTGCACTTTCCTGCCTCGCGGCTCTCCGCTCTGCAGTGTGCTCTAATGCGCGCGTGCGCGAATGCAGCACACACTCTCGCGAGATTATATACGCCGCTGCGTATATTGTTACACACGGGGAAGCATTGATTATTCGTGTAACTTCTCGCGTTTAGTATTTAATTGCAGCGCGATGAGCGCGAATCATAATAATAATAATGATGATAATAATAATAATATAATAATTCTCTGATTAATCGTTCACTTTTTATAGCATACCCCTACTCGGCTATAGGTTTTTTTTTCAAATTAACAATTCATTTTGATAACAGATTGAATAATTATCTCGCAAAACGCAGGGAAATGCACATTAGCAGCGGGAGAACGCAGAGAGATCTTTCTCATTACGGTTGAATAAATTTAATAAATAAAATAAATAATTAAATGGGCTTTGTGAAATAAATGTATTATTATCTTCGTAATTTTGTAGCATCATATTTTAATTTTAAACATATGGCATCAGGCGCAACAAGCGCGCATAAATACTACGGTGCATGAAATGCGAATAAAAATATCAATTAAGCTACGGTAAAATATTACTAATAATTCAGTTGTTATTAAAATATTATACCGACAAAACAGGTCACCGGAAAGCAATAATAACGAAATTAAAAATCAAATAAAATTAGCTCTTTATACGAATGCACGTGAAAATAATAATTTTTTATCTGTGCTGACAAGCTGAAGAACTGTCTTGATAAAGGAAATTGATTAATTTTCGAGACATATATTCTCGTATATAATTACGAAATAATCTATAAATCTGAAGACGCAGGCACACAGAAAGAGAAAACAAACATTTTACTTGGAGACGACTTTATTAGAAGCCATGTATTATGCCGGTGTTTGTAAAATTTGGTAAGATTTGTTTGAACACTGATAGGCGTTTCGTAAGGGGCTTAACGAGCGCAGATATTGCCCTAATAACATTCTCAGCGTATATATACCGAAGTAAAAAAAGACACGCTTGTCAAAACCGAAAGATCGAGAAAAAAACAGGTTCGTTCTCCTATGTAGCTATTCGTCGACTCGAGGAAACGCGGCGACCATCAGCCCGACAGAGACACCGTATTATCTCGCATGATTTTCGAAGAACCGCGCTAGTAGACGTGCCACGGATGACAATAGCCGCGCTTGTACGTGTGCTCACGCACCACGAGCTCTCTCTCTCTCTCTCTCTCTCTCGCACACGCGGTCCAACTAATCCAGCCGGAATTTACGATCACGCGTTCTCTTGTGTATGCCTTATCGGCCTGTCATAAAAGTGCGTCGAGATACACAGCCGCTGCTCGCGTTATTACACGCACACACACACACACGCACGATCTCTGACCGCTGTGCAGCCGGCCTATTATAATGCGAGCGCGTAGGTGTTGCGAGTGCCAAGCGCCGCCCGTCAGCGGCGGATTGAAGCGTCGCCGACGTATGGGTTACGTAAAACCGTGCCACGAGCAGATGACACCGCGCGCTAAGAACGTGAAATTATCCGTTTCCCGCGAGTCACCGCTTTAAAACGTCGGTCACTACTACTGTATATGTGAGTGTGAGCGGGCGAATAAAGTGCAGTCGTACCGCACAATACACCGAGAACTATATGAGAATTGAAAACCTATTAGGATAATATTTTGCGCTGCTTTGATCGCTGGAACTTCAGTTTTCCTCGTTCCGACCGTTTATGTAAGATGTGTTTTAGGGAAGGGGTACGATTTAGCTTGGGGAATTTAGATTTATTTTCCCGATCGTCTATCATTGCTGTCAAAGCAACTATCGCTTAAAAGTATTATTTTTCTAAAAAAGAAAAATATAACAATAGTTTGGAAGATCCCTTCTTCTAAATAACAAGAGAAGAACAAATTAGGCGAAATCCCCTCGGCCGAGTAGAGACTTATAGAAGGGGGGAAAGAAAGCAAAACAGTCAGTGTAAAATCGTGAATGAGTGGGCTACTTGAGTACGCGAGGTGAGCGCATGACTCATGTGTCCACTCGAGTTCGAGAGCGTGTGGCGTGTTTGAATTTCAACCCTGTGTGTCTCTCTACTACACACGTATACACAGTAGTCTCCCTTCCCTTATATATACATGCTATCCACCACGCAGCGCCTCGCCGGTATGTGCAAATGACGCGCAGCTTCTCCCTCTCTTTCTCTCTCTCTCTCTCTCTCTCTCTCTCTCCTTCACACTGAACGCAGCGCAAAGAGCCCGAGCAACAATAACCGAGAGTGCAGGGCGCGAAAGGAGGGTTGCACCGCGATGTTTATACGGAAAAGCGTGTTTGCACCCGCTTAGTGGCCGTGGCCACTGCACATGCTCAACGTAGCACACCCCTTTCTCGTCCCACATCTGATGCGCTGCTATTTCCCTTTGCGAGTGTGCGCATGCACATACCCCGACTGTGTGTAAGTGCGTGCACTTTAAGCGGCGCGGCGCGTTCCCGAGACCTTTGCACAAGCGAGCGGAAGTTGCGAAAAAGGGGTGAGAACGGGAGCGCGCGTGACTTTCACTTTCTTATATAGCCAGGCGCTCGCGAGGCGGTTCGCGGCTAAATTGTTTATTCTTGCATTTACGAGAGGCTTGCAGTGCGATCGCGATTAAATATAGCCGATAGTCGTTGGGCCATACGCGTGGCTGTGTTCTCGTTCCTTCTTCTTTTTTTCTCGCGCGTGCGTATATAAAAAGTTACGAGAGTGCAGAAAGAATCGGGCGTTGGTAATTATGAAACAGCTGAAGCGTACGCTCGATTCTTCTTGCAAGCCGAGAGTTGCATATAGTTATGAAACACGCATTGTATACTGATTTAACTAAAAGAAGTGGAGTATCACTACAAACGAGATAACAGGTATATATACACGAGATTGTAATCTGATTAGTCAATGCACACATTGTCTCCGATTATTTCGAAAACTTTGTCACCTCGTTCATTTGTATACGAATCCCCAAAGGGGACGAAAAGCAAGGAAAAAAAACAGTGCACTCCCTGCACCTTTTAAAAAATGCACGCCTATAATCCACTCGAGGTATCCACAGCACGACACGACCACGCACTCTCTCACCCTCTCGCTTGAACCTCTGCGGGCAAGCATGTGCAACCGAGAGAGAGAGAGAGAGAGAGAGAAAGAACGCACGTGGCCGTATCACCCCAGTTTTCCATTCCCCCGCGTACTCTGTCGTATCGCTTGCTCCCGGTCGCGCTCTCTCATTCTCCGGATATTCCGGGCAACCCTCCCTTCGCATCTCTCGCTTTCGCGGCCAGCGTGCGCGGATAAAAAACAAAACTCGCCCTGTATACACAGGAGAGGAGCCGCTGCTGCTACTACTGCAGCACGCAACTGGTGCGATGCTGCTCCGATCGACCGTAATTCCACACACACACACGAGACTCTCGCCACGAATACGCGGGGATAATAATTTTCGCACTTTTTTCCGTCGTCCTCTCACCCTCGTTCGTCTGCATGCATCTCGATATACGGCCAATATGTGCATCCGGGCTGATCTCGATTCGCGCGTAATTTGCGCGGCTGAGTAGTTCGATTAAGAAGGGAAGGGGGAAAAATGTGAATTTTATATGGGTCTTTCCGTTCTTTTTATTGACTATTCTATATTTTGGGTTTTTCCTCGTGCATATGCTTTAAGGATAAAACACGCGATGGCTGCGGTTGATTCGCGGCGTCATTCGGTCGCGATAAAGAAAATTGATGGTTGAGAATTTCGATAAAGCCCGATGCCACGTGTAGGAGAACTGCCAGCGGTGCATTATATACACGAATATAGTTATATATATACACATATACACACGAGGCATGGAAATTCCGGGCGATTGTTTTTTCGTTCGGCGCATGAGCGCGCGGCGGGACAAGAGGAAACAGAAATATTACGCTGACAGTATAGAGCCCCAGCGCGCTCTTATCGAACTTTTTCATTTTTGCGATCTGTCGGTAGATACATCCGTAATGACGCCGGTGCAGTGAGGCATAGATCCTTTCTGACCTCCGCAGCACGTATACACGTCCGCGCCGCGAGCGACGTATATACCTATCCATGTATGTGTGTATATATATATGTGCGCGGCATAATCACGAGTTAGAATGCACCGGCGTCGACCCTCTCGTTTTCTCCCTCTTCTCTCCTCCGTCTCTCTCTCTCTCTCTCTCTCTCTCTCTCTCTCTCTCTCTTTCCCGAGTCTCGGTTCGCTCGCGCGTCAGCCGCGCCGTCCATTCGCAGATGGTGTTTTAAGCGCTCGCGCGCGTGCTATGAACTTGAGAGCGGAGAAAGAACGAGGGGAGGAAAGAGTGAGCTTGACTGTTCCTTTCGCGGGTTCGTTCTGTAATTCCTTCGTCGATTTGTCCGTCAGTACGTACACACACACACACACATGTGTGTATAATCGCCGACATGGAAATGGCCTTTAAACACCTGCTTTGCTTGCATACTCGCCATGAGCCTCTCCGATAGCCGATTCCGCGTAATCGAGCCTCTTCCGTGATAACCCCTATCTAAAATTGTACACACACGGCGCGCATTTAAAAAATTAAACATTCTTCAAAGCTCAAACAATTAAACACGCGGACACTGTTATCGGCTAATCTACGTTCTTCCTCCCACTATATACCGCATGTAAATTTTTTCAAAGCAGCGTATAATCTGTGTGGAAAGCAATAACCATGGTCAGAGAGGCGAAAAAAAATTCATTCGTCTTCGTACCACCACGGTCTGCTTCCAAGTATCAATTTAACGCCGTAAAGATGAGGCGCGGGGGATTATCGGTTTTACATAGACTTAGCGTGCCCCTGCCGAAGTCGAAGGAGCTCCCATCAATATTCACCCTCGGGGCATCGTCATCCTCCCTTACGCAACCGGTGCGAAGAGCCGTCTCTCGTCTGAGAGGAAACCGACCTCTTAAGCGGACGCGTTCACGCGAGTGGGAATCTCGACCACGGAGCTGAGACTGTATCTAGACGAAGGAAGGAAAAGGAAAAAAATTCGCGTCACTTAACTGCTACGCCCCGGTAGCGTAATCGCCGCACGCTGCGCACAGCAGCGGGGAGGAAAGTCTCTATTTAGGGGTTGCGCGGGCGTAGCAGCACACTTTCTCCCTCTTTGCTCTTCGAGTCTCTTGCAAGACGAGCGCAAGCACTGCGATGGTGGCGCTCGCGTTCTCGAGGAAAGTTTCGCCGAGCGCAAGCGCGACTCATTGTAAATCCAATTAGCGCCGGTACTTTGAAGTGCCTCTGGAAGCGCGCGGAGCTAGCGGAGTCCCGGTAACCTCCTTGCGCGCCACCATGCCAGGGTCAAGGGGAAGAATTTTTCACTTTGAATAACTTTACGTTTTCGTCTCTCTCTCTCTCTCTCTTTCTCTCTAGTATTCTTTTAGCGACCACCGTAGAAGTCGGTTGTGCTGAATGAAACTGGTCGAGCGATTTAACGAGGTGATTCAGGCTGTTTATCAAATACAATTTTTATTGTTTACTTTTTGGTTGTCATTTTCGCCAACGGATATCAGAATACGAAATATTTTCTTTTAATACAGTGTGCATTTCTTTTGTCCCGGTAATCTTGACACGTATAAATTTCATCGGAGAGAAATAATAGTGATTATAATTGCAAAATGAGACTTTGAATAAAGGCGTGCATAAGCATAAGTGCGAGGAGAGCGAAAGCTCAGCAAAAAAAAAAAAGAATGAGCAGAGGTCTCGAAATAAATAAGCGTCGTTATAAATTGGATCGACAAAATCTCTTTCAGGTTCTCATATACAGAAGGGCATATTGGATTAATCAGGTTTTTTTTTGCTCGCCGTGACAAAGCACGCGCGCCACCAAGTCATCGGCTCTCGCACGTAAATACGCACATATGGGAGAGAGAGAGAGAACGATTTGCGCGCGCATACCCGAGGAAAATCCACGAAACAGGTTTCGGATCTTAACGAGTGGATCGAGGGGTTCACACGCGGATTCCAGGACGATCCGTCATGCAGCTAAACGACCTAGTCTATATATAAACGTAATGCTCACGACGGCCGGTATATATACGCTTGTCTATATGTGCGATGTCCAACCCTTGAGAGAATGAGTGAGAGAATAGTTGCTCAAGAGGGGAGATGAGTATAGTAGTGTACAAAGAACCGAAGCTCGATATATAAAACATGCAAAAAGCGAAGAAGCCGATATATATTATCGGGACGTGTATAAATGGCTGCGTTTCCGTGGTGCGCTGTTGCACTGGCCGATAGGGAGCTGCCAACTTCTCCACGTTCTGCTCAGAAACGAGCGAGCAAGAGAGAGAGAGAGAGAGAGAGAGGGAGAGAAAAAGGAAGCCCAACGTGTTTCTCGGTCTTTCTCTCGCGTGTGTGAAAGTTCGCGTATATGAGCGCGTTTAGCATTCGCGCGCAGGCATGCTGCAGGCGAGAACCAGTTTTCAGGGGGCCAATTCTCTCTTTTTCCTTCTCTCTTTTCTCTCTCTCTCTCTCTCTCTCTCTCTCCTTCTCTCGCTCACTCATCGGTCGCGCTCCTTCGACTTTTTTTCCCTGCGCGCGCAGTTGGTCCTTACACCGAACCACCGCGTTTGTATACATCATCGCGCATACCGTTCGGAATTTGCATAGATTCGGCGTGCGAACCCTGCGTGCGCGTCGATCTGCATATCGGGTGTCGTTAAAATTAGACGCGTATGTATATACATACGGGCTGCTGCCCTTTTTGCCCCTCGATCTGGGGTGAGAGAAAGAGAAAGAGAGAAAGAGAGAGAGAGAGAGAGAGAGAGAGAAAGGATCCTCCCTTTGCCGCGCCGGCTCGTTTTGATGTATCGCTCCGCGAGCCGGCGATTGGTCGATTTTTCCCTCCTTGGCTTTCCACCCTTCGACCTTCGCTAGGATATAATACGCCTGCTCTCCGCCATAGGTAAATTGTTATAATCCGTGATGTTGCTTTTGGAGCATGGAGTCTCGATTTTCTGGTTCTGCGGTCGCGGGCAAACTCCATCCCCTATACTCCGGAGGGGAGACGAGAGCTGCAAGATTTATCGGTGACTTTCTGCGCATGTGTGTGTGTATATATATATATATATATATATATACACACACACACTGCTCATTTAAATCAGAAACATTGACAATAAAATCAGCGCGTCGAGCGTTTGAAATGAGAGAGAAGTCGTTCGTGGCCCATCATGGCGGTTTTACTCTCTTTCTCTCTTTCTCCGCGTCTGTCATTGAAATAGAATCAACAGACACAGACGAAAGTAATAAATTTGTTAATTCGAAACTCGTAAACGGACGTTTTACGGGCGTCGGTATATACTCACTCGCGCGATGATTTTTCTGTTCCCCTATATACACTACTCGTCCGCCATGACAGCCAAAACGTGGGAAGTATAAATCAGTACTTCTAAGCGCGCCCCTATGAACATCTTTGCCTCTCGCTCCTAATAAGAGAGACACACTCCGTGTAGAGTCCTCCCATGTATATATACATGCCTGTGCGCGCTTTTATGTCTTTCGGAAGCTGAAAAACAAGACAAGAGGATTCGAGCCCTGGGATCGGCAGCGCACAGTCATTAAGATAAGCGTCTCTCGCTCACTCGTCTGCCCAAAAAATTACTTACAGCCCTGCCTCCTCCTCCTCCTCGCTCGTTAAGTCGCGCGCGTACAGCGGAAGGCTCGACAAAGAATTTCCGAATCTTTGATCGCGTTCTTACAAGCCCGTATACATATATATATACACACAACACTGTGCGAAATGTAGATAGGAAAAAATGGCCGGGAGTCGTGCTCCCTGGTGCGTGCGAAAAACAAAGGTCCTCTCGTCAGAAATCAATAAATCGTGGCCGCAGTGGCAGGGAATGGCCTGTGCGCGATGGACGGCGCATCGGGCGAGCAAGTCGCCCGCGAGAGAGAGAGAGAGAGAGAGAGAGCGGAAGCACGCTCCAAGTGCTCTTATACCTTATCAGAGCGAGAGCCGCCCGCACGCTCGCGTCGCCCATTGTGTGTCCCAATCCGAAACACACTGTGCTGGTGGAGCGTCCAAGGCCGACGGCCGCGCGCACGCGTGTATCGCCGATTTGCGCGCGTATATTGCTTCCTCCGTCTTCTTTTCCGGTCTGCCCGACCCGCTCACTTGTTCTTTCTTTTGTGCGTGCGCAGACACACGCGCAAGTACACCGCAGGTCATTCTTTCGCATTTGCCCACGAGGTGCAATTATTATTCTTTTTTAATTTTTAGTGTTTAAAACGTACCTACGCCGTAGTTTCGTACCTCTACCGTTATATGCGCATATAATACATATTTATTTCGTAATTTAGTGAAATAATTTCGTAAACGAATGAGAAAACACGGATGAAAGGATGATTTTTCACACGCGAAGGCTTATTCGAGAGAAATACAATCGGCCGACTACTAATCGCGTAGCCGAGATCTCCATAAAAATACGAGCACAGCTCACATCTTCAAAGGCTGTTGCAGATAAATCAGTGCGTATAAATTAACGTTAGAATGATTCGAAGGCATACATATACAAACTCGTAGCAGGTAGAGCAGAATTCGTCGATTCTAATTACAAAGAGTTGGAAATAGAAAGCGCGTTTTAATTGAAAGCAGCGCTCGGGACGCGTTTGCGCAAATGCCGAGGCGCGAAGGCAGGGGGACTTGCGCAAAACGACGGCGGCAGGCCCCGCGGGCGCAGTTCGCACGGTTCCCGCGGGGCGCTAACGCGATACGACAGCGGACCTCGTCACCTGCGAGCGCGCGATGTTTTATACGCGTAACGCGTGCCTATACGATTCACGTAACGCAACTGCGTGGGATCTATTCGTAGTGGCGGCTGTGTTATTATTAGAAAATCAAGCGCCGGGATAGTTGGAAACAATCGGTTTTGATGTCTCGATCGATAACGAGCTCTTTTCTTGCTTATGTATATACGAGCGCTTATCCGACTTCTTCTTCATTTTTTTCTTCATAATTCTCGATGCGCGCGATTGTAGTCGCTCGGTGTTTTGTTTGAAAATAAGAGAAACGCCAATTCCCCGGCGTCTAATTGGAATTGGAAAAATATTTCCCCGTTATAGGGCGACGGCGCAGATACATAACCTGCCGTTGTACATAAATTCGCGGCAGCTCGTGCCGAACGCTCTTCTATTTTCGACCGTTCGAAGAATTATCGCACATCGGCTCGCGGCGGCGGCAGCGGCAGCGGCTAACGATTCGTAACGCACAATGGCCGTTTGCGGCCGAGAACGGGGGAACTGCTCGCGGCAAGGATAATAAGACGAGCGCGCGGTGGTATACAAAAAAGAAAAAGAAGAAGCACGGGGAGAAGGGAGGGAGAACAGTTAAAAGAAATGACCCGCCGCTGCTGCTGCTGCTGCTGCTGCAGACGGTTTATATTTGGTGTACCGTTTTGGCAGCACGAGCCGACTACAACGATACACCTGTTTTCACGGTGCCATCTGCATGCCGCCCTTGCCTGACAAATGTTGTGCCTCGCGGACGAGGGACCTCTCATTGTCTCTCTCGCTCTCGCTTGCTCTCTCGGTCGAATAGAAGTGGCCCGTTACAGAAACATTTCGAATAATTGTTGTACTCCCGGTCTGAGCGCAATCGCGAGCGCGCCACCGCGCGACAGACGACGCGCAAGCCCGACCGCAAGATGTCACGTCGTTGCACAACGACAATAGGCACTTTTTCTTTCGTCTCTTGTATCGATTCCCCGGTCTATTATTACCGCCTGTAATTCAATTATTGCCCCTTCAGATTTTTCAAAAAAGGTAATCATTCGTGTTTCTTTATCTATATCAGTAAAATTCTAATTTTATACTCATCAATCGTAGTTCATATATGACCCAATAAACGAAATTATGCCCAAAAAGTGACTAAAACGACGAAACTGAGTAATGAATTTTTCTCTGTTTTGTTTTAGCCATCAGCCCAGCGTTTAATAGGAAAGACATTGGGGCATAGGAGGAGAAGGTATATACATATACGTGTTTGCCTCTGTGTGTGCAAGTGCGTGCATCCTTTATAGCCTGGGCCGTTAATGCCCAGGCTATGCGCTCGCGCTATCGAACACGCGGAGAGCTACGAGGGGGAGCGAGCGAGAGCTCGAAAGTACGCGCCGTATAACCGTATCCACGTACTTACTTACTTACGCCCGATGCACAGATAACTCGAAGGTAGACCGCGCGTGAGCGCTAAGTTATAGCAGAGCGCGCGTCGTGGAATCACTTTGCTTTACAGCGTACGCCTATACGCGCGTGTGTGTGTGTATACGTGCGGGCGCGTTATAATATACATGTGTGTGTGTGTGTGTATATATATATATATATATATAGGAGGGCCACCGAGGAGTAGTGCAATCCGCAAGTGCCGAAGCAGCCGCGTGTATATGTATATATTTTAGTGCGGCGAGCCATCGCCAGAGGTAATCGCTTTGCGATTTCGCCACCCGCGAGCGACACCCGCAGCGGCAGTGCACGCGCTGCTGGCGAATCACCGACTGTGTAAATTATGCAGCTAGCCATTCATTTCGCTTTTTGCTGCTTTCCCCCCTCTCCGTCATTCGATTTCTTTTTGCAATCGACTGCTTTTATCCGTGTGGGCTTTAAATTAGACGCGAAGCTACCGCGACTATACACAGTCTAATTGCCACGCAAAGATACGGTAGGTAGTTTTCCGACTAAACTATACCGGCAGGCTGCGTTTATATCATTATTTTTATGTCTTTTCCACATATAAGAATCTATGTAAATGTAGCGTGTTTGAAATAACGCTGAAACGTAAAAATTCATTTTGTAAAATTAAAAATGTTTTAAGATCCAATAAACCCGAAGCATACACCAAAAGCTATCAAAAGCATTTAAATAGCCGCATTAATTTATTAATAACATTACTTAATGAATTATGCAACGCGCATTTTATAAATCTGTAATACCGTAAAGCTGTTATATACGCGTAACCATTATTCAGAAGAGAACAAAAAAATAAATATTATTCGAACTAATTCGTTGGCATTCACATATATCCTCCCGCAAATACGAGTACAATAAAGGCTATTCTGAGCGGTAGCTGCACAGCGACTAATCAATTTTGGGGAAAAAGCCTCTCGCGACACGCGGCCCCAAACTGTAATGTATTTTCATGGCAGTACAGCAGCAGTAGCGGCAGCAACGTGCTTGTATATCTGACATTCAGTAGAGCGAGGCCCTAAAAGCCAAAGCGCATTTGAGGGCTCCGCAGCAACGCGCTTCTCTCTCTCTCTCTCTCTCTTCCTCTGTCTCTCCGTTCGCGACGCGCACACCCACGCACATACACGTGACGTTAATGGCAATGTTATAAGCGCCCAAGAGTATACCGATCCTATTTCGAAGCTTTAAGCCCATCCGTAGATGTGTGTAGGTTGCTAGCTAGTTGGCGATAAAGTTCCGCGAGACATACGAAAGCGCGTGCAGAATCGGACGCGCGTGGATAGAGGTAGAACTCTATCTCTCTCTATTTCTCTCTCTTTCTATCTCTCTCTATCTCTCTCTCTTTCTATCTCTCTCTATCTCTCTCTCAGTGCGCAATGGTAAACCGATTTCGCGGCAGCGACCTTAGTTAGCTGGACATAGGATGGCCATATATGCCCCCGTCGCGAGCGCGCATTATCCCGTTTGGGGATATATACACACACTTGCGAGCGTGCGCGCAACGCGACGACAATTAAGCCTGTTTCGCGGATTAAACGTATAGCATACACTGCGCCTTCTCTCTCTCTCTCTCTCCCTCTCTCTCCTCGCGCTTAACTTTCCGAGGACCTCTCGCACTCTGTCCGTTCGTCAACGCGTTCCGTTACAACCATGTCACACTACTGCACTGTTACACGCAGCTAACTTCCGAATTTAGAATACGCATTTCGACACCTTGCAGACAGATGTGTATGTTCGTCTAGCCACACGTAGACAAACAGCATATATATACACATAGAGTGGCCCCGAAAAATCAGCTCGGCTAATCCAATTGTCGGGAGAAAACAACACAATGATAGCGCGTGCGTGTCCCGGATTAGCCGTACGGTGTGTGTGCGCGCTCGGTGCAGCGCGGCTAAAATCGGATTATAGCTGAGGGAGAGAGAAGGGTAGGTTCGGGTGCAAACGAAAGGGGTAGAGGTAGAGATAGAGTGTATTAAGTGCGAGGTGAGGTTCCTTGCGTGCGAGAGGGATAGAGAGAGAGAGAGAGAGTTAAAACGGCCCATAGGTGGGCTATTACCTATCGCAAGCGCGTAACGCATTCGCGCTTACGATCCGGTCCTAAAGTGGTGACGTAACTTGCGGGCGCGCGTCGAACGCGGGACCCCAATAGGTCGAGATGAGAGCCATTGTATGGCAATCTTATAATTTAGACAATCACCGATCAATTGAATGGGCCTTTACTACTGCTATACATGCAGCGCCCGTACACACCGCAGGCGCGCTCGCTCGCCTCGGTCCGAGTGAATGATGAATGAATGAAGGGACAGACGAATGAATGGACAGATAGTTGGCTCGGAGGCCTTAAACGTTCGTAAATAACCGGCCGACCGCTTCATTCAATTACTTTCAATCGCTACCAGCCAATAGATACAATTTAAAAATCCCCGAAGAGCATCGGATAGCGCGCCCGCCTCCCGAAGCAGCTGTCGATTGCCGTCGTGGCGTGTCGCACGTTTCACTCGTCGCTTCGCGTTTTTAGATCTCGGATAGAGGCGTTTTTTTATTGCTTAGGTTGAGAAAAACGAGGGAATCTCGAAATCTCGGCTGACTGATGGCCGAGGCGATTGACGTGCAGCCGCATGGAGGAGTTCACTGCTGCTACTGCTGCTACCCACGGCGTCACATCCGGATGAATTTACACATGTAAACTGAGCCAGTCGACCGACAACACACGCGCGCCGGGCCCGATAGCGAGTTCCTTTTCCGCCCGCGAGAGCCGATTCCATGCGGAACGATCCGGTTGCCTTCGATTGATGAATAAGACTCGTTTATTTCTTTGACTTTCCTTGCGCCAGACGTAGATGCGATCGACGCTGTCTAGGCTATTTCGCTTTTATTCGAGCACTGATTGCCTGATGCTATGGCTTTTTCTACCATTCTACTGTATTCCGTGTTGTAGATTTATACCGATATCAGATCTCAAACGGTTTCGTTGAATTCATCATTTTGAGAATTTGGTTAAAGTGATGGATGATACTGTTGTTAAATATGAATGCGAGGCTTTTTATTGAGTCGTCTAAGTCGCTGGTAATTAAATTTAGAAGCCGATACGAGCTTATCAATTATTTATTTTTCAGAATAACGAATTCATTCGAAAATGAGAATGACGTGTATCGATAACTTATTTCCAGATTCGACTATACGTGCTGGGCTATCGCACGAACAAGGATAGTAAGCCACCGACATCCGGTGACTTATCAATCGACTCTTCCGTTCGCGTTTGTTTCGGCGCTATACCAACAAATTATCAGTCGACCTATACGTAGTATATATATATACCGAACGAACTGCAATCGCACCGAAAAAAAAAGAAATAAAAGGAACACGCATCAACCCGTACGACAGGATGATAATGCCTTCATACCGATGGAATTATACGAACTCTATCTCTCTACATGGAATTCTTTTTCCCGCGCAAAAAAGTATAATAAATTAAAAAAGCCATAAATAAAGACGAAAAATCGGATAAAAAAGAAAAAGAAGAAGAAGAAGAAGAAGAAGAAAGAACAAACCGGTCGAAAAGGCGGCGGTGGTGGTGGCGGACAAGTGGTAAAAGGAAAAGTTGCCGACGTGGAAATTGCCGGTGCAGCGTATATATACGTACGTACGTACGAAGCAGGAAGCGGGATCTATCGATAATATTAGCACACACAAGCCACTAGCGAGGGCCGCCGAGCAGAAACTCGCGTGACGATTCCGATAGCTGTACACACATGTGCTCTCCCATGCACATACATACACGCCTGTATGTGTATATACTTATACGTACGTATGTGGCTATTGCGGAGCAATGTGTATAAGACGCTCGTGTGTACGAGGCGAACGGACGCTGCTGCTGCTGCTGCTAGCAGTATAGTTCTCGCTAGCGCGCTCACGCCTGAATATTCATCCGCGCGCGGGGCAATATAGAGCTCGGGGCCCCCCCTCTCAAGCGCTAATTGGCGATACGCGATGACTATTCATGATTTAACGATTTTCAATAGCCATTACTTGACGCGCGAGCGAGAGCTATACGTACACCATATATATACACCATATATACGTCGAGCCGCGAGGCGCGGTGGCTTCATAACGAGATCGACGCGCGAGAGCGCTCACGCACATTGGCGCCGAGAGCTATATAGTATGAGGGAAGGGTATATATATATATGGGGGGAGGGGATATAGCGCTCAGGCGCGTTTGCTCGCCGAGCGAGTTATATGTTTCCTGGATAATTGCTTGCGAGCGCGCTAAACTCCTTGGGCCGTTTCTCGCAGTGTCTATGTGTATGTATTCGCACATATGTGTGTGTATCTGCTAATCATGTAAAGTAGCCGCGGTATCTGTCTGCTATAATTGCACATTGTCGAACATAAATTCGTACGTATCGCGCGTGCGCGAGTCTAGCTGCGCCAGTAAACAGACAATAAAGCATCGAGAGGTGGCTGCTGCCGCAGCAGCAGCAGCTCTCGCCTTCATGGGAAGTGCATCGTGTAACTGTACAGTCGTAAAAACGGAAAGTGCCAGGCCTGACAGCTGCTGTATTTCATCTCGATTATATATGTACTTATTATTATGAGCTCCAAAGAGGGACTATGCTAAATTATTCCAGAAAATCATTTCGTTACAATAATTTTCCTCTATACGCGTGTGTCGTGTATATATATACGCACGCGCGCGTATACGCCTATTAGCGGCGTTGCTTTTTTATGGCTCCCGCATGCGTCTTAATGCACTCGCCGGGGAAGTGGATTTCTGCAGTTACAGTAAAGCACGCCAAGTGCCTACTAAGATTTTACTTTGAATTTCTCCTTTCTTATATATTCTTTTAAATTATATACAGAATAAATTTGAATAATTTTTTTTATAAACTTTCAAATGCAAGCTGTATTTATAAAAATATAAAGAAAAACTGTTTCGACATTATCGCTGCTAGATACGCGTAGTGTATTTATTATAGTCGTAAATTCCTGGAGAACCGCATTGATAAATCGTATCGGGGTAATTCCAAAAATATTATCTTTGTGGAAAATTTTGGTGAATTTTATTGACGAATTGCGATGAGCGTAAACAAATGGCTAGGGTGATTATTGGGCGTCGCTGTCACGAGAATGGCAGCGAGCATAAAAGACCTCACCGCGATCGAAAGTTTATTCAGACGCGGACATTAACGTCTGGCTATACGAATTTTCCCCCGGCAGGGCAGAAAAAAAGGAGAGACAGAACAAGCGAAGAAAAAGAGAGAGAAGAAGCAGATCTGCCTAATACAAATCGCCGCGGGACGCTTCATCCAGCCGATATCCAAGCCTCCTCACTCTTGCTCTCGTACGCGCGTCGCTGCTGCTGCGGACGATTCGGAATTTGGAACTGGTCCAAGCGACCTTTGAATAGTCTTCGAATGAAAGAGATATAAAGAGAGGGAGAGAGAGAGAGAGCGAGAGAGAGAGTTGGAGGATGGGGAAAGGCAGAAAGAGGGAAAGAGACTCACGGAGACGGACGGCTAACGCACACACATACAACATGAGAGCGTGTGTGTATATATATGTATACATACATACACACACCTGCATTTATCGACTGCTGCTTAACTTTCCATAAAAACCGTTTTTACGCGATCGCGATAGCGGATTTTATATATACGTAACGGCGATTTAGCTAGTTTGTTAACAAACGCCGCTGGGCTTTTGTCGCGCTATTTTTTTTTCTCTGTTCTTCTGCCTTCTTCCTCTACTATTTCGTCGCGTCGCGCGTATTATTCCGTATTTCTCGTGTTTCACGACGACGAGATTGTTCGCGTGGGATATTGTAGGCTGGCGGGTATACCGCAGTGAATGTATATGTGTGTGTGTGTGTGCGTCAGTGTGTTTTGTTTTTTAATAGAAAGATTGATAATGCTGAATGAAATTTATTGGGGTATTTCTGGGGGTCGTCGAATCGATTGCCGGAATCTCACCAGCACGCCGGACAATATTCATTCCGAGCGGCCTATTACTCATTGTCGCTTTGATAAGTCTCGAAGTAAAAATCGATTCTCCCCCTATTTCTCTTATGACGCGATTATACACGGAATAAATCGTCGGATTGTGCTCAATCACTAAAACGTTCTATTTTTGTCAATCAACTTGTCGATGATACTATCGACGAAAAAATAAAACATTGAACACAATTAACGTATATAAAATACACGAGGAATCATCAAGTATATTTAAAATGTTATAAACGCAGTATTTCATTTTGTATACATAGTAAAAATCTCTCGCGGTTATATTACAACCCGGGCTGCAGCAAAGCCATCTAGTTCGTGGCTCAATCGATAATCGTAATTATAAAAATAATAACAGCGTGAGGCCTGTAATGACGCAATAGAGTGCGCCACGCACAGCCGTGTGTGTCGCGTGTCGGGCCAGTCGCTCTCGTGCTCCGTCCTTGAAAGAAGGAGCGAAAGCGACAGCGAACTAACATATATACGAGAGAGAGAGAGAGAGAGAGCAAGCACTATATACTATACTAGCGCGAAATTCACGTGAGCTCGTTGGGGTGGTGTCGCGCATACGTTCCTTCCCCTTGCCAAATATTCGGTCGGACGTGTGTATGTATATAATACGCGTGTGGGTATGTGTATGTGTATGGGTCGGCCGGAAGGTCCGCGTCGGAGTTCGCGACCCGCGCGCCCGTCGTCGGCGTGGCTCGCGTGCCTGGCGCATCTGTTGCGCACTCCCAGAGCGAGCGAGAGAGAAAGAGAGACCGGCAGCATACGCGTTCGCGAACACGCACACGTACACACACTCACCCGACGTCTTCTCGCACGCCTATCTCTCTCTTACTCGTTCTTTCCTCCTAAGCGCGATCGACTACTTCTCGCGTGGTATTCCTCTTTCTGTTTTGCCGACGCGGTTTCTTCTTTTTTTCTGTTTCTCTGCGTGGTAGCGAAGTGTCACTTTCATTAGTGTTTTTCTTTAACTGCGAACGTTACTGTTTTACGAGCGAGGTGAGAATTTCTTTTACTATAATTGCTAGTGTCGTAAAGCTTATTTAAAAATCAATGAACTATAATAATGCAAATTCAAAACATCAGCCTACATCAGGACGATTCGCGCAAATTAGTCGTGTTTATCAGCGCTCGGAGAGCCAACCGAATTGACGCTTGATATATTTTCGCTCTGACATATTATACTCTTATCAAGCATTGAGAGCAAGCTGTTCATTGGTCCTGCGCTCACCATCTCTCTTTCTCTCTCTTTTGTCACTCAGCGTTCGCGATCTCTGCGGTCGTCGCGCGTCCGTCCCGTCGATCGCACCACGCGGCCCCTGACACACCGGCGCGCGAGGCGTTTGGCAGGCGCGCGCACGACTCGTGTGTGGTCAGCGCCAATTTGCCGTTCCATTCTATACCTGCGAATTAGCGCCAGGCCGCGTATCTCTCCCTGTATATACGTATATATGTATAGCTATGCACGCACGTATATGTATATATAGAGTCGCCGCAGTCGCCGCTAACCTGCGCAGTTTATGGCTTTCGACACGCCCTCCATCGACGAGCCTCGAGTATATGTGTGTATACCTTGTATAGTTGAGCGACCGAAGCCGGAGTAATATTTATTTTGAAAACAAAGCATTAGCGAGTCATAAAGTGCCACATTTCTCACAGATGAAAAAACGAAGGCGGTCCGCTGTGTGGCTTTAAACTCGCCAAGTGCGAAGAATCGTGACGCTTGCGTTCGTTGTTATATTTATATACCTCGTATCATAAATTTTTATCGATTCCGCGTATAGAAACAATTTGCATGTATTTGTTTTTTCAATTTGGACGTAGGTATATAAGCTTTCAGCCGCGACTCTCAACGAGAAAGTGTGTATCGATCACAGAGCCGTCGAATTCAGTGACCCGTGAGCGCTGCTCTCGTCCAATGAGCTGCGGCTTTCACCGGCGTGCACTCTCGCGCCTTTTCGCTATCCGTGTGCGCACGAACACATTCGCCAAGTACTGCAGCAGCGCAAGTCTCTCGCTGCGCCGATCGAACCGAGAGTGACGTTTCCAGGTCTCCTCTCGGCCGGGAAGAGAGCGAGTACGTCGTGCGGTTGCGGCAGAGAGAAAGAGCAATAGGAAGAAGCTCGTCGTGATTGTGTCTCGCGTGAATGGGAGGCAGCGGTCTTGCTCTATGTGTGTGATGCATGTGTATATATATATACTACAGGCGAACTTTACGTAACGAGAAAACGGGCATTGTGCCGCGATTAATCCGATGCACCGATCAATCTACGGCTCCCGTCTCTACGTGTCGCGTTTTGCTGCTCGGCCCTGCGCAAGCTCGCCCCGTCGCCGAATTATGCAATAATGAAGCGATTCGTCGAATTAGTGCAAAGAAGAAGCTCGCTCGCTCCGAAGCTTTTAGCGCCAAAGTAAACAAACGCAAGGTGTGGAGCAGAGTGTATAACGGAGTGGTGTAAGTGCATGATGGGGGGTGGCTGGGTGGTCAGTGCGGCATCTACTGGCTGTTTTCGTCTCTCGTATAATAATCACGTCTAATGAGTCGCTCCAGGAATAAACGGCGTGCGTTGAGCGCGTAATCACTCTGTCGCGGTCGCGGGGCCCATTTTCGCGTCTCATAAAGCGCGCGCTGCTCGGGAGCCGGGCCGACGTTTGATTTCCGCGGAGCCGCGGCGGTAAATGGACTCTTAAGTAGCGAGACGCTCATCTCTCTTTCTCTCCCTCCCGCTTTCCCCCTGTGCGTGTATTTGGATATTTTTGGAGTGTGGGTGAATCAGAGAGTCTGGGAGCCGGGAACGAGAGAAAGAGGAAAAAGGGAGCGTCGCAGTAGCAGCAGCAGTACGTACGTGAAGCTCTCCGCCAGCTAAATCACTTATTTCAGAAATAACGCAGCGACGTTCGAATTAATAATCGCGCGTCTTATACGTCGGTATATTATCCGAAAGTGTCTCTCCCCCTACCCGGTGCAGAGTGCTATCGGCGAATGGGGAGACGAGGCGAGAGGCCGCGCTGCTCGAAACGAGAAGAAAATGGAAAATAAGAGCGGATGACTAAAATCGCCATAATCCCGCACTTGCCAACGATCTTGAGATTCGATACTGCTCCGAGCGAGCGCACACATGTGTGCAGCGCGCAGTGCAAGGATCGCACACGGTATGGAGGGAGAAAGAGAGCGTGGATGTATTAATAGACACTTGAGTATCTATATATCGGCGAGCGACGTCGAAATCGCTCTTTGACTCTTTGTGTGAGTTTTTTTCCCCGAGAGCAACAAAGCAGCGGAGAATGCAAGCAGAGAGAGAAACTTGAAAAAGATTAATTTTTATTCGTTCATCAGAATACAGTTTATTCAACTCTTTCGAATATATCAGAGAGATATTTATACAAGGCGAGAAAATTTTTCACGCGATCAACATTTTTTACCTTCAGCCGCGATTAAACTCTATATAAGCGCGCGAGGCTTCCCTCCTGATAAATTCCCGACGAGCATTTAATCGCCCAAGGTGTTTTGATTTATTCGCTTATTAAAAATTTGTCCTGCACAAGAGAGAGAAAGAGAGAATGTCATCGAAGTGCCGTCGTAAATAAGTCTCGCCGCGATGCCTCTAATATATATTTATGACGGAGTGTGTTTATAGTTCTTTTTTTTCGCTTTGTTGTCAGTTGTCGTCGTCGCAAGAGAGAGAGAGAGAGAGAGAGAGAGAGAGACCGCGTGTTATTATTATCGAGTACATTGCAGACAAAGGAAGAAATAAAAAAACAATAAGAGCCTGGCGCGATCGTAACGCGCGCTCGCGCTGACGCTGCTCAACTCGCGTAGACACTCATGCACACGTGATCGGGGCGCACACCGCGCACACGACTCAATTCCAACTCCAGCTGACTCGGCGCGTACCTATAGCGCATACACTCGGGGAGCTAGCGAGCGAGCGCGCTCTAATCATATCCACTCGCACGTCGTAAAGCTCTAAACACAGTCTCGCCTGGAGGTCTAGACCGACTCTGGACTAAACCAGCGAGACGGGGTGCATCCGAAATAAGCTCTATATCTATTTCGAGAGAGCCACGGCTCTGCGTACGTGTACTTTTCAAACTCGAATGCGCGAGCGAGTATATGTGTGTGCCTATCTCCCCCCTCATATCTATTTCCATTTTTTATTCCCCCTAATTTTCCTCTGAATTACATGATCAAGTAGGGCCCGGAGAGCTCGTGCTCCAAAGTGTTATTGATATTCATTATTCATTAGCTATTAATTATAAGTCATAACGCGGACCAGATAATTTCCAGGAAACAATGTGACTAATGCAGAGATAAGATTTCATTTACTTAAATTAGAAAAAAAAAATACATATTTTTGTGAAATTATTTATTTTTTACGTTACCAGATACACTTATAATTTATCATATTGATTTATTGCCCGCTCTTTTCGTATAGATAATTAATAACGTCATAATTGACAAATTAAATTTTAATTAATAGATTCAATTCGGAGCAGAGTTGGCATTTTGATCGTAATACGATAAAACTAATTTACTCTTGAAATTTTGTAAAATTAATTAAAAAGCAGATTAAGTAAAACAGAAATGATTGTTTTGAAAGCTACATCTCGAATAGTGAGTAACTCCAGTTTGCTTTGGAGCATTTATTGGCTACTCAGCGTAAGTCAATATTCGCAATTTATTTATCAAACAAACATCGATCTCTCCCGCTGCGATCGGTATAGAAACGCGCGAATTCGGCGAGTTTTTCTTTTCGTTGCGCTGTTTGTTTTCGTAATTGGGCTGAATGTGCATCTCTCTTTCTCTCTCTCTCTCTCTCTCTTTCATCGTCAGCTCTCTGCGCGACGTCGTCTGGCTCTCGGCCGTCCGCGTGACTCAACGCGTCTGGATCGCGCGCGCGCGCTCGGGAGATCGGGAAGTGCCGCCGCCACACGGGGATTTCGGGAAGTTCACCGAGCGCTCGGCTTCCCTCTCCTTCCTCCTCTTCTCCCGCCCGCACGCGCGGAAACCCTTCGCGCAAGGAGTGGGAGATACCCCGCCTGTGCCGCTCACCGAGCCTTCAGGGGAATGTCGTGGGTGTATGCGTGCGTGTGAGTGTGTGTCGGTGTGTGTGTATATACACACCGGCGGCAAAACTTTTGTCCGTTAAAGGACCATCTCCTTGACTTGGAATACGACGAGAGAGGATGATCTCTCTCGCTTGCTCGCTCAGTCTTTTCATATGTCGAATCATCGTGGATGTGTATAATGTGGATATATATGTGCGCACGACCGGAAGCCAAGATGTTTTTATCGATGGGATCGACGTTTTGTAATTTTAGACGAGAGTGATGTTCGGGCTCTTCACGAAGCGAGCGAGGCGAAAGCCCGCACAGTCGAGTTTTTGTCGCATTTTTTTGGTCTTGATGGTAATATAATCAGGTAGTAACGATTTTAAAGTTTTTATTGTGTTTCGATTGATGGCTGATATTTTTTTCCACCGAGATGAATATGTACACGTGTGTGTGTGTGTGTGTGTGTGTATGTCTTTCGACGTGGTTATTTCGACGTCGTGAATGAATAAGAGAGCAAATAAAATTGACAAGATAGATGTGTAAGTGGTAACAGTAAAAACATTTTGTCTGTTACTACTTAATCGCTTTTATACATTTTATTTTTAATATTCGTTGTATCATATTTGTCGTGATTAATGATTCAGAAAACACATCCCGATTGGTAAAAATGCGGTTTAATCGAAAACATTACAATATCCCGAAGAATTGCTCAAGCGAACAAACAAAATATTTTCTTGGCACCGCTTGTCGTCGGAAACGTCATTCGCCCGCGAGCAAACCGATTCTCAATTTAGCATTGCCATTCCTCAAGCTAATAGATTTTTCGATCCTCCGCCAATAAATATCAACGAAAACTTGACACGATTTTGCAAAAGCGAAAAGCTATACAGAATGGGAATGCAAAAAGACGAATAAAAATAAATATTATACACATATAATGTCAGCTTGGGCGCCAGCGACTCATTGATAATCGACGAACGTCTCGATTCCGCCTAACATACGGGGTTCGCCGGCTGACCTCGTATAATTCACCGATGGAAGTAAATCAATCCCGCGAGGAGGACACGCGCGCGCGTACCTTCCCTCCTTCTGCCTATCACTGACGAATATCGCGCGCCCGGATCCCGAGAAACCGGCTCATCTTTTCTATGCATAAAAGGAGGAACGTAGTGTGCATTACAGAAAGAGCAACGACTCCCTATGCCAAATCGCCTCCTCTGCATCTGGCCTCTTATTTTCCCCCCTCTCCGCATCGCAGTGACAGCAGCGGCGGCGGCGACATCTCACCCGCGCACCGCGAGCACCGCTCTTTCTTTTTCCTTCTCGGAATTCGTTTGCTGTCGCAATATTTATAGAAACCAATACGTTCTCCGCAACGCACTCTCTCGCACTCGCTCTGGGGGCCTAGGCCATCGACTCGCCCGCAGCTTCTCACTCCTCTCTCTCTCTCTCTCTCTTTCGGTCTCTCATTCCGTGCGTTGGCGACAACTTTTCTTTATCTCGCGCGAACGCCGCGAGCTTCTGTATTTCCGAGGCGGATCGCGCGCGAGGCGTGAATCATTCGTGATGTGTGCCTGTTTATAAGTGTGCGTGTACATGTGTGTATTCTACAAATTTTCATTGTCACTCGGCGCGTTTTCGCGCGTGGCTATACTTTATTCCGCTGTCTTTCTCGTCGCTCGTCGCCTCTCTTTTATCCTATAAATATGTATAGATTTTAATTGGCATTAGAAGCCAAAGAACCAAGAGAGAGAAAGAGAAAGAGATTCGTCAAGCAGATATATCGGAGGAAGATTTAGTGAGACAAGGTCGTCTCGCTAATAAATCGAAATACCGTATTCGAATTTCAGCATGTGTATATGTGTATATATGTGCGTGCGACGTCACCGCGAAGCGAGAGAAGGCGATACACAAGGCAACGGGGATAATCGTGAAACTATGCGGTGCGCAGGACGCCTGTATGTATATGTGTGTGTATGTGTACGTACGCGCCGCAGTGGCACGAGCGTAATGCAGGCCGCCGCGTTAGTTATTTAGCGTAAGCTCTCTCGACGCCGTGCGCTGCCGGACTAGTTTGCGCGTTATTAAGCGAGCTTATTTTATTGGAAACAGGTAGTCGGCCAATATAACGCGGTGCTCACGCATACACATACACACACGTATTTACCAGCACACGCATACATCAGCAACGGACCGCGATCGCTTAATATTGTCGCTCGCACGCGGTGGTGGTGTTAAGCGGCTGCTGACGTTCTGTCACACCAGAAACTCACACCGCTTTAATTGTTTGTCATTTCGAGCAACGCGCGTCAAACATTTTTATGCGAATTTCCCTCTCATCTATTCGTCTACACAATCTGCGAAATGCGAAATCGAATTAATTCCCAAACACATCACGTATATATTTCACAGAGTAAACAAACAACTCGGCGAGAGCTGTTTTCTCAGCGCGGGATTACAGCTGTTGGAATTTGCATCATATCACACGCGAGAGAAGGCTCGATGGGCGCTATAGTTTACTTAAGGGCGAAAACGCGGGTCAGCGGGGAGAGCAGCTACCGGCCACGACGAGGACGGCGTCGACGACGTCGAGGCGTGACAATTGTTGCCGCACTAGACGCCGGCCACTTGGCCGCAAGTCGCTCGACTCGGGGGCGCGTGCCGCCCCGAAATTGTTCGAACTATCCTCCAAGCACGGGCCAAGTGCTGCCGTGAGCAGCTCGCGCTCTCGCTTTCGTCCGTCTGCGAGCCGGGAGAGGGAGAGAGAGAGAGAGAGAGAGAGAAACTTCCAAGCCGGATTCTCGAGCTCGCCTTTCCTCACTCACCCCCTTCCGCGCGCACGATCAACCCCCGCACGGAATCGCTCGACTGACCGAGAATCTGACCGAGCAGCAATTACCCGCGAGGACCCGACCTATCCTCGGGTTACCTGCTTTTCTATACAACATGCGCTCACCGCCTCGTCAACGCTTTAACGCTTAATCGAGCTTTCCGCTCCCGCCCGTTCGCTTCACTGTTTCCCCCTTTTTTTCTGAATTATTGAGGCTACTTTGCGCGCTCGGCCGTATAGCTTGCAATTATGACACCTGAAAATCTATTAATGTTTCAGCCCTGTAAAATGTCTTTAATTTAAAATCGATTATCGTTCTCCGAGTTGCGCCGTTAATTATGAAAATAGAAAAGCGGCAATTTGCCGTCAAAACGTCAATCACGAAATGAAATGATAATTCTCGAGCGCGTCAATTACAACGATCGAAAAGACCGCGCGAGTGAGAGAGTGAGAGAGGGCAAGCTCACTGCTTGTGCCAATTATTCAAATGATCACGAATAAAGGGATTTATTTGTGAAATCGAATTATCGAGACGGTTAAGAATTAAGTGTATTCCGACTCGATTTGTCACTTCAGCTCTCGCAGAAACGGCTAATCTCATTGAACCCTTATCGAGTTGTACCGGCAGTGAGAGACATCAGAGTGAAAAGAGAGAGAGAGAGATGGCAAGGAAGTTTTCGACGATGAGCTAATGACGCTTTGAAATAATCGATTAATAGACCGGTGTGCCGGGATGCGGACCGTCGAATACGCGATGACCCGAAATCGGCCGGATCGAAGGCCGGATGGAGTGAAAATCCAATGAGGCACAGGTAAACAGAAATTGCGGACGAGATGTGGAGGCAAGCGAGCGAGATGAGCCCTGGGCATTAATGACGAAACAGGAAGAGGAAATTTCTCTCGGGCAGCCTGAAATATTCAGATCCAAATCCTTTTCCCGATTCCTCTATATAATACGTGGCCTCTATCTCCCTCCCAACCCTTGTCAAGTATTCTCGAGCGACGTCGAGCGATCAAGCACACCAGCACCACTAGCAGCAGCCGTTATATTCCCGGGCTGTCAATTAAACACGCGAGTATAAGCGCTAATGCACACGAGTATCTGTACAAGCTGTTAAACGCGTTAGGATTCATCGATATATCGCTCGCGCGCGTCCCTCTCACATTTGCGCTCTCCCACTGCAATAATTCCACGCGCGCAGGAGCTTCCCCTCAATAATTCACGCGCGCCCGCGCGCTTAATTTCAGCCTCGTTTTTGGGGAATTCCGGCGATTGGAGCTTCCGAGAATACATCGGCTGCGACCGTTTTATACCCTCGCATGACGTTATGTATATACATACGTACATACACATGCACATCACATATATGCTGCTTTTTCACTTGCGCGCGGGCCTGAGTTGTCTGGCTTTCTCAAGGTTCATCGACTCGTTCGAGATTCCACCTTTACTGCTTACTCTCCCCTCCCACCCTATAGCGCGACTAGCACGAATATGTGCACACCTTCGCGTGTGATTTCTAATGCGGGCCGCCAACAACGAGCGACTGTCAAATTAAGCCCCGCGCATCATCGGTTCGATGTCGCTTCGTTTTCTGAATTATCCATTAAACGGTAAATGCGCCGTTCAATTGCTTAATTCCAACGTGTTTTTCTCTCTCTCTCTCTCTCCCTCTGCGCTCTGTCGACTTTTCTCTCCTTCCCTCGTTCTCTGCCGAGCGAGCTATCAAAGCGGCTTTTCTCCTTTTTATCGCACGACCGCGAGGGGAATTAACATTTCACTGCTAATCGAACGATTCGGTTCTTTCCACTACTCGCGTATCGCCATTTATAGACGCGTCCCTAAGTGAAAAATCGCTCCCGAGCATCCGAGGTACGCGAGTGTGCGCGAACTCGACTACGTGTCTCGGATGCTTTCGAATTATAGCATCGGAGTCTGCCTTTTTACAATCGCATCGTTTTCTCGCGCTCGCGCACTCGACGATGTTTTATAGCGCCATTGCCACATCGATACTTTTGTTTTATACGACCACGGCACTTGCTTTTTGTCCTCTCTTTCCCCCTTCGCATTAATTACCGGGCATCAAGCTGACACACGCGCACATCTTTCTGTCTCTCCCGCTCGCTCTCTCTCTCTTTCTCTGTCTCAAGACGCAGGAGCATATTAATTACGCGGCATTAATCGTCGAAGGCAGGCGCGCTTGCACGAATGCATCCGGGGCTACTTTGGTGGCTTATTAATTTTCCGAGAGGTAAAACTCGAGACGCCAATCAATCACAAAAGTATGGGCGCGAAGAAAAGGTAAGGACGGAGACTGGTCGTGAGAAATTAGACGGGGACTTACCTGTTGCCAGAACTGGGCGAGCAGGTAGATGCGCTCCTTCTTGAAGAGCCACTCCATGGACTGCATCGCCTGGAGGTCGAGGGAGCTCGCCTCGGCGGAGGCCTGCATGCTCGCGAGCGCGGCCGCCGGGCTGAGGTTGGCTAATAGGCCGCCGGCGGCGGCGACGACTTGCGGCGACTGCTGCTGGAACGCTGCTAGGGCGGCCACCTGCACGTTGCCGCTCGTCCCGGCTAGCAGGTTCGCGTGGTAAACGGTCGCGCTCGTCGCATGATGGTGATCATCAGCGGCGGCCGCCTGGGCCGCTGAAGCCTGGAGTAGTTGGGCCCCGATCGGCGCAGCAGGCCCCTGGAGCCCCAGTGACGAAGCCACTTTGGCGGCTTCGTGCGTACCCGGCGTGCCCGAAACCACGACGCCGCCGGTCAGCCCCGTCCTCGTCGACGTTGGCTTGCGCCGCTGCTGCTGCTGTCTGCCCGCGCCGGGAACGCCGCGGCCACCGGATCGCGCCTCCAGAGTCTCTTTTCTTTGCCGCTGCACCAACTTGAGATTTTTCCGGCTTCGCTCGGGGCTCGATGCCACCGCGAGTTCGGCTACTTTACGAGCAACTGCGCACAATCACCAATTGATACCGGTATCGCGAGCGTACCCGGAAACGGGGCATCGCCGCGACTCATCGACGATGAGTCTTTATTTTTCTTCTTGTTTTTTCCTCGCTGTACGTGCGTGTCGTACCTGTCGGATCACTCGGGCCCGGTCACTCGCGAAATCACTTGGCTTTTCACTTCCAGGTACATTGATTGACACTTTGACAACCGCGGCTCCGATCGAGGGTGACTACTTTATCAGTGTCCAACGATCGTCCCCCACCTATCGACAGTCTTCTTGCTCTCACTGGGCTATTATCACACACCAAGTTTCGTTCGTTATTATCACTGTACTACTCGTCATCGTAAACGCGCGTGGTTCGCCTGAGTTCTCGGCTACTCCGCACTTGTTATCACGAGGCACGATTCAATTCTTCCCGTGATGTGATTCAGCGCCGTTGACGTAATCCACGCCGGCGAATTAGGTCCCATCAACACGACTCCCTCGCTGCGTGGCTGTGAATCAGCGACGACGATGATGCTGTTGACGCTGCTCCTGCAGGTGTCACGAGTGCGAGGGGAGAGAGCAGTGTAATCACCGCTCGCCGTATGCGCGTATATGCACACGACGTGTGAGCGGAAGATCCGCTGGCTGCCTCGCGGACGCTTCCAAGAGAGAGAGAGACCCGTCCTAGCAGGCTCCTAACCTGAAACTAAGAGCTACCGGAGGACCGATGCATTGGCTGGAGGAGGGCGATGCGCCTGCTGGTGGGGGTGGGAGGGGCTGGGCGGCCAGGGCGGGGGTAGGCCGGCCCCCCGACGCGCCAATCGCCGGAGCGGATCCCCTCCCCGGCGGGCGGCCAATACGCCCGACGGAGAGGCGACGCGCCCTGGCGGTGGGGGGACAAGCGCCGGGGTGGGGATAGCAGCAGCGGCAGCGGCGGCGGCGGCGCGGCCCGCTGCCTCCGCCGCAGTACCAGCAACACACGCACGTATACGCGAAAGAAACGGAGGCTGCTGCCGCTGCTGCCGCTGCTGCTACGAGGTGGTACCTAACCCGTGCCGAGAGGATCGCTCTCTCGTATTTTCAGCTCTGCAGTGGGGTGCCTCCCGCCCTTTTCCAACCTCATCCTGCCAATCGCCAGTTTTTCCCGAACGAGTCGCGAGCTCGCGCGCCCGCCCGAGCGCGAATCGGTCGCCCTTCGACGGGATAAGTTATGTCGCCTGCGCGTATATGTACACATCTTTTTCTCTCCCCCGCGAGAGCTTTTTCTTTCTCCTTTGTAGCGAACCCCCTACCTCCTGCGTGCAGAAGACTCTTTCTTGCAACCCGCGCGGAATCTCGGAGCGACCCGCGAGAAAATTCTCCGGCGGATGTGTAGAGAGACTTTTCCGACCAATAACAACATTGGCTCTCGAGGCGGTGGAGTCGCGAAGAAAAAAATGACGGCTTTTCATCCCACTATTGATTTTTCAGCTGAAAATACGAGATTGCCTCGGGTGGATGGAACAGTGTAAACACTCGCGAGAGTCTTTGCTTTTTCAAAAATCATTTCATCCAACTGTTTGATCATTGAATTTTAATGAAAAAATTATTTTCTTTTAGACTATTGTGGATCTGAATTCACGCGACTTTAGGTTTATAGCTGAACAAAGTCATCGTTGGATCAAATGATTTATTCAAGCACACAGGTCTAAATAATATATAACATTCACATACATCGAGCATGCTATTGTCAATGCAACCAGGCAGTGTGTATTGAAGTAAGTATATTTTATGCTATTCAAATGCAATTCCAGCAAGAAGAACGTTTTTAATGAGTGCTTTATGTATACCACTAATAAATTTTCAATTACTTCATGGAAATATAGTTTAGGCTATTTTCATAGATTCTTTTCTGTTTTATTTTGAGCAGATATATATTATGGGTATTGATTGCTTTATGTAAAGGTATGAAGGTTTATAAACTTTTTATAGGTAACGTGTTAAATATATACCTGTGTATATATTCTTACAAAGAACATATATTAATTTATTATTTATTTTATTAATCAATAGAATAAATTGTCATTTTTAGAAAGTTAAAATATTAAAATGAGTAAAAGCATACAGCTACCCACCTACATTTAAATGGAATTTAAATAGAAATTATTTTTGAATGACACGGTCATAGCAATTCAACGCGCGATAAAAACGGAAGGATTTCCTTTTATTTCAAATCATTTTCATGAATAAATAATTTTAATTGCAGTGAGGTTCCATCATTAGTTCCTGGATTGAAAAACATAAAGAATAATTATTAATATGAAAGCGTCAGCGTGAATGCAAATGAGCAGCGACATAAAGTCGCTAATTTACGTATTTATTATATCACCCTTGCACATGGTATTCCTATTAAATAAAAAATAACCGTCGACCTAACACGCGTGCAGATAATAGCCGCTTTGAAAGGGTTAGTTATTGACAGGCGAACCATATTTTTACCCAACAAACTGCTACTAGAACTTCACACCGGTGTAGACACAAACGTTTAGAGGGACAGCCAACAGCAAATTCATTCCTGATTGACACAGGTGCCAGGAAGTTCGATCGTTTCACATGCAAACGCGATATCGATTCGTGAATACATCTAAATTGACGCGCGCATGTTTTATAAAATATTTTTCACTATGCTGCATTGCTGTGTCTGCTTGACGTCTGTTTTTTTCCACTTCCGATAGTGCATCCGATATTCTTTTCTTTTCTTTATTTGTACGCCTGACAGAGTAAACAAATGTGAAATGCACGACAAAAAGGCATTTACCCGGGGATATTTGAATGTTTGCGGACGGAATTGGATGGCCGTATATATAGATATCGGTTTTGGAATAATCAACTTTTAAAAATAACCCAGGGAGAGAGAGTGAGAGAGAGAGAGAGAGACGAACAAAAAATAATGGAAAAATTTGAATGCAACGTGTGCGCATGTTGATCGAAATATTTCGTGAGCTCGCTCGACTGCAGCTAAAAGATATCCCCCAAATAATGAAATGCGAATATCAATGGCTCGTCCTCTGCTCGCTCGCGTATGCGTTTATACGCATCAACAAAGGGCAATACTTTACTCTTCGTATCATGAAAGTTGACTTTTTATCCCGGTCAGATGGACGAAAGGGAAAGACGCACTTATTGATTCTCAGCACGTCGCGCAAAGGCAGCATATAATAAAGGACCCGTCGCTGCCTTGCTTGTGTCTACATACGCGCGCGCGTGTGTGTATGTGTATCCGCGCGCTGGTTATGAATACGTCGTGACCGATATTTATCGCCGGGTAACGCCCACGAAAGTACACGACAACGGGCTGTCGGCGCTGCTTTACGATCAGCCCGGTATATAGCAAGCGAGCAAGCGAGCAAGCAGGCAGGCAGGCAGCAGTACGCTTACGCTTATGCGCTCGCTCGCGCGAGGATTAGTTTGTCAACGCCTAGACGCCCGCGCGTCTGCGAGAGCTGCATGTCTGTGCAGTGTGCGCGCAGTCCAACTTTCCCCGTTCAAATTGGTCTATTCCGAGAGCGCGCACTCCTCCTTCTTCAGACTCCCCCCAAAGTATGGCTTTGTAAGCGCAAACCACGCGAATTATCCTCGTAAACGACTCGTCGAACCTTGCCATTAGCTTCACTTTGGACTTTTGCGCAAGCCTCGCGTAGTCCTTTTGCTCTCGCGTAATTCTGGGCTTTTAAAAGAATCGCTATCGTCGTTGTGCCGAAAAATAGTACGTATTAAAAATGCAATGAGGGGGGAGGGAAGAGAGATTTCGCGGTGACGGGGGAGGGAAATTGTTGACTCTAATAAGTGCCGCGATCACGAAAGCCGGCGAGTGCTCTGCTAGTAAACTCCGAAATACATATATATATATATATATTTGTTAATTGAGGGAAAAGTTTTTACGGCCGATTTCTATTGTTTTATATACGCGCTAATTATCATAAGAAAAATGCCTTTCTTTTCGGATTTACCGTTGGAAAAATCATAATTTTTTCGAAAGTCGACGCATCTGTCATTAAAAAGTATGAAAATTTCCCAAGTTAATTTGATCACCCACTAAAATCCCATCAAACTACCAGCAATGCAGAAAAAACTTAATCCTCGTTAATTCGAGTCAACTCTATATTTTCCTCAACGTATGCCGCGATCAAATGAAACGTCGCGGCGAGTCTACTGTATAAAAAAATTAGTCTTACGTTTTCAAAGATAACGAGAAAAAAAGGTTGCGTCTCGCGTCTCGCTCCTCCACTGCTTTATTATCGCGGAAAGAGGAGAGCAGTACACGAGGCGCGCTAATTCCCGGAATCCCGGCGTGATTTTTCGCACGCAAAACAATTAGGCTGCTCGCGCGAGCGGCTGACGATCAAGACGTCAAGCGAAATTCCGCTGATGGCCGCAGAGAGGCTCTAAACGGTCGCACGCTACTCAATACCCTTTTGCGATAAAGACGGACGGACGCCTCATCGTCTTCGCCAAGTTGCGACCGCTGCATGCTCGCGATTGTAACAATATCTCGAGCGAAGGATGCACTCGGCGAGCGCGCGCCCAAGTTCAAGAGCCTCGCTCAGGGACACGCGCAAGCAAGCGAGCGAGCGAGCGAACGAGAATCTTCCCTTCGAGCAGCCTCATGCGCTTTCGCGTAAGCGAATTTTTCCGCGGAGCAAAGTCGCGGACCGGCGCGCGCGTGGATAAGATAGAGCGACAGAGAAGAGCTATGTGTGAGAGAGAGAGAGAGAGAGAGCCTCCTGCTCACCTTTTCTTTCGCTCGATCTCTTTTCGACCATTCGCTGCAATGGCTTTGCTGGCTCGCTTGCTTTCTTGTCGGCTGCAAGACGCGCGCGTGCTTTTTTTCGTGTCGTTGATTGTTTCGAAGATAAAGTGTACTGCGGGAGACACGTTGACGTGCTCGAGTAATGAGGAAAAATTATTGTGCAATTTTAAATAACGGCTTTAATTGTTCCAGTTTCATTAAGAGTGCTGAACTGTCAAAATTTAACCCGGCTCGCGCAGCAATTATATTTTATTTATTTATTTACACGCTATTTTGTTTATTCTAATAACGAACCTTTTTATCAGCTTGATTACGTGACGTGGGTTTCATTTACTTTAATGTCGACGATGATATTTGCATTTGATGATTTTTTTTAATTAGAATAAGTGTCATGTGTAATGGACAGTTTGTTTTATTTGAAATAATCTCCGAAATAATCTTGCAGTAAATAATTTTGTTATGTATTTATTAATCGAGATGATGCTACAAGTGATTATCATATTATTTTGAAAATTCAGTGAGTTACGTGCGGAATGATGGCAGTGTTTTTCAGTAAATTCACTAATTATTTCACATCGGTAAAAATTATGTTCATTAGGAGAACTACTGCGCAAATGACTTGGCCGTTTAGCTAAGACCAGGCAGGGAAAATTCCTGTCCTTTCAGCGGTGTACCCGTTATCACACTTCTCCGCGTTATCGGTACAAAGGTTCTTGCCTCTTTACACGAGCAGAGAACTAGAGAAGTTGGTTGACCGTGCTCTCTGTCTCTTTCTCTTTCTCTCTCCTCCGGCTCGTGCCCCTGCCGCGTGACACCGAGATAAACGCCACACGGAGTATCCGTCTAAGCGCGAGAGACAATCAAGATTCCGAGCTATGGTCACGTATATAGCCTCGTCGCAGCTGTATTTCAACTTCGAGCTCCGAGCGTAATAAACACGCGACAAATTCTCAAAGACACTCAACCCTACATGTAACTTCACATATAAATGCGCACTAAGAAGTAAAGGAATTTAATTCTGTCAAAATTCTCGCCAGTCATTTCTGGTAAATTTCTGAAAAATTATAATACCACTGAACCGGCGCGCATATGCTCACGTATTCTCGTACACGACGCACTCGTTAAGAAAAACTGTCACACACTCGCGAGAGAGAACCGAGCGATTTGCATAAAAAGCATTGACTGTGTATACTGTCATCTCAAAAATTGATTTAAAAAAAGCGATACACGAAAAAACCATAGGTCTATATGTGTGTGTGTGTGCGCGAAGGACCCTTTGATCTTCCGATTTTCAGGTGAATTTGTCGGTGTGCTCCGGCTACTACTACCGTGATTCATCGCAATTCCTTTTCGAGTCACGAAAGCCGATAAAATCATCAGGCCGCTGGATCTACCTGAAATGTCCAAACGATCGTCTCGTTGTAATAATACGCGTGTCGCCGCGCGCGACCGAAGCGAGTGAGAGAGACAGAGAGAGAGAGAGAGAGAGAAAGAAAGAGGCCCGAAGTCAAAGTGAGCGCGCGTGTGCTCGCCAACGTACGTGAGCCACATAAAAAGCCGGGGACTTGTGTGTATTTTCACCGAGCGAAACGCCAGTTAACCGATGTGATACCGTTCGCTTCTGTATCTTTCTATCTTTTCTTTTATCATTCTGCACATAATCACTTTCCAGATTTTTTTTTATGTTTCATTTAAAATTTTTTTTTTTAATTTTTATCGGAGTATCACTTTTTATTTTGGTTTTGTTTCACTTGTATTACACTCATTTTTTGTTAGTTATGTTGAAAATACGCGGAATTTTTATTTGTTTAGTGAGTGCGTCGGAAATTCCTTTCATCACAAACAGAAGTTTTGATTAACTGCTGTGCCGTTTTATTTCAATTAAAACTGTTAGTTTTATTCACGAGATCCAATTTCAACAAAGTAAACAATCAACACAATCCCCAAATAAATAAAGGATATTTCGAATCACGTAAAATAATCCGAATTTTTCCATCACGGCAAGAATAAAATTTCAATTCCACCGGAGCGAAACGAAAAATAAATCATATTCGTATACATGTATACAAACGAGGCGAGAAGCCTTCAACTCGGCCGCATAGTGTATATGCACGCATAAAGTTTGGCGCGCGTGGCGGAATAAAATCTGATTTTCTATATGTATGCATTTTGCCATAACATTGTCACAGAACACATTCACTGTTAAAACGGTCCCGGGACCTTCGCTCCTCGCGATGTCACATACGCACTGCCTGGTGTGTATACTTTAGCGCGCTCAAGGTTCCCCTCCCCCCGGGAGTGTTCGCACTGTGTCATTCACTCGTTCTCTGACTACCAAGGATTCGCGATTCAACTTGGTGTAGGTGGTGGTGGTGGTGGTGGTGGTGGTGGCTGTGTGAGTAGTGCCTTACGTACTGGCTGTCCTGCTGATGCAGTCCTGGCAGACGACGCTCCTGTCCAGGAACAGTGTCTTCTGCTGCTACTCGCACCGACTCTATCCTCTCGTGGCTCTGTGTACGACTGTCACGCTCGTCCCGACCAGTGTTCTTGTCTTTCTCTTCTGCTGCGCGCTGCTCTCACGTGTGTAACGTGTACGTGTAAGAGCTGCGAGAGACGGAGAAGAGTGAGCGGGTATATATAGTGCGTGTTTAAATGTCTCGTGTGAGGTGTATACGTATATAGTATATATATATATATATATATAGGAGCGTGCGTGTTCGAGGTAGTGAGCGCGATGCGTGCAGCGTGTGTGTACGCCTCGGGCTCCTGCTAGGCCTGCGTTCTGACCGAGACTAAACTCGCGCTCTCTCTCCCGCTGCAGCCCTCGCGCGCGCCGTGTAGTCATCCCTCGGCGCGAGCGAGCGCGCGCGCACGCACTTTCCACCCCGCGGCAGAAGTATTGTCCGGCGCGCGGGGCCCTCGATCCCCTTCCACCTGGGCCCAAGGCTCTCCGCGCCTCTCTCCCCTCGGCCGAGCACTCGGTCCCTCCTGTCCTCTCGGCCGGCGCCTCCTCGCCGAGCCGGCCGATAAGGCCCGCAGGTATGATTAGCAGGCGGGCTCGTGACAGGCCCGAGGACGAAAATTCGGCAGGCCGGCGACGAGGGAAAGCGCGAGCCGCGGCCGTAGAGTGGCGCCGCCGGGCGGTCGGCTCGCGAATTCAAGCCGGGGCAGGCGCGAGCGCGGGGGTGGCATCCCCCACCAGTAGGGCGCGATTCAGTAGGGGGTGCCGCCGTGTGCTGGAAGATGCGCGCGGTGCGAGCGCCGCATCCCCTCCCCGTGGTTGCGATTCTCTCGCTCTCTCTCTCGCTCTCCTCACCTCCCCCGCCGCTACGTCGGCTGAGTCGCGTAGTATATGCGCGTGTGTGTGTATGTATACGCTCCCCGGGGAGCGCGCGATACTATACGGGATGCTGCGAGAGCGGCCGAGAGTGGCTCGCGGTATTGGAAGTATCGGTGACTTCAACGGGATGTGATCGGAAAAGAGGGTGCCGAGCGTTCGACGCACGCGCGCCCCTTGCACTGCATATGTCGATGCGGCCTTTCAATGTGTGTGTGTATATATATATA
>JAYJLV010000011.1:10634095-10705223 GCA_036873485.1 Torymus texanus
GAGAGAGAGAGAGAGAGAGAGAGAGAGAGAGAGAGAGAGAGAGAGATAAAAAGAGAGAGAGAGAGAGAGAGAGAGAGAGAGAGAAGTTGAGCGCGCGCAGGTACCCCTCCGCCGCATCCCCACCACCACGGCGATCGGACTCTTACACTGTCGCGCTCGCGCATATACGACGACGGCGGTGGCGGTGCTCTCTCCCTACTTTTTTCTTCGCGCACAGAGACGAACTTTACGGCAAAGTCCTCGAATAGCCTCGTCACTTTGGAAATCTCATTACTTCAAAAATTACACGCCTAATGACTGCGGGAGGAGGAGGAGAAGTAGGAGAAGCTGGAGAGAGGACGAGGAAAGAAAAAATAAATAGTCGTGAGTATTTTGAATTTCCTTCGCGCCAACTTGTTACGCGCCTCGCAGCCGCCTTTTATCGCGGTTAAGTTGCGCAATTTTATTTTCAAGATGTATATAGTGTATAAGATGTACTGAATGTAGGACATTATTTGGGAGAAGTGGATTTTAGACGTAAGTGTGAAATATATTGAATTAAATTTTATTCAAAGACGTGCATCAAAGGGCTTGGATGAATTTTGAAAAAGAAATTTGTATTTATAACGCACACTTGTGTGAGCCTCTCAAAAGAAATAAATAGCATGTTGTGTGACAGGCATGATTCTTATGTAATGAATCGACGATGCCTGGGCGTCTTATAACGAATCGATTTATTTTCCGCCCTTTATAATTCAAATGTCCCCGTGGCCTGAAAGAGTGTATACTGTACATACAGGCATATACATGTATAAGAGAGCGGGAGGGTGAACATTGAAAATCGAAAGGCGTACAAATGAAAGTCCGATACTCATTCAGTTTTGGGAGCGGGAGAGAGAGAGAGAGAGAGAGAGAGAGAGAGAGAGAGATACATCACTCGCGCGCATAAGCACTTCCGGCTTAAGTCCCACAGGAGCTGCTGCTGCCGTCTCGTAGTAGGACGGCGACGTCGAGGACGACGACGTTGGGGGGCGGAGAGGAAGCAACGCGGGAGCGCGCGCGAGGAGAACGATTAAATCGAGATTGAGGTTCTTAGGTGCAGGCGGCGCGTGAGTTGCACGCGTGTTTGTCTGTGTGAGCGTGTATGTGTGTACGAGTTGGCGCTGCGCAAGAGTGTATTCGTTCAGAGAGAGAGATGCAGATATAGAGAGGGGGAGAGTACGATATTCACGGTCAAAACGCGGCAGTGACATTGCTCGCGAATACATATACTATATATATATGATATGCAAGTGTATTATATATATCGTGGTGTCGCAAACTCCTCTCCGGGAATTATTGTTACTCTCGATTTCTCGGGAATCCGTGCTGGTGCGCGAGTTACACTCTTGTGCGCGCGTTCCACACTCTGCAGTCCTGCAATATTGTTTGCCCCCACAAGTTGGATTGTTGCAAAAGTCCGACACCCCACTCTTGCTGCTAATTTGATTTTCCTCATATTTCCCGAAGTGCACTTCCCTGATTTACGCGTCTTCGAATTTCTTAGAATTCTCCGAAAAGTTTTGTAAATCGTACGCGTGCGTCCGCGTACGCAAGAGAAACAAAATATCGCACGCACCGAACAAAAAAAATTCGTTATATTAACGCGAGGAAGTTGATTTCCAATACAGAAAAATATTTTTCGTCGTCATCGTTTCGCAAAAGAGAAATTAAATTCTGATGTACTCGCTTGTTTGTTGATGCAAATATTATTGGCATAGCTGCAATAACAAACTGATTATTGTATATATATATCGAGGGAAGGATAATAAAGAAGTAGATCGTTTGGCTTATAATGCATGTAGGTATTTTTATTGACGACGATGCATGATGGGTGAGAGAGAAAGAGGGACTACCGAAGCGCGACAGCGAAATACTACTAGTACAGTTCTACAACTCGGCGATCATAACGACTGGCGATGTAGGCCAGGATGTCCATGGAATCATATTTCGCATTACTCGCGCGACACTTAACACCGCTCCGGTCATAGAGGGAATAGACGATTACAAGCGATAGCGCGCGCTTCGTATTCGCGGAATTCAAGGTAAAGCGCAATGAGCTATATAACGCTGCACACTGCACATGCACGCGCGTACTTCGATTCCGAACTCTGATATTATATATATATGTACCATTCGTCGATGTCGCAATCGCCCGATTATTATTGTGTCACGTTGGCTTTATTTGACACGTTTTGCCATTAACCCTGTTACTTGAATAGCAGTTGTATTCAAGTGCTATAGCACGAGCATGAGCGTGAGCGCGCGTCTAATTATATTTTTGATGATTTCAGTACCGACGCGTTACATAATTATGATTGATTGAGCCAGACATCATGTTTGTTGGTTTTTTATACCTCGCCTTGCTTTGAAATACTCACGCAATTCTAAATTAAACATTATTTTAGATAACATCGAACGCCGGTCGTATGTGTATTTGAAATAGGTCAGTGAATTTCCGATTCTTTATGATCGCATTGAACGCTCTAACAATGAAATGAAAAAATCCACAGGCTGCGATTACATCGTTAAGCCCGAATCCGTTAATATCGCTTGAAAATAAAGAAAAAAGTACCGCACTTCCGTCATGGATCAGGAACCGAAGACGAGAGAGAGAGAGAGACAGAAAGAGAGAAAATTATTTAATTCGATTTCGAACGAGGCCACGCGTGCGTGCGTTCGTTCGATGTACGTTGGAGTTATTTGTGCGTTGAGCTGCGTGCGGAATAATAAACATATCTGGTCGAGGCACCACCTTTCGTAATAAAAAGGTGCAGGAGCGCACGCACTCTTCGAAGCATACACCGGGTAATTTCCGTAAACACATTGCGTTTTGGCGATGATTCCAATTGCGTGTGGCCGCAACGTAAACTCGCCGACTCAAGTTTCCAAGCGGAAACTTCAATAGCTTTTTTATAAGCTGCACGCAATCATCTCCATTTGCGATGCATCGTCGACGACTCCGTGATCATCTTGAAAAGCGATCGGGAATTCTTCTTTATACGCGTATTTGAATTAACCAGACTTTTCAAAGAGAGCTATTATTTTAACCTTTATTTCGAATAAAACGTTTTCAATGCATTTTATTTGTTATTTTAGTCAATGGAGTCATTTGGAATTTATAAAACTCATGTTATACTATTATAACATTAATTTATATTTTTTAATAATATGTATAGCTTTTGTGTAAAGGATATCTCACTAAAAAATTATTATTACTATTAACAATTAATTTAACTACTTGAATGTATTTTATTCGCAGTACATATTTTTTCACAAAGTTTATTCTCATACGAAAAAATCTCTTCCAACCCGACACTGCATCTATATATCCCAAGATTAGCACAAAGTAATTCAAAGATCCTCTTTCGCTTACCCAGAATCCGGTTTCCTGCGTCACCAGACAGATCGCGACGCACAGTCTAATACATGTATTATACAACCACCGAAGCGCTGGGAAAGAAAACTGCGTATTAATAAACATCAGCCCGTATATGCATCCCCCCGCGATATTGTCATTCGGAAATCGTGATCGGTGCGGCATCCGCGCCTCTGATTTCCGGTTTCTCTCCATCTCTCTCTTACTCTCGTTCTCTTCCAATATTATACATCACACGCTCGCGAGACCAATCGAGCGCGTAGACACATTGTCATTGTGATGATGCGCTCGCTCCGGATCGACGGTGATTTCCTCGGCGGTGGCGGTCGCTCTCCCATTGGTCCAACCCCGTTGGTCGCTACTCTACCTCTCGAGTGTGATGCGCTCACCCCTTTCGTGCCGAGCGCGCTCGCGTCGACAGTGAGTTATGTGTGAAAATTCCCCGGGCGACGCGCTAAAAGCCGCATCGACGTTTAATTTTTCTTATGCTAATTAAAAACACGATAACGGCATAAATCATGCGCTGCCGCCGCGCCCGCGTCTCTATGCGTGCCCGCGCATCAGCTGGCTGTGTGAGAGAGAAAGAGAAAGAGAGCAACAAGTTTTTTATACCGCACGGATCGATCTCTGCTGGATGGGTCGTAATAATTTTTAACGCTACGTTATGTGGACGATGTTAGTTCTTGTCGGATAAATTATAAAAGAAATATGCAGGTTTTAATAAAACCTAATAATTGTAACGAGATATTCTACATATTTGTTTATATTTTGAAAATGCAGGCAAGTATTAATCTTATTACTCAAGGTTATATTCAGTTTCTGGTACTTTAACATTTCTGAAAATACAAAAATTTATAAACTCTGAATTTAAAATTTTCATTTAAAATCTTTTAATTTATTCTGAACTGTTAACATTATGATTAAAATAATGTATTGTAACTTTTTAGTTTAAAAGAAAACTACGCATTACCGTCGTGTAATTTAAACGGGCATTCACCTCCGAATGTAGGCCACTTAATTTTGACTAAATACCGAGCTCTCACCGGCAAGCTTAAAAAACTACACATACTACAGCATGATTACATCATATCATCACCTGCGATTTACTAATCTTATCTTGAAATGTTACAAAAATAATAATAATAATAATAATAATACTTAATTCCAATACGAGCATAAAAGTTGCAACGATTTAATGCACTTTTTACTATTTCGCATTACCGTACAATATTGTTTTATATAAATCAACTCTATATTAAAACTACCGACGACATAACATCGGACAGGGCAACTTTTCGGCAACGAGTCGAGAAGTTCATTAAACGGCACTTTAATAATTATAAATTACGGAAACGATTGTCAAAATTAATTGGGATTGGCGAGTGTTATATATATATATATATATATGCGACAGAACTCTCCGTACAAAATTCATGTAGCACCCATCGAGCGGGCGACAAGCGAGGACGACTCGGAGCCGCTCTAGCGTGCTCGCGCGGGGAGAGCCGTTTTCGGGCAATCATTTCAGCGGCATTGCAAAACAATTGGCGCTCGCAACTCGCTGCGGTTAAACAAATTGTTCCGCCTGACGAAACACCGCACAGTGGCAGCAGCAGCAGCAGCAGCAGTAGCAGCAGTAGCAGAGACTCGGACGATGACGATCCGCTAATTCACGACGAGAGCGCGGGAGGAGGAGGAGAGGAATATTTCGCGCGCGGGAGCGTAAATAAGCATTCCCCGCGTCCGCTAAACAATCACGCGACGCGAGCTGCTTGTGTAATTTACTCCTTTTTCATTTCAAGTGAATCGTTATGATGCAGCTGGCAGCGCATTTACAAAATTCGCGTGTAAGTCGCCGGGCAAATAATCACAAATAAGTTCAACAAAATGAGCCGCGCTGCTCGGCGCAATCCACGCGCGTGCGTGTCTGAATATGTACGCGTACACGGACGAAAACCGGAGCGAAGCACACGCGCGGCTCTAAATAAATGTTTGAAAACGAACCTAATTATACGCGGACGACGCGTATTAAAAGGTCCTTTCTTTCTCTCCCTCTGCCCTTCTCCGCGTGCTCCTTTTGTGCTCTCGCGCGTTCTCTTCTTTCTTGCGCAGCCTCTTTTTCTTCCGCGAGCGTCCTCTCGTCTTTGTCGAAGGAAGGAGAGAGAGAGAGAGAGAGAGAAAGAGAGAGAGAGAGAGAGAAAGTGCGCTCAGCCGAGATCATCATAATAAGAGGCATTTAATAATCAATGCGCGCGAGCGCAGCCACGATAATTATGAATCTCTACTATAAGACTACGCGCTGGAGCGTATAGAGGTACAAGGGCGAGTATGCTAAAAGGAGCAGCGCGCGTTCGCCGATAGACGACGCGACACGGCACCGAGAGGAGGCCTATACACGTGTATATATACATCGGGCGTGAACTGGTTTTGAACAATGCCCGAGCTCTGTCTATAATACTGGTTTCGGCTAAGTGTATGCCGTGAGCGGGCAGTCCTCGACATCGCACTCGGCTGTATGTATGCGCACTTCGATTCGCGCTCGATTATTTCGTAATTTCGATATGCTAATCGGAGCCGATGAGACATACTCTTCTTCGCCTCGAACGGCCTGTGTGTGAGAGAGATAGAGAGAGGGCAAGAGAAAAAAAGGAGATCGAGCGACACGAATATACATATACACGCGAGAGTACGACAACTGCCTCCCGAAGGTTTTGCTGCTGCTCGGCATCGGGATTAGGGTTGTGTTTCAAGCGCTTTCTCACGTTCCTCCGCCCTTTTTTATGTCTCTCGCACTCGGCGCTACTTTCCTCTCGCCCTCTCTCTTGCTCTCTCTCTCTTACTCGCTCACTCGTTACTCTGCTTACTCGCGTTTCCTTTCCGATCGAAGCTTCATTAAGTCGCGCAAAGTTCGTTAACTCGATTCGATATCGTCTCTGCTCTTTTCCACTTCGGCTTAACGTCTCTTTCATCTTTGTTCTACACGTGTTAAGGCGACAGATCAAGTTGTTCCTGTGAGCCGAGTTTATCGCATCAGCGCCACAATTGATTATTCTGCCGTGTAACTGGAATTACAGACGTTTTAATTAGACGATTTACGCGGGAAAACTCATTACTTTTAAATCTATTTTGTGAAAATTTACAGAAATATATTAAATAAAAATTTATAAGATGTAACTGGACGATTAAAGTATATTTTTGGGAAATTCATAAAACATTTTGAACAGCTTATACACACTGAATTTTCAGAATACAAAGAACCATTAAATTATTACGATGCATTAAAACTTTGTTTCGGAGTGAATTATTTTTTCATTTATTATACAAAGCTGTAATTTTTTTATTACGTATAAAATATTTATACGGGCTCAATAAATAAGTGAAGATACCGCTATATGCAAATCAGTCACGGGAGAGATTTTCTTTTGATACAGATAAAATATTTTATAACGGCACCCTTCGATGCGCACAAACAATAGCAGCGGTGTGTATAGCAGAAGCACACGCCCGTCTAGGAAACCCCTTTGTCCGCCGCCCAACGGAAAACTCAATCGCCGCTTTTTCTAAAGGCATAGCGTACAAAAAACTACTTGAATATTGCATCAATAAAGCGCAAAAAACCGTATAGCTCCGGCTTCGCTCCGGGAACGCGTCGCTTGCGCACATATCGGAAATCTCGAGAGGACGCGTCCACGAGCGCAGAAGGCGACTCTCTGCAATGAGAGAGAGCGAAAGAGAGAGAGAGAGAGAGAGAGGAGGGCCCGGAGGCACACGAGTACAAATACATATATATCCTGGGAACAGTCCGGGGGCTATCTGTCAATCCACTCGGCGGATATAAAGGAGCTTCGGATTAATGGTTTGCTTTGCAGATCGGGCCAGTGTCGCGTCCGCGCGTGAAAGCAGTCGAGAGCAATACCGGCAAGAGAGAGGGAGAGACAGTAAAACGAAGGCTCACAATGCTCTCGATACAATGAGAGGAAATATCCAAGATATGCAAACTAGCCCCCGCGAGCGAGCGCGTTCCGATCATCTTCGAAAGGGCGTAGGGTGGCAGGCTACTAGCTCTAGCGCGCTTCTAGGGGGGGGGGGAGAGAGAGCTCGAATATCCCGCACGAGGAGAGGGCAGAAGAAGAAGGGTTCGAAGACGAACACATGTTCCGGACATTTGCATACCTCCCGGGCAATTTGCATACGAAGAAATTTGCATCGTACGTGCATTCTCGCGCGTATACACACGCGCTCCCTCTGCTGCTGTTGCTGCTACCTGTCTCCGTCTCTTTCTCTCTCGTCTCTTAGGATGTGGATGCGTCGCAGAGCGTGGATGCAGCACCGGTAGTATCAGTCGCACCGGTGAAGGAATAATATATTAAGGGATAAAATGTTGCTAATGCCTTTGTAGGGGGGAATCACGCGCTCGCGCCGATAATGTCACATTCCCGCGGCTCGAGAGCGCTTAATGTATTTTTTTTTCACAACCAGTCCCACCACTGATCTCTCGCACACTCTCAAGTGGCCTTCGATTATGCTCGATTATGCATCGGAGTCTCCCCGTTCAATAATCAGCCGCAGAGTGGGTATGACGTTATGGGTCGTGATCTCATTGTCACCCCGCGATCGAATGCCGAGAGTACAATCGGATAATAAACACTCGATGAGATTCATTAAAATCCGATTGGGGTTTTACGACCTCGATAAGCTCACACGAGTCTTAAGTGGCTATATCCATATTAGGTAAATTCTTGTTGATTTTACTTATTCATGTATACAAATATGGTTTTCACATAGTATCGAAATAAATAAATACAGCTTATTAATTATGCAAACAAGTTTTTTTAAGTACATGGTAAATAAAATATAATTTTAAACTTGCGTATAGGTTTATTTATACTTATTTTCCATAGAACGTACCAATTACTATGTAAGCTTATTTATCATACCAATAAACTTACAATTAGAAAATAAAATCTTCCATAGGAAAATCATAATACCAAGTAAATATAGACGTTAGCGAGAACCACAAAAAGCCGGAAAAACTAACGAGTTTTTTGACCTCGTACACATATGTATGTATATAATCTCGCGGTAATGATATCTTCCAAGTTGAACTCGTTCGGTAAGGCTATATAGCAAGTGTGTAAGAATAAGAAAAGGCACGTGAGGACAGGAGCGCGTTGGACTCGTGTTAAGATACGCGCACGCGCGCTGAATCCATCTTCCACTGCCGGACTCTTCTTCTCTCCTATATAGAAGTGTTTCTACCTGTCTCTGGGCTTTGTTGGAAACGCACACAGCATCGTCTCACGTTTCCAATTCCACGATAGCACCGCGCGCGTGCGCGTGTCGCGGCCGAGAATGGATATCGCTTTTCGTCCAAAACGCGACGCATTTCTTCTGATCCACATAGATACTATACGAGGAGAAGGAGGAGAAGAAGGCAGAGTGGAGGTTACGCGTCGCGGTAGTGCGCGCAGGCGACAATGGAAACTGGAAGCTCTTTACCTGCGACTTTTCCGTTCTCGATTTCTATCGCTCCTCGGAGCACGAGCAAGCGCGGGCGTCACATATACATATATATATATATATATATATATATACAGCATTGAGCGAACAATAAAGCCCTTTTCTCCCCGTCGTCAACTCGCCGTGGCCCGTTTCACGGGGTATTGTGTATACGCCCGCAGCGAGAGAGCATTGACTTTTCTTTTGGATGGAGGCCATACAAAATTTTGACGTTCATCGAAATGCTATGGTCTGGCCGATTGCACGCGACCGAAATATTGCGTCGCGAGTGCGTTGAACTCGGGAGATTCAATGAAAGGGTAATACATAAAAAAGTTGCGTCGTACGATGTATGAGGGTGTGGAAGTAAATCAATTTTCATGGTTGAAAAATGACGCCTTTGAGGATTCGTGTTGGTACTTTTGAAGAATTGAGTAAGGGAACATTGTAGCCTTAATTTTAATTTATCTAACTCAATTAGATACTTTTTAGAATACTAAATAAACAAGTATTTTCGATGTATTTCACTTGCTTTTTTGGAGAGAAATTATTGTCTCATTAAATATACAAAATAAGGTTTATAATTAATAATTGCAATGGAATATTTTGATTTTAAATTAATTATTGATAATAAGTGGTATCTTTAAAGTACAAATAGTTATTACAATCATCAGGAAACTTATAATAAATTTAGAATGTATTAATAATTATAAATCAGTGCGACACCATGACACAATTTAATTATTATATACGTATGTAAGGAAAACTATAGTTTACTAAACATACGTAAATATTACAAATGTACTTCTCTGGAACTTCTTATAAGTAATTTATTAATAAAATATCATTTCCCGGTAACTCTAATATATACTGATTCTAAATAAATGTATATAAAATTGAAGTTTCGCTTTAAAATAATTTCATTTATTCCTATACAGAATGATTTATTCAATTCACTATAAGAATAATGATAATGTTATGCATCGGGGTAACTTTTCAAGAGATTGAGCGCATTAAAGTTTTAAAAACTATATAGTGATAGGATCGGACAACAATAAAGCAGCTTTTGGCATGTGCAAATTTTGCATTCCCATAGGAGCAAATCTCCGTGCCATCTGCAGTCTCCTCCTTTGATGTATCATCCTCCTCCCGAGCTCTCGTGGGTTCTCACATATCGGAAGTGGCGCTGAATTTTTTTAAATTATATGCACGCTTTACGAGCGAGCGAGCGAACGACAGAGAGAAGCAGAGCGATCCAAGCTAGTAATGCTAATCCGGCACTCATCGATCCACAACCCTTTTCTTCTTCGCGGCCTGATCGAAAGACAGAGAAGAAGCGACCTTGGCCTGTCCCTTCACCTGGCACTATAAAAGAGCTCCCCCTCTACATATCATTGCCTGCCCGTGTGCGTGTCTTTTTCTCGCTCTGTGTATATATGCACGCCACAGAACTCTCTCTTTTCTGGGTTAACTAATCCAAACGTAGCATACTCACGACCAAAGCTCATTGCTCGCATCTCGTTCTATCTTTTTATTCGTTTCTGTTTCCCTCGAATTTTTTGCAATACAACTGAACTTTTCGATCAGACAAAGGCCAATGACAGAAGCAGTGCAGCGTGCATATGCGTTACTTCAAAGCGACGCATTCTCGATACATATATACACGTCGGGCGAGACGTGTAACTGTTTTGACGGCAAAAAATGCACGGCGAGCAACAAATACGTGACTATACACGTGTATATATCGACGGCGACGATGCAGCGCTGTTATACATAGCACTACACCCCTTACTTTTTTCTGAACGAGCTTCCTTCATCTCCCCCCACCCCTCGTTCCCTAACGTCGAGTGCGTTCGTACCTTCGCATATACTCTTTGCCTCGCATGCGTTGGCACGTATATCCACGCTCACTCGCTCGCGTTATAGGTGCACACGGCGGAATATGGTAATGGCCCGCCACCACTGCCAGATATGTAAATAAGTTAGATTTGAGTTTTGTGTTGCGTCGCGGGAACTTCGATGGGAACCTATACACACACACACACACACATATACATTTATATATATATATATATATATATATGTATACAAACTCGAGAGTGAGAAAGAGGGGTGAAAGGTGGAAGAGCACCGAGGAAATCGGCAGTGTGCCCGCCCGATAGAAATTGGTATACGTATATAAGGATGAAAGAGAGGGAGGAAGAGAGAGAGAGAGAGATAGAGAGAGCGACGTAAGCGTCTTAGTAACCGCACGCATGATGCAGCCTGGGCCGATCCAGATTTATTGGTTTTCTTCGACGACGAGAGCGAAGAGAGTTTGGGTGCGCCGAGGAAGCGAGAGTGAGAGGGATGGAGTAGGAGGGGACCTCGCGGCAGCACTGTGTGAACGGAAGCCGGGGATTTGACGATCACGATTCAAAAGTATCAATACTCTCAACCTTCTATAAACACTATTTAATCTTCCTCAAGAAATTCTTTCACCTTAAATTACCAATTCATATTTTTTAATTTTGTTTCATAAATATAAGGAGAAAAATTTATATGTAAACTTTACTTTTTTTACAAGAAAATTTAGTATTTTTATACTAGCGCTGGGACACACTCGACAAGGGGGATTTGTACTGTTTTAAATAGTAATTTTATATCTTAAATATTAATTTTTCTTAGTTTTATAGCAAATTTTACTATTTGAAATAGTACTTTTTCTTATTTTTGCAAAAATAAGAAAAAGTACTATTTCAAATAGTAAAATTTGCTATAAAACTAAGAAAAATTAATATTTAAAAAGTAAAATTTGCTAATAAAATATTAAAATTACTATTTATAACAGTAAAAATCCCCCATGTCGAATGTGTCCCAGTGCTACTATAAAAATAGTCAATTTTCTTATAAAAAAAGTAAAGTTTACATATAAATTTTTCTCCGTGTAAGATATTTAATATAAATTGTTTTGTAATCTTGCTGATATTTTTTAAATGCTTATATACTTGAAAATAATTTTTACCAGTCTTATTCAAGCAGCACACTTTTCGCAAGTATAATATAAATTTTTTAATTATGAAACTTCGTCGTTATGTTTTTATTTATAAATATGTATCCGTTTCCGTATAAAACAACAAAACCTCTAAGAATTAGGTGAAACGATAAATTATTTGTTATTATTGTAGCGGGAATAGCAAACAAACTGATTTGAATTATCAAAATTACAACAAACGACTAGCAAATGTTATATGTACAATAATATTGGCATTTAGCATAGTAGCGAGTATTTGGGAGCTCCGTCGTTTCGTATCAAAGTCACGCGTGCATCGTCAGCGATATTCACGTAGGTAGATAAATTAGCATAAGGGTTGTTAACGCGTGAGAACAAACTCGCTCCAAAAGGAAAAGAGATGCTCCAACTATCCGTCATCCGCGCTGATGATTTGAAATTCTAAGCCGCAAAACTGAATTTAATGCGGACTATACTGAATCACAATTCTCGAGTGCATAATTAGCAATTTCATGGTAGACGTAAAAATCATCGTAAATAGTGCGCGTGTAAAAATATAAAGTATTATATATCACTGAATTCTTTTATGATTTAGTTATTTATAGGCTCGATACATAAATCTTTTATTAAACATTTCAAGTATTCAGAAACCACTGTGCTACACCCTTTTCGAATGTACTCGCTGTAAAAAATTACCACATTTTATTAGATACATATAAAAACGTTTTCAAGCGCTTTTAAAAACTTTTCTTCTATTTACCTTCACCAACGCAATGATAAAATTCATTCTCACTAATTTTAGTTATGCTGGGAATTCTTCAAGTACAGAATGTATGTTCGTTATCATCTGTTTTTTAATAATTTCTCCATCTAGTTCCATATAGATGCAAAATATTTAAAGAAACTAATTATGTGTTATTTGTATATTATCGTGTTTTTCGAAAAAGTAAATTGAATTAACAAATGCATAATTGTGAAAAATGTTATTACTGCACCAGGCCAATTTTTTCCACACGCATTCCATCACGCTATTTCTAGGAGCTTCGATAGACATGGTTCTTCTTGTCTTCTCTGTAATTCTGAATTTTTTTTTTATATAATTAGCAGTTTTATTAGCTTTAAATTTAATATCGAGTTTGCTTTTCCAACTAATAAACAAATTTCTGTAGCATACGAGTGGATGCTTTTATTCAAATCAATATTATTTATACTTTCGTAGTAATGAATAACGTACATAATTGTCTATCACAGAAATTATTTTATTTAATTACGAGCCTACATTATTTATATTTAGATTAGAAAGTGTTTGTCGCGTGAATTATAAATAAAACAAAGATCGTCATTAGAAACTTCATTTTCTTGAAAATTTAGCGATATAACACGCGAGAATGAGTGCAAGGCTCAAATGTATTTCGCTGAATGACTGATTAAAGTTGTAACGTGAGGTATTTATACTTCGCCAAGTTAGCAAATTGACGTCATCGGTTCGTGAAATGCTTTGCAAATTAATTGTAGGGCAGAATTTTATGTAAGTACGCTCTGTCATGATATAGCGTTTTTAATTCATTTTGAGTATGCAGTGTATCATGGAAATGATATGCTCATGCCGTGTATGGTAATTGTGATACTTTATTTTTTAATAAATTCAAAGGCGTAAATAATAACAATTAGTTACACTATCGCAGAAATCTTATTATGCTTAATAAATTTTCTTCTAATATGAGAAATATTTATGACGTTGATCTAGAATGTTTACTACCTGGTATATATACTGACATGAGAAAAAAATTTCTTTCAATCTTATACATTTTTAACACCGTATTCTATTTTACTCACTTTTGTATGTATGGGAACAATAATAAATTATCAGTGAAAGTTACCGACAGCACGTGTTTGGAATTTTTAACGGATAAACAGTTACGCGTACCTTTATAAACACCAATAACTGTAAATTTTAAATTTGCGATAAAAATATTTTTGTTCGAAATAAAATGCTGTAAGAACGGTAACGAAACACTGCCATAACATTCAACATACGACGTATCTGGACTTTAACGATCGTTTCTCCGAAAAACAGGCTTAAAGTTGTCAAAGCGATAACCCGGAGCGGAAAGCGCGCGTAAAAACAAAAAAAAAATAACGTACACATTCAGATATAGTTAAAATATTCCGAGCACATTCGATTGGTAAGGAAATGGTATCGATCGTCCGTCCCACATGGGGCATACACACACACACACACACACACACACACATAAGCGTGCAAATGCAAATGAGACACGGGCGCTCGCGAGTATGCCTGTGTGTACGCACTTAGGACTTGCGCTCGCTCGCGCTGATGAGGGCGCCGTTCGCTCGCGCAAGACGGAAGAGAGTTCCTCGATAGAGATCGCAGCGCTCGTGCTCGCGTTCGCGCTAACGAACGCAAGAACGTTTCGATCCACTGACCATCATCATCGTCCATCGATCGGCCGATTCGATTCCCCCCGTCGATATTACCCGTCGAGGTGGCAGCACCTGTCCAAAGCACGTATACGTGCAGTGTAAATGGAAAAAGGCACGCACATGCACGCCAGCTACATATATATATATGTACATATATATATACACTGCAGCGAGAACGCGAGAGTGAGAGAAAAGGAGGGAGACAAGTGCCCTACACACATGCATGCATGCACGTGCACCCCCTCGTCACGCGTCTCTGAACAATGGCATTAATAGGGCCCCTGCTTGGCCGCGCGTTCTCTCTCTTTCTCTCTCTCAGTTATTAATTGCCGCTGTTCGCCGGATACGAATGTCTATACGACTCTGCCGAGCCGTTCGTGCATGCATATAGGTGTATATATACCTATATAGATAATACCGTGTGTATGCAAAATCGGTGCATCGCCGAGATTTTTCACGAGCGCTTAAACGAGACGCGGTAGCGCGGAGGTCTTCGAGGGGAGGAGCTTCGAAGAGAGATAGTCGCGAGGTTGGATCTTAAGGATTTACGGGGCCGAGAGAAAAAGGCAAGAAAAACCAATCGAGCGCGCGCGCGTTATATATAAAAGAGCAAAGTGTAGTGCGCGCGTTTATTATTCCGGCATTGTTCGAGTGGTATAGAGGCTCTCTTGCACGTCGCTCGCTCGCTCGCTTGCGCATATATAGCCTTTCGTGATTTCGCCGAGAAATCAGACGCTCCCGGGCGATCTTTATGGTCGATCTTATTACGCGAAGCCGAGCGACGTGCTCGCGTCATTAAGAGCCGCGCGAGAGCGGAGACTTGGGCTGCGCGCGACTGTCGGGCTGATTAATAGAGGACGGGCCGAGATAATCGAAAGGAAGTAACGAAATGAAAATAAGCCGCGCAAGAAAGGAACGTCCTGAGCAAGTGAGAGAGAGAGAGATGCCATCTTTCGTGTGCACGTATAATACACACACACACACATACACATATACACACATGTCGTGAGCTGCAAGGGCAAGGAGGAGCTGTAACTATACGAGTATCGAGCTCCTGCGCGAGCGCAGTGGGCATGAAGCGCGCGCTTATATTCTTGCCCTCGGGAAATTACCAGCGCACTTATATTCGATGTTCGCGCGATAATTTCTGTTTTCTCGAGAGCGCGGTGCGAGCTGCTTCGCCGTCACGCCTAGCTGACGTCGTCGAACGCGCAAGCAACAATAAAAAGTTGAGACGACGACGCGCGACGACGGAGGGAAAAGTGCCAACGCAGGAAATTATTAAAGCGCGTGAGAGAGCGCATAGTTATATATACGCTCTATACTCGCACGCTGTGCCGCCTACGCGGAATGCCCCGATACAAATTATAACTTCACGCGCTCGAGCTCGTTCACACTGTGGATTATATATATATACACGGACGTGTCTGTATTATAATATGCGTGTGGCTGAAGAGTTGTGTGTGGAGTATACAATGAAGCGATATTATCCACGTCGTGCTGTGGCTTTCGATGATTTTGTCACTTTTATTATTTACCGTCGTTCTCCTTTTTTGATGACCCGCGTTGTGACACGTCGAAGCGTTTGTATATTATGTATGTGTGTATGAACGTGCGTACGGCGGAAACGCGATACTCGTGGCCGATGCGTGAATCACTTCCTACTTTGTGTCGATGCGGGATTGATGGAATTCTCGGTTTCTCATGAAATCCGCTTGGTAAGAGGATAATTTGAACCGGCGATTTAAAAAATAACTGTTAGTATTAATAGTCATCAAAGAATTTGTCTTTGTCATTCAGTATACGAATGATTCAAGATTAAAACAAATATGTACACATCTCTCATATCAAATTAATCTTTATAATTAAGGGTAATATAAAATATCCATATAACATTGTTAACCATAAAAAGCCAATTGAATTATGTATGATTCTTTTTTCATCTTATGTTAAAATAAACATTTGTTTCCTATTACGAGTAATTAGTTATTTAAATTAATGTTAATTCTCGACATGAGAAGTATATAGTCAGGCCACAAAAGTATTATTTTAAAGAGTATCGATCCTAATTCCATTCACAACTCGTTTCGAGCATTCTCTTCTTACTAAATGACGCCTCCTTAATGAGATGAGCAGGACAAAAAGAGAGAAAGAGAGCGAAGCGCGTGCACGTGCGTTACACATGCGACTCGCAGTGCGAATATGTGTGCGCATGTATGCATGTGCTCGTGGAAGTAAGTGCGCAACTTGCCGAGCGGGTAAGTGAATAAGTGAGTGAGCGAGTGCCCCTGAGACCGGCGCATTGTAATTGCAGCCTGCAGACAGCTGAGTCCTATACTCCACGCGTGGACGAACCGCGTTTTGCACATCCGAATCTTTTGCTCATTTTACGTTGTCCGAAGTCGATACTTTTTCGGTTATTGGAAATTATTTTTTCAACCAGTTTTTACTGATTCTGTTATATAAGCATGTGAAAATGATCTTTTTTATGTAATAACTTTATTTATAATTATAGCTGCAGAATATTTTTCAATTAAAGGCTATTATTCAAACTTAATTTATATTCATAATTTCGCTGGCTGACTATTCAACATTTCTGTATTTCAACTGTCAATAATAAACTTTTTTCTTACGCAAGAGAAGTTAAGATCGCATTCACTTTCAGTACGATTAAGAACGTCGATGAAGACCGCAGGGCGCTCGCTGAAAGCCTTCTCCGACTTTTATCTCGCGGAAAAATAGAAAAGACCGCCTAATACCGCTCCTCAAGTGACTTTCAGCGGCAAAAACGGAGCACCGCGGCGACGGGCGCTCGTACGAAATTCGAACGCGCAGATGACAATGCTATTTCGCTTTTAAAGTTCGACTCGTCTAGTGCGTACTTTCATATAGTTTTTTTTCATGTCCTCGGTAAAAGCCTCGGCGACTGCTGCCGCGATTCGCGTCGATCGCACACGCGCTCGAGTCGAGAGCCCGAGCGCAAAGGAGAGCTTTGAGAGCTTAAAACGCTCGGGCTTTACACGTATATATACCTGTGACTATACGTATGCGTGTAGATGTGTATATATATATGTGGCCCGTCGCGAGGCAAAGGCATAAGGCGAGTCTCTCTGTGCTCGCGCGCTCAGAGCACGCGGCAGTCAGTCAGTCAGTCACAAAGCAAAAGATCACCGAATGGGGGATCCGCTGCCGCGGCGACGGCGGCTGTCTATCCAAGCGAGTATATCTGTTCGACTGTGCGCTTTCCTGTCATTACTGCATTCTCCGTGTCCCTCGTACCGTGCACCAAATATACTCGCGCGCGCGCAGTCGCTGCTCCACTTGCTGCCGCTGCTGTGGCTCTCTTTTCGCTCTCTTATACATATATGTATATGCCCGCCCGCGTCAGCTCGCTTCGATTTAACTAACAGATATGATGCGCGCTCCTTACGTATATAGCCTTCAATTCACCCTCTGTCTCTACATCTCTTCTCTCGCTCTCTGGCTTTCGACGCATTCTCCTCTTTTCCATCGGTTTTTTTTTGCGTCCTTTGCCCTTCCTTACACCCTCCTTTCGCTCTACCTGATGCTCCATGTAAATTATCGCCTATAGCTCTCGTTCTCATTCGAGCAGCAACGTCGTCTATGAATTTTTCATCAACGAGGGGAAGAAAAAAAAAACGTTAAATTAGTTGGCGGCGGTAGTACTCGTGCGCGCGCATATACGAACATTCGCAATTTCCGTTCGGTAATTTAATAATAAAATTTGACGATGCTCATTGAGGCGCCGCACGTTGCGCATGCGCAATTTTACGCACGACTTTTCCCGCTCCCAAGGCCCCTTCAAACCAGCGCGTCTTGTGTACGCACGTATATATCGAGAGGGGCAGCATGTATATATACCTATAGCTACTCATTAAATACGCGAGCCGTCGTAACCGCATCTCGCCTGACCGATCGCAAATTAATTCCATCGCTCGACAACGCCCAATTAAGGTGTATGAAACGCAAAGATAGAGATCGCGCGTCGTCCTCGTTGCCGTCTACATACCCATATGGCACGTCACGTGTCTTTACGTATAAAGTGCGAAAGCAACGTCGAAAGACCGAAAAGAGTATAGATCCTGTGCGTGTATATAGGGAGAAATTAGCCGCGACTGGTGAACGCAGGGGCCATACACTCGCTATCGGAGTCACGTATAACGTGTAAAGCGCTCAGAGCTCGCGCGACTGTGCGCTATCGTTTCCACGAAAAGTCTGAGCGACAAACCGAAACAGCCCGTCGCTTCCGTTCGAAATTTATCGTCGCTTGCGTTCTCGTTCTCTTTCTCTCTCTCTCTCTCTCTCTCTCTCTCTATGTCTCTTTTTCCTCGGTTCTGCACGACGGAGGAAACAATGGCCGTTAATGCCCGCAGGTTGTTGACTCGCGCGCGCGCAGTTGTCGCGATGTGCTCCGTCTCCTTTTAGCCCCAGTAGTGCGCGCGCGTATACGACAAAAAAACCGACGAGCGAGCGGCTCTCATCCGCTCTGAAAATTTCAGCTTTGCGAAGATTGCGAGAGAGGTAGAGAGAAGGCAAAAGGTCGATATACCGATTTTTTTCCCTCGCACAGCGGCTTGCGCATACACAGCCTGCCGGCGCGCTTTTACATTTGTTTCCCGCGCTGTTGAGCCCTCCGTCGCGGAGTATATAGTATAGCGCGCATAGACGAACAAAAGCGAGCGAGAGGAATTAAAAGGGAAATTTAAAGGACTTTTAAATGGCCCAAGGCTCTAAGCGCGAGCCGCCAAGGCTTTTTAACGTGGAACTTTAAAAAAAATTCGACGCAGCCCTGTACCAGTATATATATATAGTATATATACATGCACTTCAGCAAGTGTGTATACAGAAGCAAAGGGTATCGCGTATAGGCAGGGCGCACGTATATACTGCTGTACGCGCATCCGCGCACCTGCACACTGTCGCGTGAAAAGGCGTCGGGAAAAAGAGTAGAGCGTTGTACATAGAGGTAGAGAGAACGAGAGAGAGAGAGAGAGAGAGAGGGGGAGAGAAAACAGAGCTGCCGCCCCACTAGCAATAGCACACGCAGCGAGAGGAAGAAAACGCTGCTGCGGGGAAATAGCGGAAATAGATATCTGCTGGCTGGCAGGTATACGCCACGCGCTTTACAATGGGCCGCAGCCGCGTTAGCGCGGTAATACGCCGCGCTTGCTGCGGGTATTGGCAGTCGAACGAGCTCCGCGCGCAACAATGGGACGCACAATGGAAAGAGGCGATAGTCGGCTTGGAAACCGGCAGCCTGCGTAATGCACTGCCGATATACGACTGACTCTCTCTCGGTGTGTATGTAGGTATCCCTACATATGTGCGAATGGATATATGTGCCGAGAGTGCGAGGAGGGGGGGGGGAGCTGGGCCACCCGCTACCAAAGCTAGAACGAAGCACAGGGAGATATACACTGACGCTGACACGCGCGACTTGCTGACACTTTACGCTTCGGATGACTTGCTAATGACAGTTTCGTTCCTGCTCGACGGATTAATGGACTCTGGGTTCTTTTATTCTGGGCTGAGGTGAAACCTTGAATTTTTAATCTGTAGCGTTGCAAGGACTACTTTGTGATTTGTTTCGAGTGAGTGATTATTATGCCCATTTGCTGATTTTTTTTTCGTTGATTTTTCATTTCTCACATATATGTGCGTTTGAATTTAAAAAGAATTTTTTTTGTATTAAAACATAAATGTAGAAAATTATGAAATCCAAATATATTTGATTAATTTGAGTATAGTATTATTATGGTATTATTTTATGAAATGCAAGTGAAAATATACAATTTCCTTTTTTAAACAACTTAAAAATAAAAATGAGCGATGGTTTAAAAGAGGAAATTCAATTAATAAATCGGAGCGTGATAAGATACCATTACAGTTCTCGCTCTTTCTCTCTCGAGCGAGGCAAAAATTCACAGACGTTGCGCAAAAACGATCCTCGACAATAAATCATTAGAGAGCCGATATGGAGTCCGAGGTCAAGCGATATTGCGTGTGCTCGTGCGCGTGCGCCCTGTACGACGAGTGCTCGTGTGGGTGCATAGCTCGACGAGGAGCGCGGAGAGGAGAACGAGCGAGCGATGAAAAAGAGCGCAGCCAATCGCGTGGCTCGCTGGCGAAACCAATATCGCAATGTTCCGCCGCGAAAAGTTCGCCGGTAATGCCATACAATATCTACTTCAGCTTCCATTACTTCGTTCTCTCTCTCTTTCTCTCTCTCTCTCTCTCTCTTTTGCCGGCAATGCAGCAGCTCTTTGCGTCGCTCGGTCTTTGTCGCTCGCTATCGACTGCTGCGGGCCCATATACAATCTCCCTCTCTTTCTCTCTGCCTCTCGCTCTCTTTCTCTCGTTTCGCGAGCACCCGACCACCTACCTACCTATACTACTCTGCAATCTGGGCTTTCTCGGCTAGCCGTGCGCGCCCGCCACCGTCACTACCGGAGATCGCGTCAGCGAGTGAGAGAGCGAGAGAAAGAGATAAAGCAACTAACGAGCACGAGCGTGGTCTACCCGTGCGCAAGAACGCGGTGGTGGGATAGGTTACAGAGAGGATCGCATCGAAACGAAAAACGAGAGCGATGGCGAAATTTATCGTAAAAAGATGTCGATTAATGGAGAGATATATTGTGCAGATGCGGAAATTTTTTTTCATTTTTCTTATATTCAGTTGCTGCAAGATATATGAAAATTTTTTATTATTTTACATAATTTCGGATAATTTGAATTTTAAAATAAATATTAAGCATAAATTTTATACTGAAAAATTTGTGTTAATTAATTTTATAATTTAAATTATTCTGAATTTTGATATGACGTTTCCCCTCATCAACGAAAATTGATTTTGAAAAAACTTTTTTAATTAACGAATTTCAAAACTGCAGCGTTAAATTTTAGTTACATTTTATATTAAACGCTAATTAAGCCCCATTATAGGAAAAAAGTCGTATAGAGTATAAAAATTGTTATAAAGCGAAGCGCGCGAGAGGGAGAGAGAGTAAAGAGAAGATTAAAAAAATGGTCGAGCAATCGGCTAGGAGTCGTAAAAAAAAGAGAGAGAAGCGGAAAACGCCGCGGGGGAAGGTATAACTCGGTCGTTTTGAAGTTGGCGCTTCGTATTTCTTTTTTTTTCAATTATCGATAAGACGAGAGAGGAGGCGAGGCCACGGCGGCGGTGCAATAGAGCAGACTCGAGAGTGCTGGCGAATACCTGTGCGGATCGGACGTATAAACACACACACACACACAGGCACAGCTTTACAAGCACGAAAGAGAGCTGAGCACATCCTCTACTCTCATCGGCCGCGATATCTCTCTGTCTTTCCTCTTCTGCGCTCGTTCGGTCGTTCCTCCCTTTTTCCTGATAAAATTGCCCATCAGCAGCTGTATACGTGGATACACACACACACACACACACACACAGCGGCCCGGATCTCGCGCTAGCTCTTTCTCTCGCGGGCGGCGGGAGGAGGCAGCCTCTCTCGTCGGCCTCGGATGCGATTTAACACGATTGGCCGGTGGGAATAAACCGGGCAACGCCGCGCATTGGTTCCATCGGCTCCATTGGCTCGCTCGCCTTCCTTCCGCCCGTCCTTCCCTCGCTCGCTCCTGCTCTCCTTTCTCTCTCTCTCTCTCTCTCTCTCTCTCCCTCGTTCTCTCCTTTTTGCACTGCTGCACTTGCACGAGAGAGGAAAAGAGAGACGGCGGCCTCGATATCGGCGTTCGTCGTCGTCGTCGTCGCAGCGTGACGTCCGCCCGAGCACGTTTCTTTGGCGAACGAGCCGCGAAAACTCGTTAAACGTCCGTTCGTTTGTTCGGGCGCGCACTCTGCGCTCTCTTTCTCTCTTCGTTCTCGCCGAGCTATTTTTCCGTTTCCGCGAATAACGTCGCCCAGCCCGTATAAACGACTACCACGACTACGGCAGCGGCGGTGGCGGCGGCGACGACGACGACGATTGAACGACGCCGGGGAAATTGGATGTGTTTGGCTTCGAGCGAACTTTACGAGCGCCGCGGTATAATGAAGATTTCCACCGGGGCGAGGTATTTTTCTCTCTCTCTTTCTCTCCTCCGCCAGAGACGAGTTCATCGTCTTCTTATATATACACACCCACACACACTCACACACACACACCTACCAACCACCCTTCGTGCTTTTCTTTCCTCCCACTCGCCCTCTTTCTCCCCCTCTATCCCTCGATCTTTTTTATTAAGGCCGCGAGCTATATACGTTAAACGCAATAATTATGCGCGCCTTATATCATGAAATTACCCGTCGCAAGGTATATGGTAATTGATTGTTTTCGGGATTCTCCCACGTGCCGAGCCCGCAAGTGCGTAGCACAGTAGCGGCTGCACAGCCAAGTGGAGGGAGTAATTAAATATTGTGCAGCCGCGTGGCGCGGGTTCAAGGACGCTCCTCTGCTGCTAAGTCTCTCCGATCGCGTATATATATATACATACACGCACACTGGGAAGGTTTGCCCGCGCTCGTATATAGGGAGGGCTGACTCCTTAATCGAGAACCTTATCCCCTTCGCGGACGAGCAGCGAAATTATTACACGCCTTAGGCTTTCACGAGCAGGGATTGCACGCGCCCGCGGGCTGCTGCTGCTGCTGCCGCTTCTGCTGCTGCGGTGGATCGCACGGCGCCGTGTTTGATTATTGCACGACGCGCGAGCGTCCTCCCTCGGAAATTATCATAACTCAACGTGGTAATCTACCGCACGCCGGCATGTGGCCGAGAGAGAAAGAGAAACGAAAGTTATTCGGATATATTGTGTGCATGCGCGGCCTTGAATAAAAGCAACGCGCCGAGTGGTAATGATTTACACCTGAGGCTTATTCGTATCATTGCTGCACAGTTGCGCGAACCCTTCTTTCAATTTTATTGCTCATTCTGACCGAGCGAGGAAAAAAAGGAAGCTCCGGGGAAGGGCTATTCACACAGAATTCAGGTAAAGGAGCAGTGTGCGCGCCTGCTGTCTGTGTTTTACGAGGTCTCAAATAACTTTTCAGAAGACTTTGAGAAGACGGAGGCTGCTCGGAATTTTCATAAAACCAAAAAACTGAAACTTGCAGCCGAAAATAAGGAAAATAGAATTTTTAATTAAGTCAACGGGAAAATTTTTCAGCTCTTTTAGCCATCCCGGCACACTGAGTAATTCAAATTTTAATTTTAATTCTGAGTACGAGCTAATCAAATTTAAAAGGAATTTTTCGACTTCATGCCACGAGATCAAATTCGAAAAATTTACGTGAGGATGAAGGAGAGGTTTTGTAAAAAATACTTGGCGTCTCTCACCCTGTAATATTACAGAATGTACTTAAGATTACACACCCTTCGTCGATGATATTAATGAGATATACTTTATATAAATCACGATAACGCTAGTTAACACGGGCAAACTTATTCCCCCCGCGGAGATGATGAAAAATTCATGAAAACACGCGCATATTACGATTGCCCTCGGCCGCGAGACGCCGGCAAAACTCTCGAGCGCGAAAACGGCAAAACACATACCTGCCCTGAGCGCGAACTCGCGGTCTCCCGTTCAGTCTCTCTCTCTCTCTCTCTCTCTCTCTCTCTCTCTCTCAGCACAGTAGCAGTAGCTTGCTCTCGAAGGAAACTCGATGGGCGCCTCGACGGTTTGTAGGTAGCTACGCGCCGTTTGATAGCAGCTCTCTCTGTGGGAGCAGCAGCAGCAGGTAAAGGTGAAGGCGCGCACTGGCATGCAAGCTTAATACTGGACGAATTGGAATTGAATATTATGCCGGCCTGAATAAACACCGTGCTGGGGTTAAGTGAACGAGCGAGAGCAAGAGAGAGATGGAGGAACAGTAGCAGCAGCAGCTTCGCTTACTTGTTCCGGGCGCTGCGCTCGCGCTCGAAAATTGTAATTACAACATCGGTAAGTAAATTATAACACAATGCTGGCGCGCTGCGCTACTACTCCGCGTGTTTCGTATTCGGAAGATAAACACGAGGTGGAAGCTAGCGCGCTCGGATTCGCACTCGTGGACGCCGGCGGTATGTAGCGCAGGAACGAAAGAACAATTAGGAGAAATCGCCGGGACGAGGGAGTTTGTTGTTAAAATGACCACACGTATAGCTCTACCTCCGTGCGAAAATTCAAGGAGAGCGTTTTCTTTCCTCGCCCCGGAGTATTATATATATATATATATATATATATATATATAGCAGTCGGTCGACCGACGATCTTGGATAAACATTTATTTATAACCTTGCGCGCAGTTCTTCGCATTTGTAATAGGTAGGTAGTTGAAGAAAAAATTGAATTTTTTATGAATCTTGCATTGTAGCGGAGCCAAAGGCAGTCGTGAGTAACATAAGTAAACGCTCTTTTCATTCAAAATGGAAACTCGAGTGAATATTAAAGCGGCTGCCCTCAGCGTTATTATATTTTAATTATCGAGTTTTTCTCGCCGCTCTCACTCACTTGGCTCTCTATAAATGGCTATAAGGGAACATGGTGTGTGCGCGTATAAATTGAAAAGTCAAGCCGGAAACCGTTTATGAGAACGTATATATACACTGCGCGCAGGAATAAGGCTACAGGAGCGCGAAGATAGTCATCTTTATGGACGAGTTGCGTTGGCAGATGCAGATACGAGATAAACTATATATCGCGGCCGATGCGTGAGTATGTGTGCAACGTGTACATAGAAGGGAACTCTCTCTTGCTCCCGTCGAAGCCAATCGCAACGTAGTTGGCTCTCCCCCTTCGTTATATACGCTGTATATACAAGCCAGGGGTGAATATCGGTGAACGATTGGTATCGAGGCGCACGCGCTCGGTGCTCTGCTATGCTGCATCTGGCGCACCTGACGCCGTGCGCGCGTTCTCACTTTTTTAGCTTATATAGCCTCTCCTTCGCGCCCTAGCAGCGCTCCTTTTCGGCGTGCGTCTACCCCGCCCTCTTCCTTCGTTTTCCCTTTTTCCCTTCTTTTTTGGGTCGTCTCCGGCGCTCGCTCGCTCGCTCGCGCTTCTTCCACCCTCCACACACACACATACACACACACATACTTGAGCTCTGGTGCGAGTATAACGTCCGCTCTTTAATGACCATTATTGAAATTTTACTGCCTCTTAATTGGAAAGTAATGGCAGGTTTCGCCGGCGGGCATCTCGCACGCTTGCACTCTATCTCTCTCTCTCTCTCTCTCTCTCTCTCTCGCTCGGTCTCGTTCTCGTTAGTGGAAGAAGACGCTCTGCGCGCATATACTTTGTCGTTAAATGAGTGCGGGTGCGCGCGTCATGCCATGGGGAAGAGGAGAGTCCACGGGCAAAATTAGTCCCATGATTTGTAACGAAACTTTATGGAAAGTCGATGTTATTGCGCTGCGGTAGGTGCTGCTGCTCCTGTACATCGCCCCCTCCCCCCCTTCTATACTGGATCGGGCTTTTTCCGGTTTTACGGCGCGAATTTGCATTCCCGTATAAATTACAAAAGCTGATAGAATATTCAGAATTTATTAACAATTATGCGCGAGTTGAAATTAACTTTTTGCCCCTATATAGCGAGAGAAAACACATGTATTACGGCTCTTTTAATTTGAATTTAAATAGCTTCAATACAAACATTACCTACCTCTCGAAATTACTATTCAATACAGCAAGCGCGCTATATGTATTTATGCATGATAAACACATCACGCGATACGTAATTTTCAATTGTGTCCAACGTACTATTCGAAATATCGGTTATATCCGCGCGACTACGAATGAAAAAGGCTTATAGCAAGTAATGTATACAACTCACTCAAGCCTGAAGGACTCATCGAAATTCAGAAAACAAACGCGTTCGCCCGCACATAGGCGCAAAGTAGAAATGGCAATAAAGGAAGAGGAGGCCGAGTGAATAGCCTTGTCCACTTATGCGCGAGTCGCGACGCTCGAGTGACTCTCTCTCTCTCTCTCTCTCTGTCCGAACGGAATTTCGAGGCGACATCTGCGTTGTCGTCGTCGTCGTCGTCTCCGACGTTTCCTCCTCGTGCGTCTTTCACCCTTGCAATGGTCGAACGGCCAAGCGAGGCCGATATATATATATATATACACACACATATACACACGTGATCCTCAGTCTTACTTGGCAGCGAGTTACACACACGAGACTTGCGTGCCGACGCGCGCGGCTCACCGTCAGGGGTGAGCGCACACGACATACGGCCAGAGGGATCGCTCGCTCGTTCGCTCAAAGTGCAGTCGTGTTCCTTTCAGGCCTCGCGAGCGAGCGAGCGAACGCGAGCGCACGTGCGTAATGCCAATATATGACAATCGAATGCCTCGGCAGTAGCTATTGATCTCAATTGCGACTTTCCTGCCTGCCCTTTCACTGCGAATTAAAGGATGCGATTGAATGCGTCTACTGACTATATATACCGCTCGCTCGCTCGCTCGCTCACGTTCCATGCGCGGCTATAAATTCCTCTGTTTTCATTGATTTTTATTGACTCGGGCCTTTCAAGTGACAATTAATTGAATAGATGTTTTCGAAATTTAGATTTATTGCTGAAGAGATAATTTACTGGATGGGTGGTAAAGTATTTTTTTAATTAAGTTAAATCTTTTTTTTTGTATTTAAACCAATGGTAATAATAATTTTAATGTGTATTCTTCGTTATGATTTTAAATTATTGTAGTAGATAAAAACAATTTATTATTTTACTTGAAAATGTAATCTTATTAAAAAGATACTAACAATTTTTAAACTTCCGTTTATTTTTTTACTTTTTCTTTAAATTCCATCTGGTCTTACTTATATTCCTAATGAAATTTATAGTCGAAACCATATCTCCAACTAATTCCCCCTTTTTGACGTTTTTATGTTTTCGTAGGAAATAATTTACAATTCTCTCGCACGACGCTTATACACACTGTCGGATCATAAAAGCGGGTAATTCGGAATAAATTGCTTATCAAGTAGGTATATAAAATATTCAATATCTCTGTTAAATATCTGTTTACCCGCCATAGTCATCGCCCAGGTGGTGGTGGTGGTGGTGTAACGGTTATCTCGGAAAAATCAAATTCAAATGTCTCCCCAACTCGCGAGAGTTCACGCTCGGGTGCGAAGGAACGGAACGGATCGAGTGGCAGGCACGAGTTGGCGTGTCCGGGCAGGCAGGCGGCATTCGACTCGCTTGAAAGGAGCCCCGGAGGAGATATCCGCAGAGCAGGTACCACCCATCGATAATTAATACTTCGACTCGTTTCGGCTGGTGCCTCCTAATTGACAATCGCCATTAGTTCCGGACGATGAAGTTCCAGCTCAATTGCAACGGGGCCCGTGCTCATGCCGCGCGCGCGCGCTCGCGAGCGTCCTCTCTTCTTATTCTCCTTGCACAATTGACTCCGGGCCGTTTCCAAGACCATGTCAATGTGATATACGATTCGATTTAAGTCTAATTAAAAGTCGATTTTCTCGAAGGAACTGCCAGGTTTCCGGATCATCAACGGGAAAGGAGGAGGAGGCCGGGCCTTTGCCTTTAATAGGCCCTCATTTGTTCTGTTTCAGGGGACTTTTGTTTTCCTCTCACAGGAAGCGCTGGCATTATTAGTTGCCCCGTTGAAAAGTCAAATAACGACGTAACCGTTCCTGTGCTACTTTGCTTTCTCACAGTTGCGAGGAGACAAATGTCTCGGATCAGTCGATTCCTTATACTTTTTCGAATAATTGAGGGTGTGCGTGGTAAAGGACAGTATAATTATTGTAAGAATAAGATCGTATACAATAAGTATACACATTAAAACGCGGATCTGATAAGCAAACTATGTAATGTATAAATCGTGAGAATTTCTGTATACTTTTGAATCGAAACACTTTCGACGACAGTTGTACTATAACAAATGTTCAAAAAACAAATACTTCCCGTATTATGTACAGCTTTCTTTTTATTAATGTTTAGTCGAGAGTTCTTGAATCACGTGAAAATGAAAATGAGACGAGTCAGGATGACTGCCATCGGGGTCGACTGTATATCGCACGTGTGGCTGAAAACCCCGCGCCTAAAACAATCGAAAACGCGAGGAGGCGGGGGTCGGGCGGGGGCGCGTTGCAATAATTCGCTCCGCTCGCGCCTGAAAATTCGTCGCGTCGTTCCCGCAGGGCCATTAACTTCTGGTAACGTGCGAAAACGGCAGTAAATTTCGACGGAAGTAATGGATGCCGGGCTTTAAGGATGTACAACGGGAGTCCCGCGCACTGCCACCGGTCCCCTTATATTCAGGGGGGCCACCGTCGCGCCACCGTAAGAATGTGTAGTAATACACTTCGCTCACACCCCCTCCTGCCTTCGTTCGAACTATATACGCGAAGCTCGAAGGAAAAGGGGTAAGCAGTAAGCCGCCGGCGTAGCGCTGGCTCCTACGGCCGTCGCCGCCGCATAAACATAAATTATCAGCTGGTAATTACAAGATACGGGCCCTCTCTCTCTCTCTCTCCTTCTCTCTTACGCGTTCACGTTCTCCCGGCTTCCTTCATTCGTTCCTTCCGTCCTTACAAGCCGACGCTTATAATGAGGAGCGTAAGAGGGTAAGTAACCCCCCTTCCACTTTCTTTCGCCCGTGAGCTCACCCCCTCTTTTCAGTTTTACACCACCCGGCCCCTTACGCTGGAGGAGAGTAAGAGTAAGAGAGAGAAAGAGAGGCGCGTTTGCACGCGCTGCACGAAACTCGCGACTTCTAATTGTTATATACATTCCATTAGGCTAATTGCCGAATTAAGACTTCTGCGCGCGAAAGAGGAAGTTCGAACTGGGAATACGTATATTGGATGGGAAACCAGTCGCGGTAAACATGCTCCGATAATTCGCCCGCCCAATTACCCCAATCATTATTATTATTACTATCCTCTGGCTTTACTCTTCGATTCACTACTTTACTTCTAGCTTAAATAATTTTTAGCTATTTATATATTAAAAATAAACTTGGTATGTTGATATCAATAGTTGTATAGGTACTTTAAGTATTTATACAACTTGTTCCGAAAGTGTATGTTTTACTACATATATTTGGATAGAGAAGAAAATTCTAAACCGCACCGAGAAAAAAATATAGTTAACTTAACTATAAAACTACCATAAAATATAGTGCGATTTTGTCACAACTATAATTTTTTAGTAAATTTAACTAGAAAAAAAATAGTTTTTGTAATTAAAAAATATAGTAATATTATAACTATATTATCGTGAAAAAAATAAAACAAAAAATTTACTATGTTATATAGTTAAGAAAATATAGTTGAGAAAAATATAGTTAATATTACTATATTACCTAAAATACTTTACTATAAAATATAATTCTATATCTAATAAAATAAAAAAATTGTTTCAGCTATAAACTTTAGTTGGGATTGAAAATAATATAAATTTTGAGGTTTTATAGAAAATTTTTTATTAAAAAATATTATTACAAATAGATTACAAATTTTCTTTTATTTTTATCTGTAAATATATCATATGTATGGTGACATTTGATTTCGCATAATTTTAACATTTTTATTTCTTTGCAATATGTTACTTCGTGCAGTTGTAAATACGCATCAATTCCCATTGTTCTTAAACACTGTATTTTCATAATAAAATCGCTTGCTGTATGGTTCCGTAATTTTCGCCTATATAAAAATACAATTTTTCCAAAAATTGTTAGTTCGTCCCAGTCAATGCATATATATTATAGAGCCGTCTTTATATTTTGGCTCATTTAGTTCAATATATTCGACCTCTTCATACTCCTGAATAATACTTTCCCCATTGAAATATTCGGCAATGCTATTATTGTGAACACATTCTTTTGACTTATAACTAATAATATCGTAGCAAAACATATTATTATAAAAAACTTGACTTAAATATAATTGATTTTTAATAGCTAGACTATGGCATAAATTAACATGGTTACAAGAAACATCAGCTGCTTGAGTGAAAATTCGATGCCTACTTTCCAATCTCATTACCCAAAAATGACGTGCAGGCCCAATCACGCCTTTGCCTCTCGACTATGCGACGCTTTCTGCGCGTTAGGGCTACCGATATGAGTATATATTTCATGGGTATTAATCGAAACACTCACATTCCATACTCATTAACATCTAAATTCTTAGAACATCTAATCTGGATATATAAACAATGGAAAAATAAAATGATAAAAATTTCTTCTACGTTAAAAATAGTTGTTAATAATAGATAAAATTTAAATGTTCATACATCAAATAATATATTGTACAGTGTAAATAATAATTTTAAAAATTCAGTTAACTATAATGTTTTGTTAAATTTACTAAAAGATATAGTGCGATTTTGTCACTACTAATATTTATAATAAATACGAATTAATTTTAAAGTTGCTTGTGCTTGACAAAAAAAGCAGAAATTTACTATAAATATTTAGTAAACTTAATCTTTATTATTATGTTAAAAGAACTTAAAAATTTACTCAAAATTACTTTTTTTAATTAGTAGAAAGAGCTAATTTATTTTTATTAAAATTTACTGTATATTATATATAATTTGACCATTTTATTTTAACTATAATTAATAGTTACATTTACTAAAAAATTATATTTAAAAATATTGAAATATTGTTAATTTTCTAATAAAATGTAGTAATATCTACTAAATCGTATTTTACTATGCTTTATAGTAACTATCACTAATGACTTTTTTTTCAGTGCGAAAGTTCCTTTACCATTTTTTGATTAATAAATAGTTTTAATGTATCAAAATCGTTCATTTTTAACATAAAATGTATATCTATAGATATACATTATAAATATAGATATACATTTTCTGTTAAAAATTAACGATTTTGATACATTAGGGATTAAAAAACTACTTATTATATAAAAAAAATGGTAAAGGAACTTTCGGTTTGGAATTTTCTCCTCTATCCAAATATATGTAGTACAACATACATTTTCGAAAGAATTTGTATAATATTCATTAATCTAGGAAATACTTTAAAAATATATCTCAGTGAAAAAAAAGATTTATAGATTTGCGTAAATTAGATTTATTTCAAGTAAAATTTAATATAAGTTTATTGTACTCGAACATATACAAATTTTTTTCAGTCTATAATTACATAAAAAACTATCGAAGACGTACATTAAGTTACCTGGTGAAGAACTTCAGAGTTAATCTTATCAACTGTGGACAACATCTGCATCGTCGTTCTAACAAAGTTCAAAATCTCAATTTATATTCAACATATTTTTTCCACTTTAAAGCAGAACTTGATGTAAAATCACGATCTCAGTCAAAAAAATATATTTGCAATTTCCTCTCTTCCGTATTTATCTTCAATTTGTAATCTCTCTCGGAGCTACAAATTCCTCCGCGAAAATAAATAATCCGAGATAGCGTCTCATGTAAATACTCCCGCGCGCTGCTGCCGCCTTGAATCGATGACACTGTAAGTCTTGAGGAAATAAAGGGCGCCTCGCGCTACCGCGCAGGTATCTGCTCCCTCTCCCCCTCTCTCTCTCTCTCCACTAAAGCACCACCAAGAGAGAGAGAGAGGGGGGGGGGGGAAGCTCTCACTCGCGTCGAAATCGGTAAACGCGAGGAGGAATCCTCGCTATCGCAAAAACAATTAATGCCCGTTAAAAGAAATCCGTGATTTACGAAGGGCCGTGTAGCAAGCTCGTGGGGTTCGGCTCGTTCGAGATAACGCCTGAACCCCTTCTTAGCCCCCCGACTTAACAAGCGAGCTTACCGGCACGCGGCATTTTACCTCTTGCCTCCTTTCGTTTCGTATATATACATCGTGCGCGTTACACCGCCGCGGTGCGAGCCATCTTTCCTAGGGAAGAGAAAGAGCGCGTCCGCAAGCCCTGCGCCGAGAGCTTGCACTTAACGAGTGCCAAAGCTGACCCATTCGTCTTTCGCGCGCAACTACTGCGCGCTCGCGGCATTCTTCTATGTATATAGATAAAACGGAGGCGTGACTTGAGCTTGCTCTCGATCACGCGCGCTCTCGCGACAATTAGGCATCTTTATTTACTGCTTGGATCCTTCCGGAAGAGTCCGGAAGGAGGCTGCGGTCTTGCTGTCGTTAGAAATGACTTTTTCTCTCTACCGTTGATTATGCCTCAAATACTTTTATTGTTTAGTCAATTACACGCATTGCTATATCCTTATATTAATTCTTAATATCCTTATAATTGCAATCATTCGTGTCCACTTACATCTATCCACTTTCACTTCCGCTCCCTTATAATCAATTAGAAGAACCTTAATTAAGAATATTCGTCGACATGCATTGACGTTGATGCGCCTTCGGCCGGGGGGAGAAAAAAAAACGTTCGCTCGCCTGACGAATGATTCGGCGCGCGCGGAGTTTTGACATAAAGAGAAATAGAGAGAGCGGGTAATGGTAACGAATGTCTTACGGGCGTGCGCGTGCGCGAGCGAGCGCCGCGTTATAGCCATTAGCGGGTAATTAGAAACAGATGCCGAGCGAATCTTTTAAGATGAAGCATAACCTTAATTTATAAAGCGCGATTATTCAACGGGGGGAACGTGGGACGTGCGTTCGCGCCATGCATCGGCGCCACCTTCGAAACAAAAGTTTTAATTATTTATTAGCCGGGACATGCGGGAGGACACCCATTGTCTCTTTCTCTCTTGCCTCTTGAAAGTGCTCCTTAAAACTTTTATGGGCACGCTTAAATCTCCGAAAAATATTTTTAACTGGCAAGATATTCTCTCCTCCAAAGAGAAAATTCGTTATAGTACACATTTTTGCAACAGTAATAATTAGCATGACATGCATTCAACGGAAAAAAAAGAATACAGCAGAGTTGTTTCATTATTACGATCGAAGGTACGGAGTAACAACAGATGGAAAAATGTGCTGAGCGCAGCGACGGCGGTGGATTGACGCGGCACAGCTCTGCGGGGCTCTCGGCCGTCCGGCAGAAAGAGCCCGATTATGCTTGGCCGCACCCTCCTTGCGTGGGCCGCCGGATGTGACAGTCGCTCGCTTTAATTACTCACGCGCATATATATATATATATCCCGACGCGACCGGTCTAAAGTGCAACATACTCAATTCAAGACGATTCGAGCGAGGTAATTGAGTCGCAGAATTATCGACGTCTCCGACACATTCGTTTGCTGGACAAAGGAACCAGGAGCGTCATGCGGTTAAATTGAACGCAATTATTTCTTGGAAGAATAGTTTTTACAACATCTTTATACTAGGATTTTAAATAATATCTTGATAAATATTCAAGAAGTTAATTGATTATATTACGAAATATAGGAGAATATATCAAGTTTTTTTAAAACATGTTTTTTAGTGTCCTATACTGAGACGTGTGGTGAAATGTTGATGGACAGAAAAAACACGTCTATTTGAAATAGGCAATCGCCTTTCGCTTCCTCGGCGTAAATCAATATAAAGATGGGTGCTAATTACCATAACTGTAAGACAAACAAAAGCCTTAACAACCTATAAATTCTTCGGAGGAAATCTCGCTTCAGCGCATGTTCACGCGCGAACATTAGAGCCGAGACAGCGGAGCAGAAATACGAGGCTGTGAAGGGTGCGCGTAATGGCACACACAGCAGAAGTAGCAATAGCAGCAGCAGCAGCGACTGTACACACACACAGCAGCTCTTCGGTCCATAGATCAATGGCTGGCAATTATTGTAAGTTCATTAGAGTTCGGGCGCTTCCCTTTCCCTCTCTCTTTCCTACTCTCTTATACACACACACATACATATCGTCTCCTTTCTTCCTCTCGCTGGAGAATCTTCCTTGGTTCCGCGAATGAACATCCGTGGCCTCTCCCCTGGATGCAAAGTACATATATCTTGTAGCGCGCAGGCGCTTGCGAGGAAGACGCTCGCGTTCGCCGTCGCTCTCACCTCCCCAGTTGCCGCGCCTCTCTCTCTCTCTCCCAAGGAGTCGAAATTGCGACATTCCGAGGGAGCGAAGCGCCGAAACTATTTGACTCCGTAATTTGCGATTGTAGTTTATTGCGGATGGACTCTGGACTCGCACGCGCGTATATCGCGACTCTCTCTCTCTCTCTCTCTCTCTCTCTTCCAAGATGCTAGAGAAGGAGAATATATATACCCGTGCGCAATAAGGCAGGCTCGAGCAAAGACGAGATTTTCGCACGCGTGCGCGAGTGTGCGGCCAATCCCCCGGACTCGCGAGTTTACATTCCGCAACGGCGAAACTCGACGCGCCTTGATAATGTAAGTTCAAATTGTTTTGAACGTACTGCGAAGGAGCTACTACTGACCCATCCGAGAGGTAGAGCAGTGATGCGGATAATAATAATACCTTTCTACCCTCACTTGGCATTGTTTTTCGAGTAGGCATTATTTTATTAGCGATCTGACGAGCGAGTGCGGAAAATGCCCTGGTGAAGTGAAGAGATCCGAAGCGGGCCGTGATGATAAGGAAAAACAAAGATATAAATAATGAGAGAGCGAGTGAAGAGATGGCGCTGAGAATGGGCGCGAGAATGAGAAAACAAGCCAGCAAAAATTTCAATCAGCAAAATGCGTTACATATTCATATTCCCGAGACGTGGCGAGGCGAGGCGCGAAAGGCGTGCGGGGGTGTACGTGTGAGTGTGTAGGAGAGGGGCGTGAGCCCTAGAGCTCTGCGATGCTCGTAAATAAAATAAGTTATAGCCCGCCGAATTGTAGACAGTCGTATCTCTCATACGCACCGTCCCGCCGGCTTAAGTGTAAGTGCGCCAAAGAGTCTCGAATGCGCGGCCGAGAGACGCGAGGGGGAAAGAGAGAGAGAGAGAGAGAGAGAAAGAGACTTTATAAGAGCCGGAGAATCGCCGGAGAACAGCGATGACATAAGTCACGCGGCGGCGGAGTCATTGCCATAAGCGAATGAAAAATGCCGCGAGAATTTCGTATTTATTGGCCCGGGCCAATCTCCCTCTTTCTCGTGCTCGCCGCTCTCTCTCTCTCTCTCTCGCTCTCTCATTGAATATACGCGCGAGCAATTCACGCGCAAGGGCGGCTGAGTAATTCGAGGCGTAGAGTTAATGCCGCTAATGACGAGGGCGCAATAAAACGGTCGGGGGAGGCTAAAGGGTTTTAAGGCCCGTTCTCTCTCGCTCTCGCTCGAATTGACTTTGCGCGCTCGCGGTGTCGGACACAGACGTACTTAAAACTTACAAGATTATGATCCATTGGGTAATCCTCAAAGCGCTTTGCGCCTCGCAAATTGCAACTACGGTGGCACCGCCGCCGCCGCCGTCGCGATAATTGTCGTGCGCGTCGTGTAATGACAATTTTCATCGTGTCGTCAGCCGCGTGCCTGCAGTTCGGCAGACAGGTATAATTGGCCCGAGCGGCGTTGCAGCCACCGCGAAAGACGAAGCGCGAGTAGGGCGAGAAAGAGAGAGAGAGAGAGAGAGAGAGAGAGAGAGACGTCGTCGAGACGTCGTCATCGGCTCGCTCTCTTCACAGCCACTCTACCGGCAGTCTCTACGTGAGGGCACGTCGTTTTCATCCCGCAAAATTGCTACTCCAGTTACTCAAACTGCCCGCACAAAATTCAGCTTGCCCAACCGGCCCCCGGCTGTCTTCCATCCTCTCACCTCGATATAGTATTAATGATGACATTAGCGCGGCCGGCGTGACGCAACTGCCCGCGTATTATAATTAAGTAAAGCCATTTACGCCGTTTAAATGAAAACTGCACCGCTGCTACTGCGCGATAATAATGGACAAATTAGTTATTGCAAAACTGCTGGAGAGCTGGCGATGAAACACGTCTGTCTCTCTTTTTCCATTATAATTTTTCTCCGAAAGGCTCTCGACTGCCAGTATAACGTTCGCTCGCCATTTTTCCTCCCTTCATCCATGAAAATCTTCTTTTCCGGCCCGTTTATTCGCAAACGAGGGCTCGCGAATATAGCTCGCGCGCTATACTGGGACTTACGAGGCGCGTTCAGCTGCTGTTGCTGTTGCTGCTGCTGCTCTTCGTCGCAATAAATAATAAATAATTCTTAAAGCAGTCGCCTATGCATCATCGTGTCATTCCGCGGGCGCGAGATGCCGCGCGCGCTCTGCCGACGCGACGGAAAATTTATCGATGCTAATTTTCCGACGCGTTCGCGCCTCGCTCTTTCTCTCTCTCTCTCTCTTTCTCCTTGCGCTCTCTCTTTCTCGCCTACGTCATGAAAAAGAAATTGTATATTTCTCCCGGAGCGGTGTACACTTTCCTTCGAATGCGCGTGCTCCGATCCCCTCTTACATTTAAAAAATACGATATTTTTTATGCCTTGCTATTAGACGTGAATCACTCCGAGTGACATGCATAATTTATTTGGATATGCGACGGCAAACTGTAATGTTTTTAATTTCATTATTTGTTTATTTGAATTGTTTGTATCATACCGGGTTTCAAAATTTAAATAAAGATAAGAATAAAAAAAATTTTAAATAAAAAAACAGGATTTTAGAAATGGTCGAAACCAACATAAAAGATAAAAAGCGACAAAATAATATCTCTGTTCAAACATAGTCTGAAATGAGGAATACGTCTTTTATTTGCAATTGAGTAACCGGTTATTCCAATTTTCCGCAACGTGTTTAGAAACAGCAAAAGTTTACGACTACAAAAAGAGCCCATATCCATAAGGAAAAGAAAAGTAAATCTATTCGCGTCCGCTTGGCGCAATAAACCGATTCCCACAAATAAAGAAGCCGACGGCCAGACAATGGGGAATATTTTGAAGCAAAACGCTCGTTGAATCCCGCTAGTGTGGGATTAGGAAGATCTGCAAGTAAGTCAGTCGGTTGCGGCGGTTGCGCAACGACGGCCGCATTGCACGTGAAGAAAAAAAAAAGTGCAGCCGCGCGCCGTGGCTGGTCGGTCGACCGCCTCTCTCGCGCATTTTATTATTGCTCGAGCCGCGTTTTGCGGTACTGCTGCTGCTGCTGCTGCTCCTCTCTCGCGAAAACGACATTACTGTCATTAGCGCCGCACTTTTGCCCGCTCGCTCTCGCTACTCTACTCTACTCCTCTCCCCCAGCCCCTCAGCCTCTTCTCCGCTCGAATCCACATCACTATACTCCGCGCCTTCGCATAATTAAATACGAGATTGTACGTTTACATTTGGAATTCTCCCGAATTTAGCAATATTTAATTTTGGTTCGCCCGGCTCTTCTTCTTCGTCGTCTTCTTCGCTTTGCTATACGCGGTTTCTTTCGACACACACACACACACACACATTGCATCGCAGCTCAACGAAATAGAGAACCGAAAACACACTTACGCGGGCGCGCGAAAATTCCGGGCTATTACGATAATCACAATTTTCATTGTGCGCGCACGCGAGAAAAGCGCTCGCTCGCTCGCGCGCGAGGCGTCAAAAACTCTGTTCGTTAATTGAAAAGAGCACGCGCGCACTCGCTCTGCAGCCTCATGAATATACATGCACACATAGGAGAAAAATCATTAAACGGAATGCTGCTATGCGCGCGCTCGCGTCGGCACAATTAACTCCCCCGGCCCGGGAGTAATAATTAATTTGCAATTAGCGAGTCTACGCGCAACTCGCGCCCGCTGCTCGCTTTGTTTCTCGGGTTTCTTTCGACAGGCGGCGGCGGCGACGACGAAAGCATAGCTCCCTCCCAAATCGCTCGATGCGCCGCGCACCAACGCGTGATAGCGTTTTAATTCCTTCAGGAAAATGGGCGGGACGTGAGCCGAGCGAACTACGCGCTGGAGTGCAATTTGTAACGTGCAATATCGCGATTCGCGCTATATATAGTATGTATACGTCTATTTCGCGTTCGCTAGCTCGCGTAATTAGGAATTAGCTACGTGACATTCCGCCGCGCGGAGACGATAGATATGCATGCACTCGCGCACACTCGCGAGCTGTAATATCAAGGCGTGGCGTCGACTGTTCTGTCTCTTTGTCGTCGCTTTGTATTTATCGATCTTTTATTTCCTATGATTACCCTGCTACATTGTCCCGACGTTTGATGCTTCATTTAAACGTGTTAATCAAATCCATTGTCTAGTGCCCATGCTATGTAGCTACATCTTAATATATAATTTTAAAATTTATGTGCCAATTAACTTTCATGATTCGGATACTGAAAAATATATCCCGGTTTTCTATTTATTAAATTGAAAAGAAGATAAACTATCAGCTAAGCGATCTCTATGAATCTCATGATGAAAAAGGTGATTTGATAATTAGGTGTATACATCAACACCCATATAGTAGCTCTATTCTCCTATAATGAGCCTAGATCGCGGCGAGAACGTGCGAAAATCACGCACGTGCGCTCGCAGAAAGCTCATACGCGCGTCGTCCTTTCAGCGGGTACGGTGGCAGGAGGAGGGGGGGGGGGCGAAAAAGCCTAGAGAGTGACAGCCCGGTGAAAAGCTATTAGTGCGCTCGCGCGCCGAGTCAATAAACAAAGGAGCGTTTTGGGCGATATAATATTGATTAATGGGAGGTTAAGGAAGCGTGCCTAGCGTTTAGTCAAAGTTCACTCTAAGGTTCGCGCTCGCTCTTGCCCCACCCCCTTCGTCAGCCGGGCCGCGTTTCCCTCCCGCTTGCGTTCGCCCCATCCTCCATACCTCCTCCCACTGTGCTCACTCACACTTCGGTGTGTGCCGAGCGATTATCGAATTTCCTCCCCGTAACAATGAGGTCCTATTAACTCCCACCCTCTTTGCCTCTGCGCCCTCTCTCTCTCGCTCTCCCTCACTCACCCATATACACAGAGCGGAGCGCGCCGATGCAGAGAAGAGTGAGCGAGCGAGAGAGAGAGAGAGAGAGCGGAGGCTGAGGCGCCGCCGTCGCCTTTGTGTATTGTTAAGTCTATCCGCATTAAGCGATCCATAATGCGCAGCTACTCCTCTCGCGATAAATCGCTCCAAATTGCTTCTCGGTCAGCGACAATGAATTAATGATGTCGATCATCGCCTCCTCGCCATCGGCTATATCTCGAGCCCAGGCCCCATAGCTTTTTGTATTGTCACGCGCACATAAACACACTCTGTTATGATGACGCGCTCAGCTCAGCTCTGCGTGTGTGTGTGTGTGCCGTGGAATTGCTTCTTTCAGACTTCGATGTAATCGACGTGAAATTAGATAATCGTTCGATGTACGGGCATTGTGCGCGCGATTTGGACATTCGTCTTCATCTGTGTATGACTGACTGGCTGTCAAGCACAGAGAGTGTATTACAGATACGAACACGTCAGTCCCGCTTGCGGGGACAAAAGTAAGCTTTTCAGCGAGTCTCGCGTACACGTCTCGGCACTTCTTCTCCTTGCCCGGACGATATCGAGGCAATCGACAACGACGCGGCGTTAATACTTGATATGTTCGCTGCTAGCCTCTCTCTCTCTCTCTCTCTCTCTCTCTCTCTCTTGTCGCTTGGCAAATATTTGAGAAAATAGAAGGTAAAAAAGCGAGCGAGCGAGGAGAGAAGGAGAGAGAACGAACACGTGAAGTAGCAACGTACGTGTGCGACCCGCCGTGTCGTATACACGCGACATGCTCTAATTTCTTCGTTTGCATTCTCTAAAAAAAGAAACTTGTCCTTTTATCTTTGGAGTGCTCCAACTATCTTTTCCAAGCCGTAGTAGTCGTAGCAGCAGCAGCGGCAGCAGCGGCAGCAGCAGCAGCAGCACGGCACACACTCGACTCGCTATACACAGCAGCAACGGCCCGCTCCAGAATTCTAGATACTAGAAGATTCTTCTCGTCTTCGTTTTCCCTCCCCCGTCCCCCTTCACCCGGTAGGCTTGTTTGCTACGCGAAAGTCCCATCTTCCGGGGAACCAATTAGTTGCTTTTTCCTTCGAGAAAAGCTACCGACTTTACTTGTCTCCAAACTTACCTTTCTCGAGCGCGCTCGCTCTCTCTCTCTCGCTCTTGAGTATCTTTAGAAAAAATTCCTCGATAATAAGGTCTAGAGTCGAGAGAGGGAGGGAGCTTTTTGTTTCAAAAAATGTATCGCTTCGTATTGTTCAATTTGACAGTAACTATGTTCTTCCGTGTTTTTCGTGAAAACTTTTTCTGTCTTATTAAAACGTCAATTGCCATTACTTTTTCAAGTTCGTTTAGGTAGCATCATTATTTCGAAAATAAGCATTATAATAGTAATGATCAATAAAAAATTAGAAAAAATCAACTTATAATTTAACTTAATTAAGAATCTAGATTTACATCTAGTAACGAATATTTCAATAAACATTGATAGCACAGTGAGAACCAGGAACCCGAAATATTCGGCAATTCCAAAAATACACCCCACACGGATACACCTCACATGCGACTGAAAATTTTTTTAAGCACGCACTCGTGCCCCGCGTATTGAAGAGTCTCATTAGTGCTGTTTGTTATTGTTTGCGCGACACTCGGGCCTCGGTAAGAAAAAAAAAGTAAAAAAAACTTGCGCGCGATACGAGAGGAAAGAGTGAGAGAGAGAGGAAAGGGTGCCCGGAGGTGTCACGTTGATCCCGCTGATTCTCACACCTCGCGTGGGCGCGAGTGAGCGAGCGAGCGCCTTGTCATCCGGCCCCCTTCTTGAAGCGTCGTTCAGAGACGGCTCCGCTACTACTTCCCCCGGCTACTTGTCCCCATTTTTGGTTTCCTTTTAAGCAGCCTCCCTCACAATACGCGAAAGCTTGTTAAGTAGAAGCACACTTGCGCTGATATAGACCGGCTGCTTCCTGAATTCGTCTTCTCTGAAGCTCTTGCTACGTATGCTCGTGTCTTCGAGGATTCCATGTATGTTGACAGTTCTAGTTATTTTGCATTCTTTGGAAGCAACAGTTATCGATACTACTACTTATCAGTAGAAACTGTACTGTATTTTGCAATAGGTTAATTACGTATTAAAACTGAACCATTTCTAGAAAAATATACGAGTTCTAACAAAAGCTAAAGACATGTGACACTCCTTGAGGCGTATACTTATACCTTTGCCGGTTGTTTAGACACATGCATCTGAAGTTTAATTAAAAGTTTTTTTTCAGGCTTCATTTTCAGCCACGAGCCCAAATTCATATTTCTAAAAATACTTGCTCAAAAAGCAAGAACGTCACGTCTCGCGCTACTTTGACGACGGGAAAAAGAATCTCGCGCTCGCGCGCGCGCGCTCGTTCGCTCGCGGTGTCGACGAGTTCGCAAGCGCGCGAAAGGCAGCATAGCACGGGTTGGGAGGAGGGGAAAAAAGCAGAAGAAAAGAGGAGGAATCCAAAGAGAACAAATGTGAATAAAGAAGAAAATAAGAAAAGAAAAGCCGACAGGAAAGAGTGTATAACGCGAAGGTCGCCCGAGGTAATACACACCGCACACGGTCGAGGGCACTCGGCGACTTCAGACTTTAGTAATTGTAAAGCGCGAGCGCATTGTACGTGTACAGGCCGAGTGATGACGGGAGTCTGCACGGAGATTCCTATACGCGAAAAGTGCGCGACGTTGGTGTTGCTGCGCGAGCTCCGTTGTGTGTGTGTGTGTGTGTGTGCCCGCGAACGCGTGCATCAGCCAAGTGGAAAATAGACTGCCCGGATAATTGAAGTTCGTAATCGGACTTGTGCGCCGCCGCTGTGCGACAAGTTCGCTCTCGCGAATCGCCGGGGAAACGGAATGCGTCCTGGCATCAGGGAGTTTTTTTCGCTCTTTTAACCCTTTCGCACGCGGTGGTTCGAGGATTTTCTCTTTGATTCGCTTTTCTCGCTACTGGCTTAAACTTTTTTTCCTCGTTATCGCGTGCAACAGTAAAATTACTCAGCATCGATAAAACGAGTTTCCTTCGTTAAAGAAAGCTTTCATGTTTCATACATTAGCACGCTTAATCATACCATTAAGGTTTTTTAAAAATGCGTCTTAATCACTTAATACGGTTCGGAACTCTTTCCGCAGCGAACACTTGAAAATTCAAGCAGAGATGAATTAGCATCGAAGATAATGTACGCCAGAGCTCATCTCCTTCGGAAGCGATGTTTGCCCGGTTCTTATACTCGGCCCCGTTCCGCGTAAACAGACCGTTCCCATGCACTTTTTCCAGCCGGCGGCCTTCCTCATCGCGCTCGGCCGCGCGTGCCCCCGCAGTTATCTCGAGATTTGCTCCTCATTAGTCCGGGGCGGGGGGAGTTGATAGCAAATGCGTGCTTGCTGGAAGCTAGGGATGGAAAACAAAAATTCCTCTCCCCTACTCTCTGCGAAAACAATCGCAAAACGACGGCGGGGCTTCGTCGTTTTCTTTTTCAGCCTTTTTTTCGGTGGGTCGCCGCGCATACATTGCCGCCCGGCGAAGATGATGATGGGATGATGAACCTCGCCGACCCGAGAGAGTCGGAGAAGGAGAAAAAGCAAAGCGCCGCGGGAGGAAGAGAAAGAGACGGCGACTACTACTTCATTTGCCGGAGCTAATGGTTTGGAGCCGGGCAAGGAGGTTATTATGCGGAAGTACAAAAGCGATACCTTTGCAATTAAGAAATACGGCTGCATTCTAAACTGTCCCACGGCTCTCGCTTTGTTTCGCCAAAGTCCTGCCGAGCGAGCTTTCTTCTGCGTTCTTGTGCTTTTTTGTGTCTTGCTCGTTCGTTTATTTTTCTCCATATTTTGTAGTTTCTTTGCTTTTCTACCTTTTGCGGGGGGAGAAATTTTTTCATACGTCTTGACCTCTGAACCGTTGTTTATTTGGGCTAGCCCTGGGCGCCGATTTACTTTCAAATGGTACCTTTGAATAAACGAAAAGTGGCCATAATTGAAACGGAAGAATTTCCTCGGAGTTTAACTTATTCCGAGTTTTGGAAAGTTCAATTACAGGAACGAAAATAGTTGGTCGGTGTATATACTGTGATTTTACGAAACTTTCGAAGCCACGAAACTTTTTCCGGGCAGAAAAAAGAAGTTTCCTTGCAATCGATACATAAATAATTCATAAGTATAGCGTTCTTGTCGTTATTTCTTGGGAATCTTTCTGTACCGTAGTCGTGCCATTACTGGCTAAATAATATAGACAGGAGCAGGAGGACGAAGGAAGAGAAGAAAAAGTGCGAGATACGCGGCAAAGAAGCGACGCATCTCCTGAGGTGTGCTCTTGCGCTTGCAAAAGAGGGAGAGAGGCTCGCGGGGAGCGGAGAAACTCCGATAGTATAAGGGAAGGTAGGCTACACGGTACGTAAAAGAGAGCGAGGAGAAAGAGAGAGAGAGAGAGAGAGAGAAAGAGAGGGCGAGGGAGAAGGAGGCTGCAGTAGACTGGGTACACGAAGTTGGGACGAAGCGAGGAATATGAAACAATCGCTTCATTGGAAAGTCAAGAATCTCTCGAGCCCGTCGGCGTTTGACTTGCCATTAGGAGCGTCAGTTTTAATTGTGCCTTCTCTCTCGCTCGTTCTCTTGGTCGTCGTCGTAGGTGCCGTCGCGCCCGTATCCCTCTCGTCGGCGACAACGTCGTCGTAGACTCGCTGCACACACGCACGCGAGTCTGCCGCGCGTCTCGTACCTCGAGTATATATATGTGTGTGTGTGTGCGTATGTGTACATGCAGGCATAGAGCGATGTAGCCCGCGAGCGCTAGGAGCGCGCCCCGTGCCCTTTAGCGATGTCTCATTAGTTGCAGCACACTGCAGCGGATGAGTACTTCCCTCTCTTCTTCTTCTTCTTCTTCTTCAGCTCGCTCGCCCTAGCTACTGCTGCAACGGGGATACGAATAGGAAACTCGACTCTCTCTCTCTCTCTCTCTCTCTCTGTCACTCGACAGCCGCCTTCTTATTCGCGCTCGCGCTGGGCCACTTGCACACACCACCCCACGCGGCCAAAGAGACCGGCGACGCGCGTGCGTGCAGCCGCGGGGCTTTTTTCTATCCTTGCGCACGCGCCCGCCCCGTGTGCACTTGATGAGCCGTGTGCATATATACGGCGGGGATAACGATTCGTTCGAGCGCACGTGCTTTTGTCGAAGTCAAGCTTAATTTGCGCTTAATTGATCGTCAATATTTGCAAATATTTTTTGTCAATTTCAGAGCAAATAAAAATGTTTATTAGGATTTATGTCAAGTCATGTCTGATTGAATAGTTTATTGCTCCGTCCATATTATGCTAATTGGATTTGCGTGTTCAGTAAAATTACTATAATTTTATGAGTTTCATACTCTTACTCCCGGCCGTGCCTTTTTATCTTAATGAAATTTATCTACATCTCTGATTTGGATATATACTGTATTTTTAAATTTTGTTCCATCAAACTTTAAGAAAAATTCATTAGAATATTATAGCTAAACTCATCGAAATTTTCCATGAAAACTATTCATTGCAGGAAAGAAAAAAAAATGCAGAATTTCAAGCGTTTACGAGCTAAAGCCAAGGAGGAACGAAGGCTTCGTCTAATATATAGACACCGGCGACAAGGAAGCTTTCTCTTTCTCTTTCTCTCTGTCTGTTTTCTGCGATATAGAGGGAAGAAGCACGCGCGTACGAGTGCGCCCGATACACGCGCACGTTCGTTCGTTCGTTGCCGGGGACACGAGCGAACCGAGAGCTAGAGCGAGAGCGAGCAAGCGAGAGAGCAAGAGAGCCGGGATAGTTGCTCCGGGCGTAGCTTGATTATTTTCCGCTAGCTCGTTCATTCAGGTGAAGCGTGCGCGCGAGCGCATGGCGGAGGTTCAATTGGAAACAGCAATCACTGCTCGCTCCTGTATTTTGTTCTCCGCGCGCAGCAGCAGTAGCAGCAGCAGCACCGAGCGAGCGGCGAACTCCAATAATAAGCTTTCTCCTATATTGCCTCTTCAGCCCCGACGCCGTTGCCGCCTTCGAGCTTTCTCTCCCTCTCTTTCTCACCCCTTGTTTCCTCTACTTCCACTTTCCCGGCCTTTCTCGAACACAAGAGAGACGAGCGATTCTCCGCGAGCGGCTCGCGCGCTCTTTCACGTTCGCCCGATCGTCTATCCTTATATACCGGCAGCTCTCTCTCTCTCTCTCTCTCTCTCTATATATATATAGTATATACGTGTCGGGAGACTTGGAAGCTGCTTTTCGAGATACAGTAGCTTGTCTTCTTCTGTATGAGATGTGTTTTATTTCTTTGATTGATCCTTTGTCTTTTCCATCGTTCATTGAGTAAGCAACCTTGTGATGGATAGGGATACTTCGTCCTCCAGCAATACATATGTTGCATTGTTTTATTTGTCGTAAATACTGTATGTGACTGGTTGTCACGTCTATCTGCAATATTACAGAAAAGATTTCAAAAGCTTTATATTTTCAATGTTTTACAAAAATATTTTTTTACTTCGATATAAAATACGGTATAAAGTGCGTATTTGTAATTTATTCCTTTTCAGCGAGCTTACATTTCCCGGATTTTAAAAATATTGAAGTTTTTTATTTGCAAAAGAACATCAGTTATTACGAGGAAAGATATTGCCTGCAGGTATACTCAATCACAATAAAAGCCCGGGGAATAAAAAGAAAAATACACAAAGAACGATATACTGTTCTCCAGCGCAAGGGTCATTAATCCGAGTGAAATCTCGAAATATCAAAAATATTCCGATCCTCTCTCTCACTCTCTCTCTCTCTCTCTCTCTCTCTCTCGGAATTTTTTACCCAGTCCATACCTCGATATCAGGACATGAATAATTTTTATCATTACGCAGCGAGGAATTAATTTGTTTGCTCTCGGCCCCGGCGCGTTCTGATAAACAGCCAAACGCGGCGTAAAGAGAAAACAACGATAACGAAATTTGGCATTGTCATCTTTAAAATAAACTCGTGAAAAAAAGCGTGAAAAGAAGGGGGTGAGAGGGACAAACAGCGTTCGCGCGCGCGCACACGCACGGGGGTACACAAAAAAATCAAAGCTTCCTGTTTGTCAAACACACGTTAAAAGCGCGGGTGAGCCTGAACACGAAGGGACACGCGCGCGGCGCTGCAGGGACGCGGCGAAAAAAGAAGTAAAGAGAGAGAGAGAGAGAAAAAGAGAGAAAAAGGCAACACTCACGCACGGGTGAGAGGAAAAAAATAGGGGGAGCGATTTTCCCTGTAAACTGCAGGCTCGATTTTCAGGCAGTGCGAGTGTAGGCAGGCAGGCGCGATGCAGCCGGCAAATGTCAACGATAGTGCGATTACCGGTGCGGGTGCCGGCCCTCGACTCTAACCCTTCCGGCCTGTAAACGGCACATAAATACATCGATTCAATTCCGTTTGGCCGCTGGAACGTGCGTATACGCCGGGGGAGAGTCGCGAGTAGTCCCCATTCCATCGCTCTTTCTCTCCCTCACGCGTAGCCGCAGTTCCCGCGTATGTGTATCTGTGTATACGCATAGCAGAGAGAGAGAGAGAGAGAGAGAGAGAGAGAGAGTGAGAGAGCAACGTATTCGCCCTTCTATAAAAATTTATCGACTGGCAAATTGTTTCGCGTGCGCCTCTCGCCGCGTGTACGCAAATGGGAGCGAAGGTCCTCGTACATGTGGGGGTGGTTCTCTCGCATACTGACCGTTCCGCCGTTAAGCCCCCAGCACACGGTCAGCCTTTAATTAACAAAAAGTCATTAAACTTTTCGCGGCGGGACCATCGAACGCGACTCTGAGTGCGTCCATGCTCTCTCTCTCTCTCTCTACCTTTCCTTGTTTTCACGATTGCCCCCGTTTTAGACCCTTTTATGAGCGACTTGTTCGCGAATTTCTTCAAATGCCCCCGACGTCAAACGGCCGAATGAAACTTTACGGCTATGTACCTACACGTACATGCACACACACCATGACCGCTGGACTATTGCTCTTTACGACCAATTATTTTTTTTTTTTTTTTTAAACATATATTGTTAGATTAAAAGTACATTTATCCGTAAAAATTGTGCTTTAAAATATAAGACTTTCGTAAACGAAGATAAACGAAATTTTATTTCGGAAATGAGGCCGGAATATCTGCATGGTAAAAATAAATGTTGGTCTCTTGAAAACAGGTACGCAACAATCGTAAAAATCATTTTAATGCGATGCGCATAAAATATTTAGCAAGAAACGTAAACGACATTTGATATTATTTTTAGAGAACGCATTCTTGCGCAACTCCGCCGAATATTTTATTACCGCAAATGGGTGGAAAAACATATTGTGCATTCCGCATTTAGCGGAATGAATTTTCGGGAAAACGGGAGATCATCAGATATGGCTTCGTTAGGCCAGAGCGAGCGAGCGAATTTCGTCTAACGTTACTGCGATCACCCGGTGTAAACGATACGCATCGCACACGAGAGAGCGTTGTTTAGATATTTTATTCTGTATTCCGTATATGTGACTACATTTCCCGGGGACTAGGCGGCCACCACTGCTGCTGTTGCTGCTGCGTTGTAATGCGAGCTTAACACGACAAGGCGATAATGACGAGCATAACCATTACAGCTATGGTTGGCGAACGCTAACAGGGGGGGTTGTTGCGCTTTTTGGCCGCGGTTACCGAGCGCAGAGTACGGCCCAAGGGCTAAAAATTACTCGACCAGAAAATTAAATTGTAAATCGCGCCGCTGCAGCTTGCCGCTCCTTGTTTTCTCGACTGTGAACGGAAAAAATTCGCGCCGAATTCGGCTGGCGATTCTAAATCCGGATAATTAATTCTGATGCGAGAAGTCGTAAGAGCCCCCATGAAAAGCTAAATTTATTGGATCTTCTTGTTTATTTAAACAGTTAGCCAGTTATTCTATAAAATAAATTCTCACCTTCCTAATACGATCTATAAATACGCCTAGGCAACTTATTTAAGAAAAGTAAAAAATGACGACCGAATCGAGCGCGCGACTTTTTCACCTCGATTAATTTCGGAATCGGCAGCGATCCAGCCGCTAAGCCATTCGAGCCGCGCGGCACATTCCACGCGTTCTTCGGCTCCATGGAAAGCTAAAAGAGAGAGAGAGCGTCAGAGCGAATGAACGCGCGAGTGTGCACACCGAAAGAGAGAGAGAGAGAGAGAGAGAGAGAGAGAGGGCCGAACACCGCAAACCCGAAACGTTCACTAATTTTCTGTTTAGTCGTAAAATAAATTCGCCGGGGCATCCGGGTGCTTCGACCCGGGGAAAATGGTCTCGTGCGCCCGCGTATTCTCTCTCCCACCCCTGTAAGCGCGCGTCGCGCCCCGCGCCACTATACTCTTCCCACTACCTCGCGTTTCTCTGTTTGTGCCTTGACGTTAGTGTATAGGAGTCCGATACTGCGCGAGAGCACGACGACGACGACGACGACGACGAGGACGCGACGACGCTGGTCTTTATGCGGCGGGGAGCGTCGAAATTTGGAAGCAGAAGTAATCGAATTTGTTGGCGTCGTTTAATGAGAGCCGCACAATAGTTGTCCGCATGTAATTGGTACGCGCAGACCGAACCCCTACGCGCATGTCGGGGTTACTATGGCCCTGGAACTATTTCGAACGGAGAATGTCTCTTGTTTTTGGAGAAAAATTGTAAAGCGAAAGGATGCAGGGTAGATGCCAATTGGTGCTTACGACTCTTCTTTAGATGATTTTAAGCGTTCATTAAAAAAAAGGTTTTGTATTCGCATAATCGACGTCACCCATTGAGCCTTAATTAATCTGTCGAGGTGGGATTCTTGAGCTGATTTAATGCTATCGAGAAAACTCGGTGGCCATTTCGGTCCGGTATTTTGGTGAAACGAGCGTGCAAAGACCCCCGCGCGCGTCTATTTACCAATATAGTGATTAAATGTTCCATGAAATCACGAGTTCCACGTCATAACATTTTAAGAGTGCGTCCTCTCAGCCGCTTGCATGTGTGCGCGCGCGCCCCATCGAGTGACGGGTTAATACTCGTGGCGCGGGTCAAGTGCGACGGTATGCGCGAGAGCGAATGTGTACGGGTGCGAATACACGCATTTACCCCCGACTCCCTCTCTCGTTCTCGTATATATACCTACACACGCACATAGAGACGTGCTTGCTCCCTTGGATAGGCTTAAATCGTCGCGCGGCCCTCATCAACGAAACTCTCCTTCACCTACCGTTTAATTACAGCATACTTAGCTGACTGTGCTCTGCGTGCGCGCGCTCTCGTCTCTTTATTTGCGCCGCCTTTGCGACGTACATGCTCTCTCTTTCTCCTACTTGCTCTTTCTCGTTCTCTCGCTCCCTCTTTCCCTTTTTCTGCTCTTGACACAACGCGAGCGATGCGGGAGCGAAGAAAGGAGAGGAATGAAAATCGAGATAGAGAAAAAGAGCGAGAGCGAAAGAGAGAGAGAGAGAGAGAGAGAGAAAAGGAGCGGCGTGTATGTAGGAAACGCGAGAAAAATAAAAGCCGCGAGCGAGCGCACTGATGATTGTCGAGCAGTTTTCATACGTGCTGCTCGCTCAAAAAGAAAATTGAAAATATAATGTCGTGCTCGCGAGTGCGAACGCTAGAATTTTCAAGCGCGTTAAAATCAGCGCTCGTAAAATTTAACGTCGCAGCGTTATTTCGAAATTATTCGCGCGATTATTAGATTAAAGGATGTAAAAGGCGCGCGCATTTTCGCGGGCTAATGAGATTCTCCGACTAACGAATCTCATTATAGAATCCGAGCGGAAATTGAAATTGACTTCTAATTGTTCAAAAGTGCCCTTGTCTACAATTCGTTCAATTATTGGTTACTTATTCCAAAATGGTCCTTTGATCAGCCAAATTAAATCTAATGATTTTTTATTTATCGCCAATTCATAGATTCATTATTGAAATATATGTTGAGGAAATCAAATTTTTTTCCTTATCTTCTAAATAAAATTTTTTTGACCTTACTATTTTACTCATAGAAGGTATATGTAAATGTGATTTATATCCGTATTTGTATATACATCCAAAAGGATTGCTAAACAAAGTATAAATAATTTATAAGGAAAAAACATAATTCGATCCACTACAAAACCGTGACGCACGGCCATTCTATTTATTACAACGTCGAATGCGACCTGATCAGACAAAACACCGTGGACAGCTCACGTCGCTTATTGCTCAATAAGACGAAAAAAATACGACACAGCGCAGACAACCGCTGTATCTCTATATACCGGCTCGTAACCATCCTTTTGACCAAAAGCAACGGCATTGTATACGCCATTCGAACGTATCGAGTTCAGCCGCCATCCACAGTCTCTCTCATTCACTCTCCCTCTCTCTCTCTCTCTCTATCCCTCTTGACAATACTCGTTGTTATTTATTAATATTGCCTCTCGTTACGTGATCGCGCGCTTCGACGTTCACTTTGTGGAAATACACATGTGCCGAGTGACCCGAACACGCGCGCGCGCGTGCGCGTATGTATATAATGCACAGACCGCGTCGCTCGTATAACGTTCGAAATGGCCTCGAAAGCGCTACTATAGCTCGCTCTTCTCTCGCCGGAGGATCGATGGCCGAAAAAGATAAGAGTCGAAGGACACTACAGCGCCTGACTGACGGATCTTCCAAATGATTTTGTCCTCCCACGTTATATAGCCTTTTATATAAAAACCCCCCCGCCCGCCCCCCTTCACTCTATGCGCGGCCATTTTTCTCCGCTGGGCATTTTTTCTCTCCGTCTCCGTCTACGTTCGTTGTATGTATTTCTCTCTCTCTCTTTTCCCTTTTTATTTTCGAGACGTGCTTTATACTATATACACACACACATATATATATATATACACACACACACACACACACACACACACACACACACACACACACACACACACGCGTGAGCATGCGAATGTCGCGCTCTCTGCATATTGAACATAAACCGGAACGAAATCATTTTTTCCTTTCGAGCGCCGCCGCGAGTAGTATAGTGTAAATAAAAAATTGCACCGGCACACGAGCATGCACAAGCGCTCTTTCGAGATTTCTGAAAAATGATACGGGGAATTTCAATAAGCGTTTAATAAAAGCGCGGCAAGATTGAACCCGGAGATACGCAGTCCTACGTCAAAAAAGTATACGAGTTGCATAAATACTGTACTGATTATATTCAGAATGTCGTCATATTGTGTCTCAATTTACGAGAGCTCTCAAGCTGCCTCGGGAATAAATTCCTTTTATATGATGAGAATTTAAGTCGAAAAAATGTCATAAATCCCAAAAAGTTAATTAAACTTCTGCCCATCATACATTTGTCTGCACTCATAGCAATAAAAATATCGTCACAGCAATATCAAATAATTAATCACATCATATTAAAAATTAAAAATACCTGCTTTTTAAAACTCTTTTTCAAAACAAACGCGTGGAACCTTCGATGCACCATACCATTCAGCGTCACATTCGCATCGAAAGTTTCGCCACTCCCTACGTCGAAGTTTTCGACTCGGAGAGGATTCGACTTGTGCACTTGCAAGCTCCACGGATACACAGCGTTGGAAAAGAAGGGAAGAGCAAGCGAGAGGCGGAGGAGGGAGCAAACGACGATGGTGGAAATATCGTTAGATTATACTTAAGATGTCTATTGGACGCGAGCCAATCTTCGGCTCCACTGCACCTCTCTCTCTCTTTACCACGCGGAGATTCCTGTGCGGGGTATATAGAAGCTTGCCAGAAGCCCCGACGACAATGAGTAGAGCACGAAATTTTCTAGCGATCGATGAACTTTTTTCAATTCGAATGCGTGATTCCTTATACTAGCTCACGCACCTCCAACTTTATCGCGTACGTACGCAAGTGCGTGCTTAATTCTTATATTGACTTTTAGCTTCGAGTACCCAACTCGCGCTATAATTTGTAGCGACATTAGAAACAGGAGCGAGAGAGGTGAAAAATTCTCATTACTGCAAATCGCTTTCCTTTCGTACTTAAACTCCTCCATCGCTCGGTGAGCTTGCGCTCACGTACGTACGTACGTACATAGGTACGTCTGTGCACCGCCTTCAATTAATTAACGACATTAGTTAATAACGGCCACGGCCGCCTCCAACAGACGAAATATAATCTCGTACACGCTTGTATATATACATGTACAAGCGTACGTGTGTGGCACCCAGGTAAAATTCATTATAATTATATGTGTTATGTACGGTGTTCTTTGCGAGTACGGCAGCCAACTTTCTCGTTACTTTGCACACGCGCAAACACACCGGCGGCAGCGGCGGCGTCGGCTTCGTCGCACCCCCTCCCTCTTCATCCCTCTCTACGTATTTACTCTTCCACACGTATATCTCGGCGGTTGCGGTCTCGCCTTCGCTGCTGCAGCGCCGAACTGCAGACAGAGGGAGGGCGGGTGGCCTCCCCCTCCCGCGAGGTGCCGCGCGCGAGCGCGGGGGTGAGATGAAAGTGAGACGGCGGCCGGGCGGAGAGAAAGGAGAGAGAGGGAGAGATAGAAAAGGCCACTATACCACCGCCTCTCTCTCTCTCTCTCTCTCTCTCTCTCTCCCTCGCCCTTCCTCGCGCGTTCGCGCTCCACTTTTATATATATATATATACGAACTCTTACGCGAAACTTCACAGACAAATGGAGAAATATTTCGTAACAGGGACACGTTCCTTCAGAAATTAAATATAGCGATGGAGGGTGTATGTGTGTATGGACAAGCGCTCGCGAGAGGTAGAGAGATAGTGAGCTCTCGCGTGGATGTGGAGAGTGTAGAAGAGAAGAGGATGAGCATTGAGGGAAGAAGCATCGCGTGTGCCCCCGTGTACGAGCCCGCGAGGGAGGGAGAGCTCTATGAGTTATTAATACCGCGAGCGCTCGCGCGGTGCCGAGCAACGCGAGGAAAAATGATATTTTTAATAATGCGAAATATTATTTTCTCGTTTGTTTATGTTTTTTATTTGTGTTTCGCCGCCGCCGCCGCCGCCGTCCACTGTACGGCCGCGGAGTTACATTAATTGAATTTTTTTCGTAGCGTTAACGTTATTTCGCCCCGGAGTTTTATATCACTACTATACAAAAGACGAGTGCGCGCATTTTCGTGATTATTGCATTATTCATCGCGGATAAAAACATTAAAAGAGATTGACAAAAAAAGAGCCTGACATCACGTTTCTTTTTGCCTTCCGGAATATTTTATTTAACGCCGTGCAGGCTACGACGACGACGACCTTATAGTACACGCACACACGCGCATAAAACAAAAGATACATTATAAAAGAACCGCGCGGGCGCGCGAGTCCAGTGACAGATAACTGCTGGCCGTGCGAGTAGTACGCGCGGTCGTGTTGAAATTACTCGGCGGTCATGGATTCTAAATTTTGCGCGCTGGAGCGTTGTTCATCGTGCAACGATCGGCCATGGCCCAGGCGTGTACGTCTGTCACGTGCTCTGTGTCAGCGGCGGCTTTTACGATTGCAGTTATTCAATCAACACTGGCGGAGAGGGGCAAATGTTTATCGGAAGGCGCGTTACACGCGTACTTTAAAGCGCGTATCATTGCCGTGTTTCGCGCCGGGATGATTCATTGGCGGCAACGAAATTTTCTGCAACGAGCCTCGCGAAAAACGATGAATTCCCCGCGTTTGAGAGTGTCAGAACGCGCTCGTATGAGTGTGTGTGACTCTTTTTGCCTAGGCTATAGCCGATCGTAAAGCGATGATTTACAATGGCCGAGTAAAGTACCAAGTGAGTGGTTCCAAATTTCGCGTGAATTCCCGAATTATTCAAGACGCGAGTTAACTTCGAGCACTTAAAATAACTCATCTTCCACCGCGAATGCTTCTCGTAGTACGTTCCTCTGTGCTGCTTTAGTTTTTGAAACTTTGAGGGTGAAAAATAAAAATGAATAATAAAAATGACCGCGCGCATAGCTCTTTTCGTAAAAAGGCCGGTTGTCGTCGACGTATAAATTGAGAGGGGGTCGAGAGACAGTGGAAGGCATTCCAACAAATAGATGGCGGAGCAGCCAATCGATCTTCCGGGGTCGGGCCCTCGAGGACTCGTGTTTTTCGAATTAGATTGTCTCCCGCATTGTGGGGTGTCTGCGAAATGTTCTAATGCGCTCGTAAAAATTCCTTGCATCGGTTATTGCACGAGCGGAACTCGTTTGCACACAATTCCGGAGATCGCTCCGTATACGCGCGCAGTCGGGGCACGCGCAAGTAAATATACCCTGCGCGACTCTCAACGAGACTCCTGTGCTACAAATTAAACTATAAATACCACCAGACGTATGGGACTGAACGAAGGTCTTTAATGGAGTCTCTCATAGCGCTTGAACGTTGATCGCTTTGATCGTAATGTAACATTTGAGCTTTTCCGAAAAGTCGTTTTTCTCGCGTTAGCGTCGCGAAATATAAGCTTTAGTCACTTGATTGGGGAGCTCAAAATAATTCTCACCACTAAATTATTGTATTAAAACAAAAATAAAGTCGAGCCACGCCGCGTTTTCGATGTTTATATAAAACATTTATAAGTTACTTTTGGATACACTTCAAAACGTTATTTACCTTCTCGCGGCCAATGCAATTAATATATTACACCCAAGAAACACGCGCGTCATTATTCGAATTCCATGACAATTTCGCATCTGCACCTCGTCTGAAAAAGAAAATCCTCAAATCTGGACTCGCTCCAACACACGTGACAGCCGCAGAAAAGAATGGCTTAACACGCAACAAACGCAGTCGTAAAGCCGGCCACGCGCTTGTCGCTCGTAAAAATCATTTGGCGTAATATCGAAGCATCGGATAAGGGTAATTTCGCAGAGTAAAAGTCGGCGGCTGCGGCGGCGGTGGGGACTGGGAGAAGAGGGAGTGAGGGAAAGATCGGACTCGTAGCATGTGCGATACACGCGTTTTGCGATACCCGAGATGCGCTCTGCGCGCGCCGCGGCAGAGAGCCGCGTGTTTTTTGTCGGTCTGCGAGATCTCTCTGAGCTCGCCGACGCTCCCGTGCTCACACTCACACATACGTATTACATACGTGTATATATATATATATATATATATATATAACGCATACGCCGGACATCGTCTGTTTGCTTTGGCTACTGACTCTCGCGAGTGAGTGCGATCTTCCTAGCCTCTCTCTCTCTCTCTCTCACTCGCACGCGTGCGCCATGTTTGAGACATAGGCGTCACCGCAGCCGGCCGGTATCCTTTTGACGATTACTCTTTCGCTCTCCCTCTTGCTCGGATCTCGACAAAAAATCACTCGTCGCACTGCTGCTGTTTGCTTTCTGTGTGTGCAACAAGGCATATTTCATCTGGGTACGTGTATGCTCGATTTCAAAGTTCTTCTCTCCTGTTGTTGTTTCAAATTGATAAACTTGTTTATTTTAGTTCTGTAATGCTATTTTCAATTCCTTAATGATATTCAGTTAATAAAGTCATATTATTTGATCATAATACTTGCATTTTTAATAGCAAGTCGTAGATAGCATTAATCATAAGTTTTATCAAAGAAATATTATTTGTAATCTAATTACACTTAATTTAATATATGAATATTCTAAGAGATTATTGTATATCTCTCAACTCATAAGCAAAGGCTTTATTAGCGATCGGACCATTCAAAATTTTCTTCATAAATAAAAATAGACTATATGCCACTCATATATTATTTACAAAAATAATATCTTTATTGATATTTAGCAGTGGAAAAAAAATTTGATGTGAATAATTAGGTTACCATATGAATATTAAAATCATCTTCTTATAAATGTGACCTTAAGTATCCACAAATACGATCTTTGCGAAGCAATTATAATATTTCCGGTGAAGATTTGTGTATTCGGAGCTTAGCAAATTGTGAAATTGAAATATTTATATAAAGCGTTGCTCCAATAATAACGTTTTATTAAGGATCATCGAGCGCGCGGTCGAAGGTGTATACGCAGAGGGCGCGAGAAGGAGCAAAGGAGAAAGAGAGATAATGGGAAGACTTAGCAGTAACAGTGTCTCTCTCTCTCTTACTCTCACTTACTCTCGCTCACTCTCTCTCTCTCCCGATTCCCGATGCGACTCTGGCAGTTTCCGACGGAGCGAGGAGAGCTGGTCGTCGTCACGCTATTAGCGCCGAGTTAGCTGGGGCCGGAAATGAAGTGAGGGATAGAAGGGAATATTAATAACTGAATCTAATCAATTCTGTGAAACGAGCCTGGCCACCCCTGGCCAGACTCACGAGAGAAAGTGAGCGAATGAGAGAGAGAGAGAGAGAGGGCCGTGCGAGCAAAAGCAAATCGCTCATCACGGCCGATCTAATCAAACGCCGCTTGCATTAGGCTAATTTAGCGCTATCGTCGGCCTCGTGTGCGCCCGCGACTCTAAATTAGGCCTCGCCACTTGCATCCCACCTAATAAAAATCAACCCACAGTGTAAACGTGCGCATATATACATATGTGTGTGCGTGCGGCCGCCTCGCTTCAAACGAAACGCACGCATCTATTTTTCGTTCCACTTTCTTGCAAATTATTTCGGCTGATTCAGCCGACTCTTGAATTATTATCTGCGTGTACACACTTGCAGTTCGAAAACGCTGTATACTTAGCAATTAATTAACCATCATACGGATTGTTGAAATTTTCAAAAAACAGAGAGACGTGCGAAATGTGTTTCTCTTCAATTCGAGCGCCGCCCATATCTTATTTTCTGATTCGAAGCCGTAAATATGTGGCTAATCTATTGTCAAATCTAATCTCTGCCTCGGTGCGTGGCACGTAACGCTTACTTTTTTACTTTTTTTTCTTTCCCTCCCTCTCGTCATTCCATTCCAGTATTTTGTTTCTCCGCTAAAGCTTACGCTTTATCTCCATCTCTCGTTCGCGCGTCCATGTAGCTCTGAATTTTTCGTGCGTGCATTTTATCCCTGTTTCCCCTGCCCCCTCCCTGTACCCCCTTCCATTTGGCTTTACGCACATATACACGTGTGAGCTGAAAATTATTTTCGTACTACACTCGTGTACAGACCACCGAGCGATTTTCCCTTCTCCATCTCCCCCTCGAAAATCCTTTCGCGTTGCTTTTCTTTTGCACTTTGGTTCCTTGCGTCTCCTTCGGCTCGAAAGCTGTAGCTCGCTCGTTTCCTCTCTTTCGCTTCGTGTCTTCGTATATAAGCGAGCGCAAGCTCCAATAGCGCAGGCGCCATTTGTCTCACGAAAGAGTTATCGGGCCTGGGCGAACAACGCGCGCTCCTGCCTGCACATCGGCGAGGTACACGTAAACGAACGTAAATCCCCTTGGCTGGGAGAGAAGGTTCGCCTTCTCTCTCTCTCTCTCACTCGCTTGCTCTTCGCTACTCCCGCGAGACTCTGGGATTGCAGCCAGCATCGGGATTCGATTTAAAGGAGACGGAGAGAGGGAGGTAGAGAAAGCTGCTCGATGCGCCCGCGTGTACGGTCTAATGTTACAAGGGCTGCGTCTTACACTAACAACGGGCTGTAATTAAAAATGTTTATAAACTTAAGGAAATTAAAATGAAAAATTATTCGATTGAGTACATGAATTTACAATAGTTAATTGAACGTAAAATCATAGGTAATTATGGAATTAAGGGAAAATTGTTTTGTTTTTTTTGCAAGAATTTTTAAAAAAACTCCTAGAGATATCAAAATATAGTATATCTTTTATTAGAACTAAGTTTCGAACATTATAAATATGAAATTAGGGAGGAAAGCATGTAAATAATTTTTAACTATAGTATGATTTTCAGTGGGGTTTACTTCGCTACACTACTTTCTTAAATTATAAATTTTTAAAAATAATGATCATCTGTCAAAAAAATATATGAAAATATTAGATTATAATCATTTCTATAAAGCTTCTAAGTTATGAGCGTAAGTGAGTGCAAATTAAGTAAACAGGATCCATATGAAACGCAACTTACACCGCATCTCCGTTTTTCATTAACGACTCTATATGAGCAGGCAGCCGCAAGCCCAACGGTATATAACTACTGCAATGTGGTGATCGTCTGGCCTGCAACGGTATAAAGTGCCCTTAAAGACTTTTGCACGGTAGTTCGCGGCGGAAACGACTGGAGCCGAAGTCGATGACGAGCGACGGCTGCGCCTCTCAAATCGACACGATGATTCACGAGGTCATTAATCTATTTCTACGTCGCGCGTATACGTTGTGGCGATGCCGGCAAACCCGCGTACCGACGATTTCCAAGAAGCGGCTTTTGATCTGCGAAGATGAATCGGTAGCAAGTACCGCGCGCCGCGACCATAAGTCGTGCTTCGACGAGGAGCGAAGCCGGCTTTTAAGGGTTGCGGCCCGCCGCGCTACATAGCCGCGTGCGCGCGCGGCTGCACTTAACGTCAATCAGACGCGCGGCACTGGCCGCAATCAATGGCCGCAGTGTGTTGTTCCGGTGGAAGTTGTAAGAAGCCGTTGTCTGCTTCATGAATATTTGCACTTTTCGGGATGAGCTTTGTAAATATTGCTGATTAATTAGTATCAGCTGGTCTTCAGGTATTCTAATAAATATACAATTTAAAACCCTGAGTATTTTTTTAACGTCGTAAACAAGTTTTTCAATGGTATCACTCTACTCATTTCCCATTTCCCATTTACTAAAGTTTCCAGTAGAAAAGAAAAAGAAAATATAAGGGAGAAACTTTGACCTGAATATGTTAAGATCATATTTAGGTCTTCCTAACCCGGAAATGGTCAATTGAAGCACATCAAAGGGCCTTGCGTCAATTTAACAGTTCCTTATTTCAATTGATTCGATATACGAATACCGTCATCTTCAGTTCCCCTATACTACTATCTAATTAATTCTGTATACTATTTTATTTCATTCATTGCATCCCGTCTAACTTTTTTATAATTTATGTTAGAAAAAACGGTAACTACATTAAAGTTGTTATTATGTGGTCTATCTTTGGAGTACAGAAGGGAAAAGCGAGAAGCTCGCCCATGAGTACACAGGGCTCCATAGAAAGCCAGAGGTGCGAGTGGTAGGGGAGGTGGCACAAGGAATTTGTCGCGTTGTTCTCGTGTTGCCGCGACAGAGCTCTGTCACGATAAATCATAAATAATGTTTCGCTGCTTTCCCTCTCTCTCTCTCTCTCTCTCTCTCTCTCTTCCCGCAAGAGACGGGGATCCCTCGCTCGCCGAGACGAAAAATAGAGGTGTTGCGCACTCGCTCGCGATCTTCGGTCTCTGCGTACAATACCTAAGGACAGCAACAGTAGCCGCCGTCGCCGCCGCCGCCGCCGCGTTGATATTCGAAAGCTCGGGTGTGTTGTCGTTCTGTCTCCCCGCGGTTACAACAAGGGGAGCGGGCGAGCCGTCGGTCGCGATATACTCCCCCTCGCTTTCTCATGGTGTGTACGGGTGTGTGTATGTGCACTCGACAACGAGCGACACAGCGCCCGAATATTTTCGTCTTGTAAATACCATCTATATTTACGGTCGCGTATATTTAGCGTATACGCTCTGCACCCGCGACATGGACCCGCCACACTTATGCACGCTCAGCGGTTTGGATGAGGTGGGTGTGGCGTATGCTACTGGCAGTATTCACGTGTGTTCACGTGTTTTCATCGTGCACTTGAGTCGCGAGCGATGGCTCATTTCGATGCTCCTGCAGCACCGGTTCCGCACCAACGCAGCTTTGAGATACAGGCTGGCTGGCGCGGGAGTTTTCAAAATAAGCTCATCGTCGCTGCTGTTGCTACTGCTGTTGGCGAATTCTCTCCTCATCTCCCTTTTTCCTCGTCGTGTAGGAAGAAGGGGAAGGGCGATTCTCGGGAGTGCGCTAACAGACACAAAGCCAGATCGTTTTGGCATAAGTCAAAACCTTCGGTATGCGAGGAAAGAGAGAGCACATGGTGCGACCGCTCATGTTTTCCTCCGAGGGCCTCTTTTACCTCTATTTTGCTCTTTGCTCTCAGTTCGGCTCGTATGTGTCGTATTGTTTTGGTCGTCTTGTTCAGCTTGTGCTCTTCGTTAAAGAGAGATCAACTTTGACGCGCCAAGTGTTTATCAATGAAGCTCAAAGGCCTATTCACCATTTCTACTGGTGCAATAGTTCGTGAAATACTACGCGTCTATTATCGGAGTACGTACGTTCTAATGTTTCCTTTACATTATTGATTTTCGAAAAATTAAATTAACTTTATATTATATTTTTAATGTTACTTCGATCGGGACAATTACATTCCTCAGAAAACTTATTCTCCTTTTAACTCTGACGTCGTACTATTTGTGTTTACCAAATATTTTCCTCATTTCCCATTCCATTCTCTCTCTTTCTCTCTCCTTCTCAGATGGGCGTCTCACTTACCTTCTCTCCCGCACCCCCCTCATCGTTGTTTCTCTTTTTGCCTTTGTCGTGAGCGTCTCCCGAAGAGAGCGCGACACAGTCCCCGCGAGTTGAGGCGAGGCGCGCGGCTGGACCGAGTTTATTTCCGTGTCAATTAGGCTCGTTTATTTGCCCACAGGATCTTCCCAAGTAATTACGCGTCCGTTAATAGTTAACGACATCTACCAAGCTCGGACAGGTGGCTCGGCAAGAGAGACCCGATCAGCGCGCGCGCACCCGGGACGACTGACGTGTTTACGAAATTGCGAATTCTTACCGCGCGCGCGCGCGCGCGAGCCTCGTAAAACCGGCCCGCGGAATCATGTGCACCGCCTTTCCCAAGGACCGAGTAGCCCTTACTCTTTCTGCCAAGGGGTTTTAATTTTTTTTATAGCTCGCTGTGGATTGCGCGATACATCGCCGATCTTGCACGACAATTAACGATGATGGCGTGTGAACCTTCTGGCGATCGTCGCGATACATTCTGAGGATGGATTGTTCTTGATGCTCAAGCGCTGATCAAACATTGTAAGCTTTCGGTACCGTATAATTCTCTTAAATGAGGTTCTAATGGATATATATCTCATAGCTTTAGCGATGTGTCGCTGTTTTGTGCCCCAGTGCGCAGTGACGATTGCTTCTTTCTGATGAGAAAAATGGGAGATCCAGCGTGAAGGAGAAAATCGTGGACTCCTTTTTTCTTTCGAACGACAATGGCTAATGAGTATCGCGCGCACAAAGAGGAATTCAAAGTGACCCAACTTTCCTATTACGTCGTGCGGTAATTATTTCTCTTCGCCTCTTTCTCTCTCTTCTGTACCTCTCTCTCTCCATCTTTTTTTTTTATTATTTCTGGAGCACGGGCACAAAGTTCGCTTCTTCGCCCGGAGGTAAGTCAACGAAATTCCGTGGAAAGAAGACCGATCGAGCGTGACGGCTGAGCGTCTCTTTAGCGCGCTCGCTCTTTCTCTCTCACTCGCGGCCGTACAGACAAAGGGAAGGCGAATGAGCGGACGAATAAAAGAATGAAGCGCGGACCGAGTGAGTGAGAGAGAGAAGCAGCTTCTTTCTTTCTTTCTCGCGGCGTTCGCGCGCGAGCGCGAAGAAATATATACGGGCGTTCGGACGCTTACAAATACTCCGATGAATAACCGAGTCATTTTATTTAGAGAACCGATTCGTCTTTTCCCCGGGGGTCGTTAGTAGCGTTCTCTCTCTCTCTCTCGCTTGCTCTTTCTTTCCCACTCTCTTGCTCTCATGGTGAACCAGTCTCGTCTTCTCTCACTCGCGGTCTGTCGCTCGTTCGCTCTTTTTCTTCCTCGCTCTCTCGCTCTCTTTTCCTCTATCTCTTCCTCAACTCTCTCTCTCTCTCGATGCGCTTGCGATCTCCAGGAATAGCTGGAGAGTCATGAACGCTTCGGTTATGCTTCTTAAGGATGGAAGAAAGCATGAACGGGGCCGCGCACAGTAGCACGCGCGACCGAGCGCGACGCATCGGTATACGTCTGTATAAGCCCGCGCGTGTACCGTAGAATGCGACCAATTAACGCTACTACCCCTCTTTGATTTGGCCTCGCGTCGTGGATTAATGTGGTGGATATGTCGCGCGACTCTTGCGCGTTTGCCCCGCGTGCATGCTTCTGCTTCATCCAATCTTTGGCTCTCTCTCTCTCTCTCTGCTTCGGAACCGAAGTCGTTTGCGCCGCTACATCAAACTTTCCACCTCTAATTGTGTCATTAGTTGCCCGTCGTTGTCGGACAATCACTTGTTGTCTTTTCAAGGCTTCTCTCCCCACATCTTGCGCCCGGAAATCGTATATTATTATTATTCATGCCTATGGATTTACATTCATCGAGACCGGGCGAATAAGAGCCGAATTATTCGCCGCTGATTCGACAGCCACACGCGTGTCCAAATATAACGTAATGAGCCTTTAAACAATCGAGTCGCGAAGCGTGCGGTAAATTGCCCCGTCTCGTATAGGCTGGCATTCCAGCTCTCGGGCGTATACGCGCGCGAAATGATTTACAACGAAATGCAAAGATATAACCATTAAGTTATATTAAGCTCGGGTGAGGATTGACGAGAGCAAAAGGTCGACTGCAAGCGTAGCAAAAACAACGAGCATCCATTCGCAAGCGCTTGGGACGAGGGAACATCCAAAGGCGCAATAAGCTCGAAAATCGACGATCGAAGCTGCTGCCGTGGCGACAGGCCTCTCTCCCCACGTGTGTGTGTGTGTGTATATATATATATATATATATATACGCACATGCATAGATATACATATATGTACGCTTTCGAATCAGACGAGTCGTCGATCCGCGACTTCATTGCCAAGCTCGTGCGCTCGTAAACGTCGGTTACTCACACGAGCTTCCACCCGGCTACAGCAGCAGCAGCAGCAGCCCCTCGTTAAATCGTTAAATCGTTAAATCGCATCCGGAGTGCGTGCATGTACGCGCGCGTGGAATCGTCATCGTCGCGGAGCGCGAAATCGGGAGCAGTAAAAGTCACGCGGGCGAGTCGCGCGTAAAGAAGCCGGACGAATCGCCGCGCCGAAAGATTCGCGTCCGACGAGCCTTTCGCGGCTGCCTCGTAAAGCAGCCCCTGTGCGTGTCCCCCGCCCCTGCTACTATGAGAACTGTCCTTCGCCGGGGGCAGTTATCGGGCACTCATCTTAGGGTCCAACGAGCCACCAGAGCCGTCCGACGCGGTTTATTAAGGGAAAATAAGGATGTGGGAAGGTAATAGCGGTGCTTTGGTAAATATTTGCTGAGGCAGTTGTTCTAGAGAGAAATGACTTTAATGTTATTTATGGAAGAAATGGAATGTGTATAAGGTGGAAAAAGGAGAATTGTTGTTATCAAAGTAAAATTTTTATCGTGCTTGTGAAATTAAACTTGAACAAAAAGTTCTGGATATCGAGGTCACCGCGAGACAATGGAAAATGCAATAAGAGTGCACCCGCGCGGTTTGTCTCAGACGACGCCGGCATCAGGTGCTAATTTATTGTCGAAACAGTAGGCGTCTCTGACAAAGCCGAGGGGAATTCGAGAGTTAGCGATTCGGATGGAAGCGAAGGCAAGGAATTTTACCTTAATAAATATCACGCCTGGGCGGTTGTGACTGCAAGCCGCACTGATATAGCTTGTTCCATGCGATAAAAGGAGCAAAACATGTGCAATTATCCAATGCGATGCGTCGATGGCTCGTTTCACCCCCGGCTCTCTAAGACACATCTCGCGGATCTTTACGAGGGGTTGATGGATATGTCGCGCAGGCGTTCAACGAAGAAAGACTAAAGGAAGAAGACGAAGAAAAGAGGCGGGAGTAGTCGTCGTCTACTTTCCCCCCATGCGCGTACTTGCGACACAAATGTCTTGTCATCTCGAGAATTAGAAAACAGGGGAGAAGACGAGAAAAACAGAGTCAGTGCACGAGAGAAGGTGGAACGCCCAAGTAGAATAACCCCCCATGTGGCGCCTCGCTCAAAATCATAGGAATCTTAACGAAAAGAGAAGATTCGATAAGTCATATACGCGAGTTGTACATACACACGAGCCGAAAGAAAGGGCCAAATATAGCAGCTGCGACATGCGCGTATACGGCCAGTTCTTCCTTTTTCCACCCGCGACGCTTGTTTCCCCGTAGACATAATAAGCGAGCGGCAACAACAACGGAGGTGCTACCGTTGCTCTGCAAATAAGAGAGCTTGCGCGGGTGTGTACGAGGACCGATACAGAGTGCACGCAACGGCCTACCGGGAAGCATCGGGAGCTGGGAACGAAGGCGAACTCGGGGTTGTAACTATCTGAAGTGGAAATATGGCCGACTATTGTCGTGCCAACATTCCAGCTGCGCGAGGGGTATGTAAATAATATGTTAGGGAAGAATCTGTCGGCTCGCACTTGTTTTCAAAATAGTTGGCATCATAATGCGATTTTGAGCCTCTACTCTCTCCCTCTCTCTCTCTCCGCGTCGCGACTTTCCGCTCGGTCTTCCTCCTCCTACTACTTCTCCGTGTGTTACGCACACACATATACTCTTTCGCCTTTATGCGTGCACTCGGCCGAGAAATTGGATTTTCGCTTTTTCTTCGAAATAGAAATGTTTGAGTGTGGATTCACGTTATTTATACGCGACTCTCTCTGTATGTGTACACGTATCGCCGCTAATAAAAGCTGCGAAAGCGAGGGTGTGAATGTAATATAAAGAGAGAAGACGAAAGCTGCATGTGAGCGTTAGTGGGTGGGTATATACATCTAGAAAATAATAAAATACGGCAATGGTCCGTGGAAGTGATCTCGGAATTGTTAATAAAATTCAGCAGCGGGCATAATGAGGGGAGCGAGCACGAGCGCGAGATGAGGCTACGACGCGCTATGAAATTGCAGGAGGAAGCGGCTGTCAGAGCGGATGACGCCGGGTAATCCTCGAACTTCTTTGATCCAGCGTCGTCTTCGTCGTCGTCTTGGTCGTCTTGGTCGTGCAAGCGTACGGCGTGTGAGTGGCCGCGGTAGATATTTAGGAGTTTGCGTTATACGCCCTCTCTCTCACTCTCTCTTTCGCTCTGGCAGAAAGCGCGAAAATAAAGTGCACATTAATTTCCGCGCCGCTCCGGCGAATGCTCGCGCGAGCGCGCGAAGACACTTAATCGTCTAGATCGAATCGCGCACACGCTGACTCTCTCTCTCTCTCTCTCTCTCTTGTAGCCATGCAGAATCCGAGAGGAGGAGGAGGAGAAGGAGGAGGCGGAGGGGAGAGCCGAGAGACGAGGCGCGTTATGAATTTCGTCGCGCTGCGTACGACGCTCCCTCCCTCTAGCGCAAGAGGGAGGGGGAGAGAGTTCGCCGCCGGCCAGATATTATTGGATCGAATGCATCACGTCAAACGATACGTGAAATAAGTTATAGGTTAGTGGCTGCATTGGCACCGCTCGTGACAGCCTATTCCTGGAATGCTCGGCCTCTATAGGCTACTGATGGACGCAAACATATCCCTAAGCGTGAAATGCGGCTTTTTCAATCTGTCTGTCCCGCGCGACCAGGCTGCACTGCTGCGTCGCAGAGTGAGCGAGAGAGCAAGAGCCTCACAGCCGGCTTCCCTTTCATTAGACAAGCTATTTTCCATCTTATTAAATTTCTACACCGACATAGTAGCCGCGCCAAGCTGAAACATCGCTCTGATATAAAACGCGCGAAATGCCAGCTCGACGATCCGCTCGACTTATTGTGCTAATTCTTATATCGCTTTTATTCGCTAGCTTGTTTTACATTTCTAAACTTCTCTCGTCTCGAACGATTTGCAAACAAGAGAATCCTATTACTCCGCATAGTTGTTATCAATACTTCGCTCCCTATTGCAAGAAATTCCAATTAATCGTAATACCAATATAATAAATTTGACTCGCTTAAACACTGAATGAGCTACGTAGAGCGAAATTTGAATGATACAGCGAGCGCGAGAGAGAATGAACGTGGCAGTAAGGGAAAAAAGTCCGAGGCACTCGTCGTCTCTATTCACAAAGGTCCTAAAAGCTGCATCACCGGGAAAATCGACACTCGAGAGCGCAGTATAGCTTCTGGGATGCTTGCCAGGTATAGTGGCATAGTATATACGCGTAGCGTCGTCAAGTCCTTAATTAAACGATTGACAGCTCGAAACTGCAGAAGCAGCGGCGAAACGGAGTGTCGCCTCCACCTTCCTCTCCCTCTCTTCCTCTGGCGCTGCTGTGACGATGCTCTCTCTCTCTCTCTCTCTCTCTCTCTCTCTCTCTCTCTCTCTCTCTCTTTCGTTGCTCGACCGTCGCTATTTTCGACTTTCGAGATGCTCGCTCTCTCCCTCTTTCTCCCGCGGACGCGCGTGCACCACTGCTCTCTTGCACTCGCTTTATCTCTCTTGCTTTATCACCGTCTCTCTCTCTCTCTCTTTCTCCCTTGCCCGCGTCTCCTCTGCTGGTGGGCGTCACGCATTAGTGATAAATTGGACCAGATTGCACAGTCGTATCGCATAGCTTCGCGCGCGTGTGTGCCATCCGGGTGTCGTCGGCCAACTGCACGCTGATCGCCAATGTGGAAGAATGTCCCCGATGCTAAAGATACCGTGGACGCGAGTTTCGCTGGTCGTGCCATCGTTTAACATCGATTTTCGAAGATTCACGAAACACGTACACGTAACTGTCGCAGCCTTTTATTTTCAACGTATTTATTCATGCGGGCTGCAGTGCTGTAGCAGGCGAAATCGAAAAGCATCCAAGACGCAGCCTCGGGCACGCAGGCGGTAGCTGCTGCTATTTCGGACGTTTAATTGAATTATTGAGGCATCGGCTTGTTTTTGGCAAAATAATTGCTTTGAAACGATGGACGCTAAATGAACGCGTGCGCGCGCCAGTTAAGTGGCTTACGCATACGTGCGCGCGTGCACACACACACTCATTTGAATTGGCAGAGAGAAAGAGGAGACCCGTAACTCCTGGGCTTGTAGATGTTTATTAGCATCGTGTTTGAAATGTATTTCGGTGAGGCATGCTCCTTTTGCCATATTTAATCATCCCTCACGCAAGGTATATAATTCTGATCTACAAAATTAGAAACTCGTTATATCGAACAACAATCTTTCCATCTCGTGGCATTGTTTTGAAACTTGTTTTTCACGCTGTGCAGTTGTTGTTTTTTTTCCTTCGCTCGTGCTTAGGGCCACGCTCTGAAAATAACGTCAAACGAGCGGGTCGTTAACATAGATTTCCCTTCTTTACGAGGCGCGTCGCGGCCTGTCGAATGACTAATTGCAAGAACAACAATAGATATATTTTACAGATACGGACAGAGAGAATACTGCTCAGACTAAAGACAAGGAGAGCACGAGGAAATGAGTCGCGCTGTGAGGGTGGCGCAAGCGTTAAAGGCGCTCTTTCTCTCTCTCTTTCCGTCTCCGTGGCGAGTGTACGCCAAAAAATACATTTGTTACGCGACCGAGACACAATCGAATGGCAAGATACGGGGGGGGGGGCAGGATTGTTCTTCGTTATCTTCAACCGTAAATTAATCTCGCTCGCCCTCTATAAGCACGCGTATATCCCGCGGGCAAGTGAAAAAAAACTCACACCCCCTGCTTACATAACCAACCCCCTCTGGTATATTTTTGTCCCCGGATCTTTTAAACATTTGTCGTAATCTGAGAAAAGGGAGCGTTCGAAGAAAGAGAGAAGGAGAGCGAGAGAATCGATCCTCGTAATGAGTAATTGTTACTCAGGGCAAAATAAAAGAATTGAAAGCGAAACGGAGCGCGCAGGCCACAAAGAGCTAGCGCACGACGCGGCGGTCTGCACTGAATGAAAATTGCGCTCACTCGGTCGCGCACGCGCGCGCGCGGTTACGGTTTAGCATGGCTTAAGCTCATACAAACACCAGCACTCGGAGTTTCGGTGCGCTCGAAAATATTGCGCAAGTATTAAAAGGCCCGAGAGTAGTGTGTATGTGTGTGTGTGTGGGTAAGCGCTAGCGTCGTCGCGTCGTTGGCGGTGGGGGCTTTAGACACGCGCGCGTATAATCCGCGACTGCGGCGAACAAATGCGGCGTGTTAGCATAAATCTCGAAATCCATTTGGAGGCGCGAGAGTCTATTACGCCGGCCCGAAGCGAGGAGAGAAGCGCCTTCAGCGCGCGAGCACGCGTATAGTCTTGCGCGACGAGAACGAGCTGACGGACGGACGTCTCTTCTGTGAAACTTGCCGTTCGCGAGCTAATTAAACAAATGTCCCCCGAGAGGAGAATGACGAGAGCCTCGAATCTCGCGGATCGCCCTTTGAACTTAATTTGGCGACGCCTTCTCAAAACGCAAGGCGTTCGCTACTCGTCCTCTTGTACTTTCTCACTTTCGCTATGCTTCTCTTTCTTCCATTTCGCTATTACTCCATTTAACGTTTCTTTCCTTTTATTTATCTTTTCTTCCCGTCTTTTTGCGCTATCACTTAACTTGTTGAATTGCTATGCATCGTCAAGGTTGCCCAGCAGTCTAATGATATCTGGCAATCCATTCAAGATACGTTTATTATTTTTCTCAATATTATCTACGATACCGTAATTATTCAATTCAACTGTGCGTTGGTCAAACATAAAGAAAAGTCGGAAAGTGTAATAAGAATACTGTTAACTTTGTAGAACATTGTAAATTATCAACATTAAATTTATACACATGCTTTTCGAGCACTAATAATAATTAATTACATTTCGCATTTGTAAAATACTTTTCATGCATTTTTTTAATGATTTATTTCCCGTATATAAATTATATATTCCGATGCGAGACTCACCTGGTAAATAATTGTTATGAAATAATTAATATTTGCAAAAGCATCGTAAGAATAATTTTAAAAATGCACACTTCAGAACATTTAGCGATGCGTGCAACACTAGTCGAAATTGAAATTTCAATTAATTTTTCTCATTATTCCGTAAAAACAATTATTCCGCATTTGTAATTAAAAATATTGTTTTATTAGAAAAGATTTTTCTTTCGTATTTTTTTTTAGATTATCTCCTTTAATTAAAATAAAGCTTGCTTTTACAATCCTCTTTTGCGTATACATAGCGGCTCGCTCGCTCGCACTCACTCTCTCTCTCTCTCTCTGTCTTTTAATAATATCACGGTGGGAGGTTAATCTCGTAAGTATTCGTCTCTCCCTCGGTCCCCATCTCGTCATTACTCTCTTTCCGTTCTAAGCACATATGCGTACGTCACCATTCGTAAATCCGTATATTCTCCGCGCTCGCGCAGTGTTTTTCTTTATTTCTCGCGTGTGCGAGAGCGGCTCTTCTTTACTCTTCGCGTGTCTCACGTTCTCGGGGCTGATCGAACAAAGCGCAGTCAAACGAGATTCTATATTTAAGTCAAAGATCTCTGATGCCCCTTTCTCGTGCTTTGCCTTTCGTTCCTCATCCGCCGCGCGGCCTCCACGCTCTCTCTCTCTCTCTCTCTCTCTCTCTCTCTCTCTTATTTCTCTCTTTTCTCTCATATCTCTCGCCGTCCGTCGCTCGCTTTTTCCCGTTCGATCTGGCTTTCCCGCGCTGATGCTCCGCTCGTAAATCTTTCACGGAAAAAGAAATATTTTTCGGAAGATAAATTCGAAGGGTTACGTCGAATCGTCACGTTGATCTGTTAATTAATGCTCTTATATCGCAATCGAATAAACATCTTGAAATTTGCTGCTCAATAAAGAAGCACTGCTCGCTTTTATTTTTGGTGCTCAAGTATATCGAGACCGACATCTAAGGGAGAGGAGCAAAAAATAAATTTCGTGAGAAATAATTCCCTGTCGAATACATAATGAATGTGTCGCGCGCGGGGCCGTTAAAAATAAACGAAGGGCTGTACATCGATGATGTTATTATGGGAGCGAGTGCTGCGTACTGTATACAGCTCGCCTCGCAGCAAAGCCTACTCTCGTCAATCTTCAATGCGAACATAATTTAGACATTAAAATGCGAGAGCGAGCGAGCGAGAGAGAGAGAGAGAGCGTGGCTCTATTAGCGCCGGGGGCGTGCAGCCAGTGACGCCATCCGATGCAATTATATTTTATGCCTCCTGCTACGTTTGCTCCTGCTCTTCTCATTTTCTCGCTCTCTCTTTCGCGCGCTTGCGCTCGCGCCCCCCGCCTTACGCAACTTTCTCTCCCTCCCTCTCTCCCTCGTCCTTATATTCATAATCTTACTTTTCCTTTTACTCCTCTAAGAGCGCTGGCCTGGCGCCTTCTTTCTCCCGCCGATTGTCTATCCGTACTGTCTCTCTCTCTTTCTCTCGCTCTCTCTCTCTCTCTCTTCGTTCGTGCCTTCTCTCTCCATCGTTAAGTCGGTCGCTTTACGGCGGTAAGTATAGATTTATAACTACTTAAAGTTTCGCGATTTATTTCCCGCTTATCGCCCGGCCGGATATATGTCTGCGGGGTTTACTTATCACTTAGCAGATGCAAATAGCGATCGAGCCCGGTGCGCGCGCGCGCGGGCGAGCGGGCTGGCACGCGGCTTTAAATTAAACTGTCCCGCTGATTGGATGGCTTCGAATCGCTCTCAGCTGTTAGCTCTTGCCTCGCGCGCAGAACTTTACTCGCCCGCCGAAGTAAAGATCCGAGCCGCCACTAGCGGATGGGGATGTAATCTTTAAAATTGCGTTTTATTACTGCGAATCCTTATGGACTGACTTGTTGCCTCGGTTTGCCTCTCCTCTCCTCTATACCGCGCAGTCGCCGATCCAATTTCTAGAATTTCGAGTTATGTCCTCCGTGCTGTCACGGCCATTACTTTTAATCAATTAAACTTCGTGTGTATTTACTATAAGTTCGTTAGAACAAACGCCAAAGTTTCGAAGTACATATTGGCCATTGGGTTTTGAAATAATTTAATCGAATCCATGTTTCAATCAAAATATAATTCTGAACCTAATTAATTGACAAGTGAAACTTCTCCCTGCAAAAAATGAATCAATGACAAAAAGTGAAGATGATTCATTTATTTATTTATTCCAGATATTATTACAAATTAGTAATTCTGCCGAGGTAAATGCAATTATCTGTGCGCAGAGCT